>CM057450.1:764665526-765118026 GCA_016271365.2 Neoceratodus forsteri
GAGCTATTTAAAGGGGATGAGGTAGAGAGAGGGAAGAGAGGGGAAGGGGATGAAGGGATGAGAGAGAGGGCACAGGTAGTAAAGAAGGAGTTAAAGAAAGTGGCAACAATAGACAGGCGAGAGATGAGGGAGTCATCAACCTGAAGAGTAGTAGAGGGAGACTGGGTTGGAGGGGAGAAAAGAGAATGGATAACCTTCCAGAACTCGGAGGGATGATTAATGTTGTTCTGGAGTGTGGATGCAAAATACTCAGACTTAGCAAGTCGTATGGTTTTGCATATATATATATATATATATATATATATGTATATATACAGTGGTTCTTGCTGGATATGTATTTTGGGGTATTTGGATGCTCTGGATGCAATGCATGGCTTCTATGTTATACTGTGAACACAGGTGCTGTTTGAAGTGTGATCCTTCTGCAAAAAGCACCTGTTTTGTTATTTTGTTTTCAAAGTTGGGCTGAGAGTAGGATTTGATGCAGTTCATGACACTGAACATGGCACTATAAGTGGTGCCATGAAACATGACTGCAAAGTGTGTGTGTGTGTGTGTGTGTGTGTGTCTGTGTGTGTGTGTTAGGGATGAGCAGACCCGAAAAGGTCCTGACCCTTATTTGCAGGATCAGAATCCATGCCAAAGTCCTTGTAAAGTCTGATGAGTTCTGATTCAAATCAGAACCTTTTGTAAAATGTGAGGAAAACTCGAAATCTGCCCAAAAATTGCATTCAGGCAATCCAAAAATTAGGCAAGTCCATTATGACATGTAGAAAAACATTGTGCCATCAGGTTCAACTTCATGCAACCCAAAAATTAGACAAGTAGTCCATTAGCCACAGTCAGGAGGAAGGGGGACAGGTCAGGTGGGATTTTCTTTATTATTTAGTAGGAGGCACACAGCAATGGTAGGAGAAGATGAAGTAGGCTATAAAATATATTCACAACAGCAGATAAACACAGACAAACTGGCAAGTGTGAGATGCAACTATACAGAAAAGGTTCTATTTGAATATATATATTTTCAAGTAATGCTTGCCTGGCAAGAAAAAGCACAGCAGTCCAGTCACAGCAGAGTAGGGTATTTAAATAAGACAGTAGTTTAAATGTACAGTACTTCAGGCAAATCCCAATTTATATAAAAGCACTCTCTCTTATACTACAGACATATGAGAGCATTTCAGCCAGAGGGTGGTTTACCATAGGGCATTATGATTGTGAAAGATGTATGCTAAAATAGCAAGCAGTTTTTAGTTATTTATTTATTGAAGTCTCAGATTGCAACCTTTGAGCCAGTAGCTCATTTATAGAGGTTCTGCGTCATAAAACATACATTCAAATAGGTACAACACAAATTACAAATAATCAGGGCGGAGCTAACATGAGAATTAACTCATTTTACAGAGTATGAATATAGTCGCAAAAGAATCATAAAAAATCAAATAAAGTAATACAATATGGATCATAAATGTGGACATTATGTACAGTAAGAATAAAAAGAGAGTAGGTTCAGTGCAGGAAACCCGCTAGGCTGGTAAATGTTCTTTGGGAAGAGAGGAGTTAGGGAGAACTTATGAGGGAAGTTATTTGATTAGGGTAGGGCAAAAGGAGAGTGGAGCGGGGGGAAAGGATAGGTGATTGTTAGAGAAAAGGTGGGGGAGGGAAAGGGTAAAGAAAAAGTAGAAAGTCAGGGAAGAAAGAAGTACTATGTTTGTCAGGACAGAAAGCCTAGGGAGTGGTGCCAGGTTATGGGAAGCAGGTACAATGCATTTGACTTGCGAGGAAAGAGCAGAGTTTTTGATTTAAAAGGACCAATTTGGGGTTCAGCAAGTAAAAACTTTCTGGGAGAGAGTTTAGCCAGAGTGGGGCCCAGTATCCAAAAGATCTCTGGCTTTGTGAAGAACGGCAGAAAGGGACGTCGTAGGGATTGCTGTTAGTTGCTCTAGTCAGCCCAGTTGTTTCTACTGGGCAGAGCATGGAATGAGTACCAGGTGGTGCCAGGCCAAGGATAGCTTTTTTGGCTAGGAGACATATCTGGTAATGAATTTTTTTTTCCAGATCAAGCCAGCCTGATTGAGAATAAAGGGAACATGTGTGAGTTAGGCGTGGAGCACCTAGTGCTAACCTGCAGGCTTTATTCAGGGTGATGCAATCCATTTTAAGGTAGTGTCTGAGGCCGCACTGTATATAACAAGGCCATAGTCTATTACAGAGAAGACCGAGCTAGTTATAATGAGTTGAAGATCTGCTTTAGCTAGGCAGTGCCTATGTACAGCTGACCAGGTTTCCTATTTGCAGTCCTGGCGACAAGGTCGACATGAAGATAGTAAGAGAGGGAACTGTCCAAGGTGATGCAGAGAAATTTAAAGTTATGGACCATCTCGAGAATTTTGTTTTGTTTGACTGCTTACAGGTTAACACTAGGACACAATGCCCATCTTTAACAAAATATAATGCTGACTTGTTTAAAGAACAGCCTGTTATTTAAAAGACTGTGTTCAAGCTGCAATTGCAAAATAGAAGGAGCAGACTGACAGAGTATACAGTATTAGTGCTACTGTTGTCCTCTATGGTCCCTATATTCTTGTCTTATTCTGGCCATGAAACTTTTCAGGGCATAGTAAGTGCCCTGCTGTTTTCTGTAATTTAAAGTGTATCAGAGTTAGAAAAAATGCTTTTAGAGAATACAGGAACTTCACAATACATTTAATAGAACTGAAGGCTAATATAACTTATGTTGGCATGTGCAGGTACACATGATCAACTCCCATGATGCCTTGCATGAGTGGGGTCATAACCTTTGTAATAGAGGCAAACAGGCTTTCACACCAGGGCAGAACAGAGTGACACAACCCCATTTATATTTAAATTAGGATGATATTAGGGGGATACAGGGAAGGGAACCATTGTTAATACCAACAAACTACACAAGTACTGAATACAGAAAATAGATTGGGGGACTTTTCCTTTAAGTCTACTTTGGAAGTTTGATTGCTAAGGAGTTGGTGAAAATCTCCAAAATAAAGTGACTGTAAGCATATGACTCCCAAAGAGAAAAAATAAAATTAGGTTACTTTTAACTTTACTGGCATTAAAGTCAAAGTAGTTACCAGTATTTTTTTTCTGAAAGTGGGGATAGTTTACCAGCAATGTTTCATAAGAACATTTATAACTTGGGCTATCTAAAATATTGACTTTCAAACTTGTGACCTCAAAAGTAGTCTGACTTCCAAAAATCTGGAATGATTTCGAAATTTGGACACATGGAAGTGTGTTGGCTTCTGCCCCCCAGAGTATTAACTGAACTCCTGTAATTACACTTCTACAGTGTAATTATGTTTTAGTTGCTGTGGAAATAGCTTTGTTTTCTCTCTCCTCTCTCCTTTATCCATGGATCGTCCTTTTAATTATTAGTTTCCAATGCTTATGAAGATTATTGAGTGGCACAAGGGGAAATGTAATTTTTGGGGTATGATTGCACTATTTTAGAAAGGTACAAAACACTGGAAAATTATGCCATTTTTGTTTATGGTAAAGCTGAATCAAAAATCAGAAAATTAAAAACAAATGTATTTAATGTCAGTGGCATCATTTCACAAGAAACATATGGGCTGCAATGTTTCATTTCACAAAAATCATAGGGGTAGCAAAGATCCCCCACCCAATAAATTTCATATGATCAAACCTTAGGGAAGTCTGATTTTAGGGGGTCATAGGGGTTGCAAGTGGCATCATAGGAGTTGCAAGAGACATTAAAGGGGTTGCAAGAACAAGCAAGCAAGCAAACAATTCTTTATTTATGAAATGCTATTCCAATAGATCATAGCATTGTACAACTTCCATAAAAACAGTTATCAATCAACACATATTTAAAAGACAAATAATAAAACAGCAGTGCTTTAAATAGTACAAAAAGCTGACTCAAATAAATACATTTTCAGGGCATATTTAATGGCCTCAGCGGGGGGCACTCTCTGATCCAACAAAGTAGAGAATTCCACAGGGTCAGAGCTGCAAAAGCAAACAAACTAGCTCCCAAAGCTGTGAAACAGACCCTGGAAATCTCCAGCAATCCCTCGTCAGTGGAGCAGCGAGGGCGAAGGGGCAGTAGAGACAAAAGAAATCTTGTAGGTACTGTGGTCTCTGTCCGTGTAAGGCTTTATAGGTCAATAACCCAACTTAAAGGTGATCATCCACTGCACTGGCAGCCAGTGCAGATCATGGAGCACAGGTGTGATAGGGCAAGATCTCAATAAGCCAGTCAACAACCTGGCAGCCGCATTCTGCACCAGCTATAGGCATCAAAAGTATAGGGCATTACAGTAATCAAGTTAAGAGGTCACAAACACATGGACTAATGTCGGAAGATCATCCAATGGGATGAGGTGTTTTATCCAGGTGATATTCCTCAGCTGGTAAAATGAGGTCTTGACAATGGCCGACACCTGATATTTAAGTGTCAGCTCATTATCAAGCATAATGCCCAGATTCTGCACCCAATCTGAGGACACTAGCTGGTTGCCGCCTAGCCAAAGCCAAGATGGCTGCTTCAGCCAATGACCCATGTCCTCGGTGACCTGGATCCACAACCAACACTTCAGTCCTATCCAGATTCAAACTAAGCCAGTTGGCACTCATCCAGTCCTGAATCTCAGAGAGGCAGTTGTTAAAGACCAAAACAGTGTCAACTTGTTTGGGCACAAAGGACATGTACAGGTGAGTATCATATGCATGATACCATCTAATAATGTCTCCTAATGGCAGCATATACACTGCAAACAACAAGGGAGAAAGCACAGAGCCCTGTGGCACCCCACAAGGCAGGCAGAGAGGAGCTGAGGAAAACACCCCTGACTCCACTCTTTGTGACCTGCACATGAGGAAAGCGTGGAACCATCTGAGGACTGCAACAGACAGTCAACAGAGTAGCCATATGTGCTGTAGCAACACCCTATGACCTACGGTGTGAAATGCTGCAGAGAGATCAAGGAGAACCACCATGGAATGGCTCCTCTTATCCCTTGCTGTCAGGAGATCATTAAGTACCTGAACCAATGCGGTCTTGGTATTATGCCTCTTACTGAAACTGGACTGGAGAGGATCGTAGATATCATGGGTGGTCAGATGCTCCTCGAGCTGCAACATGACTACCTTCTCAATAGCTTTGACCACAAAGGACAGGTTAGAGACAGGTCTGTAGTTTGCGAGACAGTCAGGGTCACGAGAGGGATTTTTCAAGAGAAGGTGAACCACCTCCTCCTTCAGGGTGTCCAGAAACACCCTGTCTCTAACAAATACCTGACTATCTCAGCCAGGAATGGTCTGATTACTTCCACATACACCACCAGGAGGCATGTTTGACCAGGGTCTAAACTACAGTAAGTCGGCCTCAAACCCTGGATCATCTTCATGACATCCCCAATTGCCACCTGGCCAAAGTCTGACCAGACAGACCAGGTGCTTATAATCTTGCACCAATCTCCACTCTGCCCATTTGAACAAGCAATGCAGATCTCGGACCTGATGATGGCAACTTTATCTGTGAAAAATTGAGCGAAATCATCACAATTCTCCTGTGAAAAATCTCCCCGATTCTGGAGACAGGCTGGATTGCACGGCCTGTCTACAGTCTGGAAGAGCTGAGCCAGTCGATGTCAAGCAGCTGCAATCTCCCTGGACAGAAACACTGCCTTCTTACAGGAGACCACAGATTGATAGTCCTTATAATGGGACATCAATATAAGCTTGTCATCACTCAGGCCTGATTTCCGCCAGCAACGCGCCAAGCTTCTTCCCACTCTCCTCAACTCCCTCAAGGACCCATCAAACCAAGGGGACTGAGGGCAAAGGATGAGGGGGCAAACCTGGACAGGAGCTATGGAATCCAGAGCAGCCTCTACCACCTTGTTATAGGCTAGTGAAAGATCCTCTGGATCCATGCTAACATTTGAACTCCCCGTTAGATACAGCACTGTCATAAGACCATCAGGGGTCAAACCCCACAAAGGTTGGTTACCGGACCATCTCCGTAGTGGCAGACCTATTGGGGGGTCCACAAAACTGAACCCAATAGTGTGATGATTGGACCACCTGATGGTTCCACCACCACGTTGGGGATCTCCATCCCCAGCAGAAACACCAGGTCCAATGAATGACCTTTTATGTGGGTTGCAGAGGTAATCACCTGTGTAAAGCCCAATGAAACCATAAGTTGGAGGAAGTCACAACCAAAATGTGAGAGTTCATCGTTAACCCAGGCATTGAAATCCCCCAGTACCAACCACCTGGTGGACTTCAATAGTCAATGAAGTCTGTGACGTCCTGAAGGAAATCCTTCTCACCTCCAGTGGACGGTAGATGAGAAGTATTCTACAGCCCACACCTGCACCCGTGATACATTGGAAGGATCTAGTGACCCCAACTGGCATATCTATAGGGCCAGTTCCATAGCAAAACAAATGGCTACCCCTCCGCCCCAACAATCCAACCTCAGGTGGTGTATCACTAAGTACCCGGCTGGAGCAGCTGACTCCAGAACAGGACCAGTATTCTCATCCAGAGAGGTCTCGGTGATGCATGCCAGGTCAGACGACCCAACAAGGTCAGCAATTACTGCTGTCTTATTTTTAATCGACCTGGCATTGCATAACACTGCCCGGGTTGGATGAGCAGTTGATGTTGACCGTGCCATCTGCACACACAAAGTGAAGCTCTTGAGTATGGGCACCAAGCAGCAGAGAGAACCCCTTTCCTGGGCCCATTTCACCCCATGGCATCTCCTTGATCCCACAAGCCCAATTCATCCACCCGCCTCCACTCCCCATCGGCTTCCGCTGCCTCCCTCACTATACCCAAGGTGCATAGCACTATAAACCTCCACTGACAGTGGGGGGCAGTCGAAGGGGCAGAGGGCATGAAGCTCAATGGAAGAGTAGTAACTTCCTGTAGAAGGCCTCTGCCAACACATCCTGCCGTAATCACTAAACCAGCAGCTATAGTTTAAAACATCAAACACCCACTGAATCAATCACTATACATTCTCTCTCACTCTACCACACTCCCCAAAACAACCATTTAACCCCCCCGCAGTAATATCAATTAAACCAGTCACCCACTCACTCACCCAAATACTCAATTCTTATATCCTTTAAAATACCCCTATAACTAAACCCCAAGACATAACAACCCAAGATATTATCAAAATAGACTATTATCTATAATAGTTGCAGCACAGCATCAAACAGAAGCAGCACCCCCTTTAAACCCAACACAGAGTATAAACAAGGTTTAACAGTCCATTACTGTCCTTATAGGATTGCACTGTCAATGCCTTCACAGTGTCCAATATTTCCAACTATCAAAAAGAAAAGCTGCTGGCTCCATGGCACCAGGTGATAGGGGATCACATGGCATGCTGGTGACCCAGGTTCGCGCCTGAGCCCAGGACATCAGCAGCGGAGGCCAGCAGACAGGGTTCAACAGCATCCCTTGGGCACTCTCCTTCAGGGTGAAGGTTTTGGAGCTGTAGTGGCTCCTTGTGGATGGATTTGGCCTTGCGCTTTGTGGTGTGGGTGACCATGTGTCACCGATGCAAGAAGCAAGGATGCCATGGTATGCCTCCTAGCAGGATGGAGCAACAGAATATAGAGAAATGGCCACCCATGCTGGACAGATGACGACAGCCCGCCTCCCCAGCCGCAAAGCCCCTGAGTCAACCCTGTGCTGACCAGGATGCAAGGGGGTGCTAGTAAGGCACTTTGATCTCCCCTCCCAGATGCTGCCATGGGAAGGAGGGCCCCCCCAGTGAAGGAATACGTTGTGACAGTCAGCAGTGGGAAGATGGATGGCAGAACAGGGAAACAGTGGTGGGTGAGGACTCGGCTGTCAGAAGGAGAGGACGGTCGGATTGAATAAAGGGGGTGTAAATAAAATATGCAAAAAAAAAAAAAGAAAAGCTAAAAATAAAAATGAAATTTCAAAATGAAAGGTCCAGTCTGAAGAGGTTCATGTAAGCAAATTAATCCAAAAGGCTCCACTGCCTAGGAGCCACAGTTAATCCTCTCAGAAACCCTCAAACTCTCACCACTAAAGTTAAGAGAATAAAACTGCAATAACTTAAATAAATACAACCAGGAGCTCACACTTCAAGGGAGCCACAATGACACTGTTCTGATTTTCTCATGGGCTCTCACCTCCACATGGAAACCAAACAATGTCCCAGTTAATTATAAAGTAATCTCCGGTCCCAAAAGGAAGTTTGAAATCACAACTCTGCATTTAAAGGTAAGGTATCTCACTTCAAAGATTTTTTAGTCTTTCCACTAGTCAGTTTGCCTCTTTCAGGCTGCTTTTCTCATTTGGTCGCACAAACTAGGGGAGCCAGGTTAGGGCACCAATGAAAACATAGTCCCACTTCAGCACGGAACCAGTTCTCCACGCAGGTTTGAAACAGGGGCTGAAGTGGTCTCAGGGCACTAAGAATGCTGAATCCAAGCTTGATAATTAGTTGGCACTGGGGAGTCCTACTCAGACCCCTGAAACTCTCCCCAGACCCACCCACTGCTATGACTGCGCACCAGCCACCGCGCAGTGGGACAGAAGTGCTGCAGGAGCAGCCACCCTTTGGCAGCAGCACCGCAGCACACAACCAGGTTGGGGTTGGGACCAAGAAGGAACTCCCCTCAATGCTCTACTGGCATCTGCTGCAGTGTCAGATCGGTGCTCCACTCCTTGTTGTTCCTCCACAATCCAACCTCCTGGATCAAATTGCTCCTCGCTCCACCACCAGGACTCTGCACACTGCTCACACTGCTCCCTTCAGCGGCCAGTTCTGGAAATCTTCAGGTATTACTTAGCTCTACTTATAGGCTGTGAATTTCAGAAAGTGTAAAAATTGAGATTTTGCTATATATGGGTGCAGGTGTTAATGAGTGCGTCCCCGTCTCAGTTTTCGGCCCTGGACAACAGCCAAAAATAACAGAGTAAAATAATTAAAATAAGTAAACAAAACTAGTAACTGAAAGACAAAATAAAACTAAAGCTAATAAAACTAATCACTGCTCCACGCTACTGACTTAGTGGCCGGCTCAGCACAGCTGCCATCTTACATTATACGGGTCACTAATGCAACCCCTGGCTACCCCTAAATGACACCACTGTTTAACTTTAAAGATAAAATGTCATTAGGAAACTGTATTGGTCTGTATTGACATGTTTTGATTGATTTTGACACAAACTGATGAATGAGAACGGTCTTAACAAGCTTTCAAGTAAAAAAAAAATATGACATTAGTAGACCTAACAGTCTCAAATCTAGTCCTCAATGAAATTATCTTTAGAAAGGGATCCCTTTGTATTTAAATAAAGAAAGCTCAGGGTCAGCCCAACTATGCTGAAGCTTATCAATATACTTTTGATGTTTCACTACACATTGGAATGTATTGATACCTAACCATTTTATATTGATGCATTTTGAATGGATTAATGCATGGAATATGTATCAGGATAACTTAATCATGTTTTGCTTGACTCTAAGCTTATATTTAAGAAATGAAGTTTCTAATCCTCATAGGTCCAAAGTTTCTCAAAATATTATCTTTTTTAAAACTGATAGCTTTGGTATTTTAGGACCAGAAACTTTCTTTTTTAATAGATTAAAGGAGAGGATTAGCTGAAAATGCGAGTTGTTGCTGGTGGGGGACATCTATCTGCTGGATGTAGATTGGAGCCTCTCAGCTGCAGCTTCAGCTAAAAGCAGGGACATCCTGGACTCCCTGTAGGGGGCGTTCCTCAGGCAACTAGTCAATGAACCCACTCATGATTTGGCAGTACTGGACCTACTGCTTACTAACAGGGACAGAATTGCAGACATCAAGGTGGGAAGTCATCTGGTGACCACTGATCATCGTACAGTGTGGGTCAACATAAGAACAGCTGTGGACTCCAACCACACAATGGCAAGAGTCCAGGACATCAGAAGGGCTGATTTCATAAAGATAGGTGAGCACCACTGGCATGACCTGGCAGGGGAAGATGACCTGGGAAGGGGAGGAACAGTGGGCCAAACTAAAAGAGGGCATAGTGAAGGCAACAAACCTCTGTGTCAAGCAAGTAAGCAAAAGCAAAAGGAAGAGGAGCATACTATGGTTCACGAAAGAGGTGACAGGAAAGGCAAAGGCTAAAAGAGTAGCATTCAGAAGGTGTAAGGTGACACAGAGAGAGGATAAGGAAGTATATCAGGAAAAACAGATGGAGGCAGGGAAAGCAGTAAGGCACACACAGGCACAAGCTGAAGAAAGAATAGCTTAGGCAGCATCAAAAGAGGACAAGACATTTTTTTAGGTATGTGAGTGAAAAAAGGAAGATAAGGGAGGGATTGTAAGATTAAAGGTGGGGAGGGGGGGCTGTATGGAGAGGGATGAAGAAAAGGTAGACATTTTGAACAAACACTTCTGCTCAGTGTTTATAGTTGAAGGGGAAGGGGAGGGACCGCAAAAAAAGCAGCAGGAGCTTTGCTGGGAGTGAAGTGAACACTAGTCCTTTCTCTGAGGAGAGAGTTTGGAAAGCACTCGTGAACCTGAAGGTGGACAATACTATGGAGCCAGACGGGGTACATCCAGTAGTACTGAGGGAGCTCAGGGAGGTACTAGCTACACCTCTGACAGACCTATTTAACAGATCACTGGGGACTGGAGCGGTCCCAGAGGACTGGAGAAGGGCAGATGTAGTCCCACTTCGCTAAAGTGGTAGGACGGAAGAGGTGGGCAATTATAGGCCTGTCAGCCTGACATTGGCAGTGGGTAAGTTAATGGAAACACTACTAAAGGAAAGGATTGTGGAATATCTGGAATCCAGAAGGTTACAGGATCTGAGGCAGCATGGATTCGGAGGGAGGAGGTCATGACAAACAAATCTGATAGATATCTTTGACTGAGTAACCAAGGAGTTCGATCAGGGTGGAGTGGTGGACGTGGCCTACCTGGATTTCAGCAAGGCTTTCAACACTGTTTCACACAGGAGACTGGTAAGCAAGCTGGGTAGCTTGGGGGTGGGCAACAAGATGGTAACCTGAGTAAGAAACTGGTTAGGGGATAGGAGACAGAGGGTAGTGGTAAATGAAATGCTCCAAGGAAGGGAAGGTGACCAGTGAGGTACCTAAAGGTTCAGTGCTGGGACTGGTCCTCTTTAATGTCTTTATTAGTGATGTAACAGAGGAGCTGAAAGGAAAGGTCTGCCTCTTTTCAGATGACATCAAGATCTGCAACAGGGTGGACACTCCAGGGAGGGCGATGGAAAGGATGGGCAGAGATCTGAAAAAAAAAGCTAGAGGAGTGGTCACAAGTATGGCAGCTGGGTTTTAATGCAAAAAAGGACAAAATAATGAGTTTAGGCCATAGAAACCCAGAGGTAGAGTACAAAATGGATGAAGTGATACTGATAATGACTAAGCAGGAAAGAGACCTGGGTGTAAGCATATGGGATGGCCTAAAGGTGGCCAGCTAGTGTGACAAGGCAGTTGTGAGGGCTAGTGGGATGCTGGGGTGCATAGAATGGGATATCATCAGCAGAAAAAGGGAGGTGGTGTTGCTTCTATATAGATCTCTAGTAAGACCCCACCTTGAGTACTCTATCCACTTCTGGAGACCACATCTCAGGAAGGACATAGAGTGGAGATGGCCAAGAAGAGGGCTACCAAAATGGTGCAGGGTCTGTATCACAAGCCCTACAAGGAGAGGCTAAAGAAGCTCAGTATGTACACCCTGGAGAAGAGGAAGGAGAGAGGGGATGGATATGACAGAGACCTTTAAATATCTCACAGGGGTTAGTAAGGTACAGGAGGTGAGTATTTTCAGAAAAAAAGTGCTGTCGAACAAGGGGACAGTCTATGATATGGGGGGGTAGACTCAGGAGAGATGTGATGAAATATTTCTTCACAGAAGGAGTGATAGATTCCTGGAACATCCTTCCAGCTGAGGTGGTAGGGACGAAAATATTGAAAGAGTTCAAAAATGCCTGGGACAGGCACAGGAGAATCATAGGGGTGTAGAACAACACAGTATCGGAGATCAAGGGGGTCTACAGCAAAAAAGAAGGTTAAGAATAAATAAATACATACATACATACACACTGTACATACATACATACATACTGTACATACATATGTAACCCCTAGGTGGCGCTATCCCAAGGGCTACTACCCTTGCCTGCTTGGCTAGTAGCAGGTTAAGGGGCCTGAATTCAGAAACGGGTGCCTCCACCCAGAGGTCAGGGTTGGTAGTGGTCAGGCTAACCTGGGCACAGCCTTCCGGGACACTGTAACCCCCCTCTTTCCTAACTAGTGGCTGGAACAATACACAATAATCACTTTCACAATACCCCTGATACACCACACAAGTACCCACACTGTTTGCACTTACCACCAGGGCTTTCCTCTGGCCCGGCCCTGGGGACCCCCTGCAAAACAAGGCTATACACAGCAAATAACAGCAGTACAGTACTCTTGCACAAACCGGAACCACAGTCAGGGTAAATGCAAAAAAGTGTTAGATCTGATTTATTTAAGGAACTTGAACAAGGGAGGGCATAATCAGGTTAATTTGCTTAAAATCTGTATCAATCAAACAGTTATGCATACACTTCTGGGTCCATAAACAGTCACACACTCTGGGTACCTAGATGAAGAATGGTGGACTAGCCAGGAACATTGCAGCTGGTTGGGGCCCTGTGGTGGAAGAAAACAACATGCACAACACACACTATTTGTAATCCGGAGCCAGAGGGCTCAGTTCATGAAATGAAAACAACAAGATAATTAGATGACACACTTTTAGATTAGTCTGTTGTTGCAGGAGCTACCCTGATGATTACTCACGATACCCAAGACTGGACACAGGCTGGACGAAAATCAAGACAGCAGGTGGTTAATCTGGAGTGCCAAGAGAAGTAGAGCCCACACAATTTGCCGAGGTGTCATTCCTGTTCAAGCATGGAGCAGAAAGGCTGATACCCAGGCAGGTCTCTTGTCGGTGGCTTTCTCTGTGCAGTAGGGTAGTCTGGCAGGGCCAGCGTGGCATGGCCAAGGCTGAATGGAGATGAATGCAGATTCAGTCTGATTAGGCTGGATAAAGCGTCCAGCAAGCAGGACACAGTTCGCACAGTGGGGAACCAAATCACGACCCACTTACAGTATACAGCACATTTACATGTAAGGAAATTGTACTGTACCAGGCAAACTGCTCTCCGGTCACGATTGCAAAGTCTCTGCACAAACTGGGGATTCAAAAGCAGCTGGAAATCCTGACAGGCTGATCGCATTCAGCAAAATCTTCAGTCTTCTTCTGGTATGAGCCTAGTAAAAAATTAGTGGCATAATTCGTTCTCACAAACTTGGATTTAGTCCGAAATAATTCTCTTCTCTCCCTGTCAGGGGCAGCAGGCAGACATGCAGGCTACAACTCAAACCTTTCCACAGTTCCCCCGCGCAAAACTACTGAGACGGCTGCTTGACTGTCTCAAGCATGTTGTTTCTTCAGCTTCCAACTTAGATCTGACTCAACTGCCAGCAAGTCTGGGAAATTCGCCAAGATCCAAAAGGTTCGGTTGGCTGATCTTCCTGTCAGTCACAACAAAGCCTTCCCCTTCAGGTACAAAAAGGCACAAAAAGCCCAAAACTACAATTCCTACAAATTTTGACTCCAGACAGCTCCTGTAGTCCGGCTCCATTTTAGGTCCCACCAGTACTGACCTCTAACACCGCTGTGTCTTGCTGCACCATAGAGCCTCTTTCCCCCACATTTAGAGTTGTTGTACCATGCTGCTCCCTGCCACTAGAATCAGATAATTTGGTACACTGCCAAAAACTACCTGGTACCTTTGCAGTCTTGGACCAAGATAGTGAAAATAACAAAACAGTCCTTGCTGCAAAGATGGCAGGTTAGACAAACTACATTATCATTATCACTCTAAATAATTTTCAGCAAATAGTTACATCTTTCAACAGAGCTCCCTCTCAGATTACTTATGACTGCAATCCAGGCAGCTCTTAAAGAGACAGTGCACAGAGGCCACACAGGCACTCTCTGGCAATCACATTTAAACTGTTAAAACGCAGGACACTAGCCTGGCAGTAACCATTTAGGCAAGCTCAAGGAAGACTTTTCGGGAACCCCCATTTGTAGGGGGGTTACACATATATACATACTGTACATACATACATACATATGTACATACTGTGCATACATGCATACGTACATACTGTACATACATACATACATACATACATACATATACACTATAGATAGAACAGACTGGGTTGGCCAATCGGCCTTATCTGCCATCCTATTCTATGTTTCTATATCTGAGACATGCCAATACATTTTTGATCTGTCAATACACATCAAAATCCACAAATACAAGTATACTTTCAATTGGAAAATACTAGTTACATATACAGTATATTAACATATTTTGATGTATAATACAATGAGATTGTGTCAACATGACCATGTTGTGCTAATTCCAAGCTTTGATTTAAAAAAAGAAAGTTCTTAGCTCTAATAGTTACAGAATAAGCTCTTCTCAAGGAAATTATATTTAGAAAGGGATAACCTTTGCACTGTTTGGGAATTTCTTTTTAAATGAAAACTTAGGGTCAGCATGGCATGGATGAGAAGATATGTGTTGAAATGAAATCAAAATACTTTTATTTTAAAAGAAATTAAGGTCTGAATTTGTAAAATGTACATTTTCTAATTTATAGATTCATGGCTTGCATTCATCATTAACAAATAAGAAATGGTGGATGCAAACACAGTCAGGGGATTTAAGCAGGCATGGGATAGAATGAAGGGAACAGTGATCACCTAGGGTGACAAGATCAGGGAGGAGAATAGGGATAGGACAGCAAGGGTTAGTATGCTGGAGGAACAGTAAGTTCCAGGGAAGGTTCCAGGGATAAGGAACACGAGCAGACTGGATGGACCTCTGGTCTTTTTATGCTGTCATTGTCTATGTTTCTAATATTGGCCGCTGCATCTGGATACACAGTAATAGTTTATTTTTTTGTTTATTTTTGTTTATTTGAGTCTAGGATTACAAATACCTTTGAGCCACGGCTCTTTTACAAAGGTTCCACGTCCAATGTTAAAGTAGACTACATAAATTGCAATAGGACAAATTACATTTGGATTGATTTAAAGACAGGACACAAATGCATACTGTGCGGGGAAGGGGAACAAGGGAATAGCAGAGGGAGAGGAAGTGAGGGAAAAGGAAATCGGGGTGGAAGAAGTTAAAAGAAAGAGACAGGGGATGGGATAGGGGTGTGGGGAGGAAACGGGAGGGATAGTGAGGAGAAGGCAGGAAAAGGTGGGTCGAGCGGCCATGGCGGCATTGTCTGGAGAATAAGAACATGAGAGGGGTGCCCATGGAAGGCAAGTGTGAGAGGGGCCCAAAAACCCTGCACAACAGATAACAGGAGGAGTGCTGATTTGCTAGCCAGGGCAGACACAGGTGCTAGAGGCAATGACGGTGTTTCAGAGCCTGGATTTGAAAGCACCGAGCCGGGTGGTAGAGGTAGTGTCACTAGCAAGACCATTTAGCCAGGTGGGGGCCCTATAGGCAAAGGATCTTTGACCTTGTGCTATTCGGCAGCGAGGAACTTGAAACAGCTGTGGCTTTGATCCCCTGGTGGTTTGACTATTGGTTTTCGGCTGGAGGAAGGTACAGACTCTTGGGGGGACAAGGCCCATCTGGATTTTCTTAGCAACCACACTGGTTTGGTATTTTATTCTATTTTCCAGTTGCAGCCAATTTATTTGACTGTAGAGATCACAGGTGTGAGTGAGACGTTTGGCACCAGTGATGAGTTGACAGGCCTTGTTTAGGGTGGTAGTTTCCCGTCTAAGTGCAGTGACAGTGGTGGAGCCATAGATGACAAGTCCATAGTCAATCGAGGAGATGATGGAGCTCTGGATAGTGGCTGCAAGGGCCTCTTGAGTTAGGTGTTGCCTGAGGTAGTAAAGCAGGCCCAGTCTGGAGTTTGCAGCTTTGGCAACGTTATTTATGTGGGCAGCATAGGATAGGTGGGAGTCAAGGGTGATCCCAAGATATTTGAAGGATTGGACCTGATCCAGAGGGCCACCTAGGTTAGTGTTTATGGAGAGTTGGAGATGCTTATGTTTGTTATGGGAGCTGCTGAAAACCATGGTCTTGTTTTTTTTCTGGTTAAGGATTAACTTATGTTTTATTAACCAGTTTTCAACCAAGATGAAGCCATGCTGAAGGTTCAGTTGTAGGTGGTTTGGGTCCTGAAGAGAGGCAAGAATGACTGCGTCATCAGTGTACAGTATGATTTGTTGGGCACAGGAGTCTAGGAGTGAGTTGAGGAACAAGCTGAAGAGTAGCGGGCCCAGGATGAAGCCCTGGGAAACACCAGAGCGGACCTCGATGGTATCCGAGAGCACATCCACAATTTTCACATGTTGGGACCAGTTTCCCAGGTAACATTTGAACCAGGCAACAGATTCAGTGGACAGCCCAGCGTTCTGTAGTTGACTCAGCAGGAATCGATGGTGGAAGGTATCACAGGCCTTGGTCAGGTCTATAAATATTGCTACGGTTAGAAGACCGCTGTCCAGAGAGTTGTGGTTGGCAACCGTGAACTCAAGTAGGACAGAGCAGTACTGTGACCTTTTCTGAACCCATGTTCCTGCCAGCAGAGAATGTTATATTTGTCCAGATATTTGATGAGCTGGTCAGCTACTATTCGTTCCAGGGCCTTAGAGAGAGGTGGAAGGATAGAGATTGGGCGGAAATTTCTGTATACGGTCCTATCACCACTTTTATGGATAGGAGTGACTGTAGCAGACTTCCATTTGTCAGGGAACTGGCTGAGTGAGAGGGAGATATTAATAATCCTGGTGAGAGGCCCCAGGACTTCATCTAGTGTGATGGACAGAAGCTTGAGGTCAAGTGTATCAAGTGTCAAGTGTAATAGTAGTACTCTATACTGTAAGACCCACACATTATTTGCTTCAGACACTGTTTCTGCTGTCTCTCTCTCTCTCTCCCCCCCACACACACTCCTTCTTGTGCTCTTTTTTCCTGTCCCTCAGTTTAACACCTTCTCTTTTACTGTCCCTTGCCTCTTCCTTATTGCAGATCTCTGTTAGGGCACAGTGGAAGTTAACAACAACCAATATCTCTCAAGTGACTAAGCCAGGAGTAAGCAGATCTTCAGAGTGGTGGTTGACAGCTCTCATGTGATCTGAGAAAGGCCTAAAATAAAAATATTGCTACAGTAATCTTGTTTCTTCCAAGGGAATCTTACTGTATTCTGACTTCTGCAGTATGGTCTCACCATTAGACTGCCCCAGAGCCGAAATGGTTAATAGAACCTATTTTAATCATGGAATGTTAGGCTCGAGCTCAGTTTTCAAACCACTGTCCCTGGTAAACATTCCACAACTGTCAGATTCTTACGGAGCAAAGCTAATAAGCTTTCCAAACTATGCTATGTTCTGCTGGCAGGAAGGGGGAGGTGTAGGGGGAAAAAAGGGCAGACTAGATGGGCCAGTATGGTCCTTTTCTACTGTCAAGTTTCTATGATTTTATGAATCAATAAACAATTAACAACACCCAACACCAAATAGTCCCCTATATTTAAAATTATGGGCAACACTAAGACTCAGGTAAGTAGCCCAATAAAGAAACACCCATAGGATTTAAACAGCATGAACAGCTGTGTTGCAAGGCCCATAGGTTCTAGCAGGGGAGGAAGGGTGGAAGCTCAGAATACAGTAAGATTCCCTTGGAAGAAACAAGATTACTGTTGTAATTTTTATTTCAAACCCCAGGAAATCTTACTGTATTCTGACCTCTGCACACTACCCAAGCAGTACCTTTGGAGGAGGGTAGAAAACCTCTTTAGGAAATAGGCTCTGCAGTACTGCTGTGCCAAACCAGGCATCACTTCTGGCCCAGGTATCCAGGCTTTAATGTTTGGTAAAGGTGTGAACTGTTTCCCAGATAGCTGCTTTACAGATTTCCAACAAAGGGATATCTCTTGCAGCTGCTATAGAAGCAGCTGTACCCCTTGTAGAGTGGGCCCTGAGGCCTACAGGAGGCTGTTACCCACTTTACTGTAACAAAATTGGATACAGGCAACAATCCAGTGGGCAGTGGTCCTTTTTGAGGCAGACTTGCCCTTCCCTACCTCTCCATAGGTAAGGAAGAGGTGTGTTCTATCCTGCCTGTGTCCTCTTGTATGATCCAAGTAGTAGCTTATAGCTCTCTTGACCTCAAGACTATGCAGTCTTCATTCTCCTAAAGTGGAATGATCAGCAAAGAAGACTGGTAAAGTCATGGACTGGTTCAGGTGGAAATCTGATACCACCTTAGGAAGGAACCTCCTGTTGGTTCTTAGGACCCCCTTGTCCCTGTGGACTACTATATAGTCTGTCTCTGTGGATAAGGCCTGGAGCTGACTGATCCTCCTGGCTGAGGTGATGGCTACCAGGAACACTGTTTTCCATGTCACATACTTAAGCTCAGCTGATGACATGGGTTCAAATGGTGGTTGCATTAGTTGGCTAATGCATATGTTCAGGTCCCATGCAGGAGTGGGGTCCCTGTGCGGGGTATGCAAGTGTAGTAACCCCTTAAAAAACTCCCTGAATACCTGACTGGAAGCCAGGGATGCTCCTTTTCCAGCAGATAGGTAAGCAGAGACTGCTGCTAGATGTACCTTGAGTGGAAGGCTGAAGGCCCAGGGAATGTAAGTGTACCAGATAATCCAAGACCACTGGTAAGTCGGCCTGGCTGTGGTCTATCTGTCTCTGTCTACACCAAATAGAAAATCTCCTCCATTTAACCAAATAGCTCTTTCTGGTGAAGGATTTCTAGACACCTTTAGGACTCCTAGTACCCCATGTGAAAGGTGTAGTTTAGCATACTCTAGGTCTTCAAGAGCCAGGCTCTGAGCCTGAGGGATTGGAGATTGAGGTACAGAACTCTGCCCTGGACGGAGGTTAACAGGTTGTGCCTCCTGGATAGGGAAATTGATTGGGAGAGTGGCAGGGTCAATAGTAGTAAGTACCAGGGCTGTCTGGCCCAGTCTGGAGCAATGAGGATCATTCTTGCTGGCTCAACCCTGAGCTTGTTCAGCACTCTGAAGAGCAAGGGAAATGGTGGGAAGGCATACAGGAACTTCCCTGTCCAGTCCATCAGGAGTGCATCTAGTGGCACTGTGCCCACTGCTGGGGCCTGCAACAGAACAGTGGCAGCTGGTGATTGTCAGGTGCTGTGAAGAGGTCCACCTCTAGGGTGCCCCACCTGAATACCACTTGCAAGATCTGCCTGTTTAGTGACCACTCATGGTGGTTCTGGTTGATCCTGTTGAGGGCATCTGCCAAGATGTTGTCCTTCCTCAGTAGATGGACCACTGAGAGGGCAATTCCCAAGAGTAAGCCAGGTTCCATACCTTCATGGCTTCTGTGCATGGGGAGGGGGAGGACCTTGTGCCTCCCTGCTTGTTGATGTAGTACATTGTGGTTGTATTGTCTGTTCTGATTTGAACCACCTTGCCCTGCAACATTGCAGCAAAGGACTGAATGCCTAGATAGACTGCCCTGAGTTCTAGAAGATTTTTGTGAAGCAGGGACTCCTGCTAAAGCCAGGTCTCATGGGCAGTATGTTTCTGTAGGTGGGCACCCCATCCTAGAAGGGAGGCATCTGTTGTTAAAACTGCTGTTGGAGGCTGTTGGATGAAAGGCACACCTTCCCTGAGGTTGTCCTTTTTCTGCCACCACTGCAGGGCTTGAAGCAGGGTTCCTGTGACTGGCATCGTCTTTTACAGGGAGTCTCTTCTTTAAGACCAGTGGGCCTTGAGATGGAATTCGATGTCTCTCATCTGAAATCTTGACCCTGACACTGTTGCTGTTGAGGCAGCCATGTGATCCAACAGCTGAAGGAAATGTCTTGCTGGTCTGTGGGTATGAAACTGGAAGGAGTTTGCCAGCTGCACCAAGTTGTCTACCCTGCCCTGTGGGAGGAATTCCCCTCCTTTCAGGATATTCAATTCTGCCTCTATAAACTTCAGGATTTGAGCTGGTGACAGAACTGATTTTTTCTGGTTTACCAGGAAGTCCAGTGTACCCAGGGTGTCCTGAGTGATGGTCAGTGCTCTTTTTACTTGCTGTGGGGACTGTATTACTACCAGCCAGTTGTCCAAGTATGGGAAGACTGTAACCCTCTGTCTTCTTAGATGCTCCACCACTACTGTTAGGCACTCGGTGAACACTCTTGGGGCTGATGTCAGGCCAAAAGGCATGGCCTTGAACTGATAGTGCCCTGATGGCAACCTGAACCTGAGGTACTTCCCGTGTGATTGCCTGATGGGAATATGGAAGAAGGCATCCTTTACATCCAGAGATGTCAGCCAATCTCCTCTCCTGAGTGAAGTGAGAATGGTAGCCAGAGTGACCATTTTGAACCTTGGCTTTGTCAAGTGTTTGTTCAAGTGTCTGAGATCCAAGATGGGTCACCACTCCCCTGTTTTCTTTAGAGTGAGGAAGTACTGTATCTTGAGTAAAGACCCTTTCCTCTTTGAGGCAATGGAGCTGGCTCTACTGCATGATACTGAATGAGCTTTGCAACTGCCTCCTCTAACAGAGATGCCTCTGATGGGTTGGCAGGTCTGAATAGTCTTGCTCTCAACTTGGGCAGAAACTTGAAACTGAGAGCAAGACCCTGGCTTACTACCTCCAGGACCTACTTATCTGTGGTGCTAGATTCCTGGGCCTGGAGGTAGTAAGCCAGCCTGCCCTCTACTGGGAGTAGAGAGGCGACCCTGGCAGACATCTCAGGGAATCTGCTTAGCCTGAGCACTAGCCTGAGTACTAGGGCCAGCCCTGCTGCTGCTTCCCCTTCTGCCTCTGAAATACCCCCTCTGGTTCTGGTAAGAGGGCAGAGCCTGTGCTTGGAAGAAGGGCCTATAGTGGGATCTACCCCTGCTTCTTCCTTGAAACCTCTGGGGAGTTGCTGCTTTCTCCTTATTAGCAACACTCTTGTAAGCTACCTTGTAGTCCCCGAACAGGGATGCGGGCTCACAAGGGAAGTCAAGAGCTTTTGTCTGGGTATCCTGAGACAATTTTGTTGCACTCAGCCAAGTAAATCTCCTCAGGGACACTGAGGTAGCCATTTGTCTGGCTGCAATGTCATTGGCATCCACTGCCATGCAAAATTAGCATTTAGAGGCTTCAATGCCCCTCTTCGCTGCCTCTGATAGATCAGATGCCATAGGTGCAGGACATGCCTTGGCTATCTCCAGCATTGTGTTCCAGAGGCTTTTCTAGTACCTGGACACATACTGTAGGCAGGGGTTGAAATTGGCACTGGCCCGCTAGCCAAATGCTGGTAGATTTTGTATCGGGCTAGTAAGATTTTAATTTAAGTAGCCCTGTGGGCTTGTATTGGAGAAGACAACCCTTCAATATGTACACCAACTGGGCCAGTGGATTTTCCCAGTCACTAGCCCTGCTGGCTAGTGGCTGCAGAATTTAATTTTGACCCCTGCATAGGCCATGTAGGTAGCCTACCTAATGGTAAAGTAGCCCCCAGATATGACTTTTTGACTATGGAATCCATTTTCCTGGAATCTTTCTCAGGGGGATGTCACATGCAGCAGCCTGTACTACCCCCTCATGGCTAGGATGTCCAAAAAGGAACTCAGCTCCTGATTTGGCCACCCAATATTTCCTGTCCATCTTCTTGTCCACTGGGGGAATGGACATTGGTGTCTGCAGGATTTTTGTGGCTTGTCTTTTGCAGGGATTTATGGATGGGCAACAAGAGCCTCTTTGTTGCTGGAACATCCATCATTTCCATATAGTCTGGTTCCTCCTCCTCCTCCTCTGTGGACTCCTGAGTGGAGAGGTCCAGAGTCTGTGCCACCTGCTCCATAAAGACAAAGTGGGTTAAATAATCTTCCACTGCCTTATCTGGAGAAATCTCAGGTTCTATGGGTTCTCTGTAGTCATCCTCTTCATTGTCAAAACCATCTTCCTCTGGGAAGACATTAGTAGATTGTTCCAGTGAAGAACTGGGAATTGAAAGGGAACCCAAATCTAGAACTGACAGTTGTGAACCGGGGCACTGAACTGGTACCACGGTACTGGTTTGCAATGCTTGTAAAAGGCTTATGGCACTCGCAATAGCCTCTGCAGTAGGAACCACTGGAACCATCGGTTGAGGTTCCTTGGCTGAGTGCTTTTCTTTCCTCTTCTTTTTCGTAGAACTTATCAGTTCAGCGGCAGTTTATGCGATTCTCTTTTTTGTTGAGGAACCATCACCCTGGTCAGAGGATTGCTCACTTGGTTCAGAAGACTTCTCCTTCTGAGAAGTAGAAGCTTTTTCCGTAGCTGGGTCAGCAGCTTTTTCTGACATTTTCTCCCTCTGTCGGTTTAAACGCCTATCCAGCATCAACTGAGGAAACTTTTTGCAAACTTAGCAATCTGCTTTTAAGTGATCAAATCCCAGATAGAGAACACAAACCAAGTGAGGATCCGCTTTGGCAAACAGTTCCCCACACTGTGTACAATGCTGAAAACTCATTGTGCTGGTTCTTTTTTTAGGTAGTGATATACTAACCCAAAAAACCCTAACAGTGAGATTAAATGAGCTTAAGGTCACACACAAATAGAATACTTTTTCTTTTCTTAAATGGCCAGTTTAGCAACCGAAGAAATACCAAGAGTTATCCCGGTTTCTCCACAGAATAACCAACCGGACCCAAAAAAAGGGTTTTAAGTAAACAAAATTTTTAATTATGAATAAATACCCGGTTCCATCCCAGTTAAAAGAACCGAGAAGAAACCAAGAAAACTTACCGGAATAGCATTAAATCTAGACTAACCTACCTGTAACCTCAAGGACAGTGCTTTAAAATTGAACAGAAATAAACTTTTACTTCAGAAAACCGACAAAATAAAATCTTCAAGAAAGATGAAGGAGGGAGGTGTCTGTACTAGGCAAGCGCAGTAAAGAATCTGACGGTTGCAGAATGTTTACCAGGGACAAGCTCAAGCCTAACATTCCATGATTAGCATAGGTTCTATTAACCATTTCAGTTCTGAGGAATTCTTATGGTGAGACCATACTGCAGAAGTCAGAATACAGTAAGATTTTCTGGGGGTTGAAACATACGTCATGTCCTGTTGCTTACTGCCATGGCCACTAAATTGTTTTTACAGACTGCCACACCCAATGTCTGGCATCTGGACTATTTGATAAACCCCTGCAGCCAACCAGTGGCTAACCTTTGATATGAATCAGAATTTTCTGGCTCACAGTTCTGTTTTAATCACTAGACCACAGTGCATCTTCCTTTCAGTAGCCTGAGTGAGTATGCTCACTGGGAGAGCATAAACAAGAATCTGGACTCTGAATCTATCGAAAGGACAGCCTGCAAACTATACCTGAATTCCCTTGAGTGGGAACATGCCAGCAGCTTCAGTCACTCCTTCTTCATCATGAGACAGGATGGCAAGTTGACATTCCACAATGAAGACCCTTGCCTGGGTTCATCTGAGTCCATATGTGTAATGATCTCATTACTCTCATGTTCAGTCCAAACTAGCAAATGTATGTGCTCCAGTGCTGGTGGTGCCTTGCTCCATACCATACAGCAAGTTGACTGAAAATGGGAGACTGCACTCACCTCCCATAGGGTACTTTCACACACAGGACTCAAGACAAGATGTTATGTGCACTCCTCCATAGTTTATTCATCTGTGCTAACTGCTAACTACAACGTGCAGGGTGGTTACACCAAGTGCCTCAGCACCTCTGACCTGCTGCATTTTGTACGAGCCTCCCCCACACTTCGTCAGTCCTGTGTGTGAAGGTACCCTACAAGGGGTGAGTGCTGTCTCCTTTTTTGAGTTAAAGTCCCAGCTCAGTCCTTTGTCTATGTTTAATGTCACATATCACAAAATTCCCAAATACAGCTCTGATATTCTTTAAGGAGGGCACAGTTAAAAGAGAGATGGAAAAGGAAAATATGTGTATTTAAAGGGTCTATGTTCACTTGCTTGCTTGCACCTGGTTTTGCAAGTGCAAACCCTAAGAACTCAACGCCACATGCAATATCATTACTAAGCGCTTAGTAACATCTGTGGTGTATGCCTGAAGTTGCAACCACCACATTGCTGAGGGAGAAAGTGAACCATAATGCGTTTGCAGTGCATGCATATTATTGGTCTACATTCAGTTCTGGTACCATCAATATTTTGCTAATTGCACTGAAAAGTAATTTGGGATACTTGCGTATAAAAGGCAATTTCTAAATCCAACAACTAAACTAAACTATTCTATTCTATTGGAAGACTATGCCAGTAGTTCAATGGGGCAGAGCAACTAGCCATGCCCCAATTGTGCCTTAAAAGGCTGCTCATCCTCACCACTCCCACAAACGTTTTCTAATTGCCGCTGGAGGCTACTGTACATCCTCATTGCTCCACTCCCGTGTTTGGCTGTTATGTTCCATCTCTGTTTCTGCCTTTCTCTGTGTCCACTGCTTGCCCTCTGGCCATTTCTGTGTTCTCCCCACTCCCTTTGTTGTTGCTTCTGGCATTTGTCCCCCGCTCCATCCCTTTCCTTTTGCTACTCAATTTCCTCCTGCTCCCCAGTGTCCCTCCTCATCTGCCACTTGCTTGTGGTGGCCTGTCCTGTCTTCCCTTGCATTCATGGCTCCCCAATCCCATCTTGTACCTCTTTTCAGCTTTCTTTGTTCCTGGGAGGTTTTCTTGTTTTGCTGGTGGCTCATTTGTTCCTGCCTTCCTCCTCTTGTGCTCCCATACTTTGACTTGTCTCTTCCATACTGCAACTGCCGCCAGGCTATGTTCCTTGTTCCAAGCATTCACTCTCTTTCTGAGCTAGCCCAGCATTGCAGCGCTCTGGCTGGCCGACGGACATATCCCTACAGCTCTAATATGCGGCAAATAGTATGTGTGGCATTTCCTTATTTCTAGCCGTCATACAGGACTTGCATGTGCCTACTATTGTGGACTTCCCTGCATCATTGTCACACGCTCATTCATCAATTACAGTCCTATGATAGGAGTCCTGTGTAATTGTCGACATAGTTAACAGTAATTGCCCGTCTATGTATTTATTCCACGGCAGGTCAGCCCAGCTACAGCTGCTGGCATTTAATCATTTTAAACTTATTTTAATTTATTAGTCAGCTGTTTGGTGCCATGGTGCCTCATTTGTGGCTTCTCTGTTTTTCCCGTGGTGAGGGACTGCAATGTCGCAGTGAGCATCGTGGCTCTGAGTAGCATGAGTGGCTTCATGTAGGTTCTCACGTTAGTCAGTTGCCTCTATGGCACTGCATGTAGTTTTGCTCCTATCAGCCTTCATGGCATTACACTATCAGCATATCAAGAAAGAAAAAAAACTCTTGCACTATCTTGACATGCTCCTGTTGGGACAGGAATGGTTAGTTACTATACTTGCTAGCAACAGTAGACCTTTCAGAGTGTCTTCCCCGTAGAGCTACACCCATTGGACTGTAAGCCAATGGTGTGCAGACTTTCTAGGAAGCTTTTCCATAACTGGGGTTGCCCACATCAACGTTCCCATAAAAACATAAATGTGTCTGAAGCTGGTGTGTGTGTGTGGGGGGGGGGTTGAACCTGTGTGTACAGTGCACGGAGGGCTATCATTTGGTCTAATACTTTGGTCGAGTGAAACTGTAATTGTCTTTGTTGTTGGAAGGAGTTAAACCTGAGTGTATGGTGAGGAGAGAGGGCCTTAAACATATGTCCGAAGCTGAGGGATGGTTGAATCTCTGTGTCCAGTGATTAGGAAGGGGTTATAAATAAATGGGTCGGTTGCTTGGGGCATCTGTAAAAACTGTCCGCTGTTGGGCAGAGCTACACCATTGTGTACAGAGTAGGGTGCATTAATGAAAAGCTGTGCTGCGGTGTCAAAGCTGTTCTCTGTGGGAACAGTATAAAAAAGGGAAATGAGCCAGCCCAGTGGTACAGAAGGCTGAGATGCTGTGGAGCACCTTACCTTGCCCCATGCTGGTGACTGAGTTTGGGAACGAGCTCAGGTTGCAAGGGGGGCTGCTGGGGGGATGGCTTGGGAGACAGAGTGAGTGGCTAACAGTCAGCTCTCTTCTCCCAGGCCGGGGTAGTTTGCCTTTCAGCAGTTGGCTGCCACCAGGTGAAAGCCTGGTGGTAGCACTGATGCTACGTGGTGCTAGACAGATGTCTGGGTGGGTGGAAGGAGGCTGTAGTTCCAGAGCATACATGTGCCTCCACGTGCATGAACTTTGTGCCACGGCGTGGTCTGGGACTGTGAACAGAAAATAAGAGGAAATGGAAGGGGACCTGGATTCACGAAACCCTGCCTGAGGTGCTATTGCCCACCCTACTGCTATGCTGGGTAAGTGAGGGGCCTTCTGGAATACCGTCCACATGGAGAGAGATAGACAGGCCAGCCAATGGCACCCGGGGACAGGACTGAAACAGCCACCCAGTGTGCCTAGGGAGGATAAAAACCTTTACATAAAAAAAGGGAAATGTGAGGATGAATGTTATCCTCAAATACTGTAAATAAAACTGCAAAAGTGATACTGATGAGACTGTAAGACCTGCTGCAGAAATGTAGAAACATTCAGTATTGAGCTTTCTTACATAACTATAAGTTCTAGCAGCGTATCTATACATATTAACAAAATCAAACTCACAAAGATAAACAATTATCACATAACAAAAAATAATTGTTTGTTTACCACTCCAGCTGCAATACTCTAGGTGGTTATAAACTCCCGGTTCTAGAAGCACACAGTTCTGTTCTACCCTGTATAATTCTGTGTAACCTTTTGTGTGGCACAAATAACCTTCAGGCTAATGCTTTTTGTAATCGTTATTGTTTCCTTTTTCCATTATGATCTGCAAAGTTTATTTTGTAACATGTTATTACTGCATTTTTTTCCCCGTTTCTTCTCCTGCTTTTGTTTCTGTCCTAAGACACTCCTAACATGAGTTGTTTTTCCAACTCTGTGTGCCTTCCTGGGTATAAAAGTTTAACTAAATGAATGACATCATTTATGTTTCCTTTTTTGCAGGCAAACATGAACAAAGCACGGATCGACAATGCCAATCAGAGAGCCAACAGGATCTTGGGGAATAAACCAGGCAAGAACATGGTACTGTAACTCAACCCAAGATCCAGGGAGATGAATGAAGAGAAGGTTGCAGGACCTCAATCAGATCATCTCCATCTCCAGCTGTCTCTCTCTCTCTCTCTCTCTCTCAGTCTCTCTCTCTCTCTCTCTCTCTCATGGTGACCCCAAAATGATTCAACTGACCGAAAGAAGCAAACGCTGTACTCTAAAGTACAGGGTCTGGGAGGACCAACACTGATACACAGTATATCCAAAGTACAGTAGCTGCTGCCTTCCAACAGCCAGCATTTTTATATTGCCGAAAGATTTAAATTAAATTATAAAAAGGGTTGGTGTAAGAATAAAGCAATCTTATTGTTTATAAAGGCCCCAAAAGGATTATTTTTTATGGAAATGAAACCCTCGTCAGTAAACCACAATCATCAACAAATAGAAAACAAATATATACTTTTTGAAAGTACCCCATTTCATTAATTGTATTATACAGTACCCTGGGCATGGTTTAATTAAGTAATATTATCTGAAGGATGTGGTATAACACATCACCACACCTTTGGTGCAACATGAGGCATGAGGCAATGCTGAGTGTAATCAACCACCCAAGAAGTGTCAGTATCCCATGATATGCCACACACTGGAGTGTATTACTGTGATCATAAAATGGGCCAACTGGCCATGAAGCAGCTCACCT
Organism: Neoceratodus forsteri; assembly: GCA_016271365.2. Lineage (NCBI taxonomy): Eukaryota > Metazoa > Chordata > Ceratodontiformes > Ceratodontidae > Neoceratodus > Neoceratodus forsteri. The sequence goes on from CM057450.1 coordinate 764,693,414, forward strand.
TGGTAATCAGTTTTGAACCATGATGACATTATGGGATATTATCACAGGTCAAAGACTGCTTTAGCCAATCAGCTTCCAGGATTTCTACTATCCTTCTTATAATGTGAATTAATTACCCCTTTGAGAGTTTATTGTACTCAGCTTTGCCTTGAGTCTCCTTTAACCTCTAACGAAGATTAATTCACATTAAACCAACCCCCAGTTATATGGTTATGCTTAATGGATCCAATATTTAAAGACATTTCAGGCCACTTTCAAATGAGGAGTTCCTGAGGGCTTCTGGACCACATGTAGTTTGTGTGTGAACACATGACAGACTCCTGCAGGAAAGGGAATTATTGGACTCCAGTGTGCCTGTGGGAGTTAGCTGGTAGACATCTACAAGTTAGGGCTACCATCCTACATGACCACTGGACCACCAGGATAAGGATAAAGTTATTTCTAAATACCTTGTTGAAAGGGGCACAGGATTAATAAAAACAAAATTAAGTCTAAATTGACGTGGCAGATACAAGTTCCACTGTGGTGGCACTCACATTATTGTCTATGGGACAATTTATTTGTGTGTTTTCACGCCAGTTGTAACTAGCAACAAACAAACATTTTTCCAGGCCCTAATGTATCCCAATCAGTGTGTGTTTTTCTGACTATCAGGCCCTTGCCTTTCTTCTTTTTCTTTAGACTGTTTAGAGATTGTCGGAGCAGGAGCAAAGTCCTAGTGTGTTTACAGTAAAGGTCAGAAATTGGGGTGCTGAGCTGTATACAAATCAGATGGCTGAGCCACAGTCAGTACAGTCTGGGACCATAAACGGTGCCATTTTGTGGAAGTTTGAATTTGAAAAACTAGAGCTAAATTCTTTAATATTTCTTCTGCATGTAGTAGAAGACAAATTGTCTACGCTCAAAGATAATCTATGAAACCTATGAAAAGAAGCAGTTTTTTTTCTTTTTAAATAGTTGCATTGGATGGCTCACTGAAATGCAACATCATTTTCAGATGTATCCTTTTTATGTAACAGCACAGCAGTGTTACTATGAAACAAGGACACATAGGATACAGCGTGATTCACAGATACACAAACACCTTGCAGTTTGTACTCCAGAGATCATCCCCCTTAAAATGCTTGTAAAGGAACAGTATTTTTTGTGCCATATAAACTAGCCACTTTCTTAAAAAAAAATCATTCTTGTTCAGTGCCAAAGGGAACAATACTGGAACATCTCTCAGTTTGTCTACTGCATAATTCTCCAAAGAATTACATAAATTGGATTGGTTAGAAAAAATATTAAACTGACCTTTGATTTAACTTGTTAGGCCAAATTGAATGGGTGGATTCCACTTAATTTAAGACACCAATACTATCCTGACAACCTAGTCAACTAGGTATGATATCCTAGTCAACTTTTATGTTTCTATGTTTCTGACCTTTTAGGTCAGAAATTTCTATTGGACCAAGCACCTATACAACTCAGAAATTAGGTAAAGGTTACTGGTAATAAATACAATGGACTTTGCCCTCCCTTTCAGGAGGATTAGCCAAGGTCAAACATTATTTTCTTAAAGAGCAACCACATTTTGGACTACTCTGCCAACAACTCTTGCTTTGTTAAGTCTGATTCCTTTAAAAGTGAGCTACTCTGTAACATGTCTGTGTAGTGGATAGCAGTTTTTTACAATGTTGTTCTTAAAATTCCAAGTACATATTGTATGGCTTTTTACAATGTTGTTCTTCAAATGCCAAGTACATATTGTATGGCTTTTTACTGTACTTATGTCTTTTTATGCACCCGTCCAAAATCACCTTTAAAAATGGGCACATGTTGCTCAAAGGGTTGCCTGAAATTAAATAAATAAAATGAAACCCTTCAGTAGATACATCTATTGTCATCTAGTTCTATAAATAAATGTGCTCGCTTGAACAGCTGTCCTGTTACTGTGTGACTAACTTCCTCAGTGAGCAATGCCAGCATCTTTAGGTAACCACCAAATAAGGAAATGAAACAAACTATAGATAACATGTGTGAAACCTTGTGGCTGCCAAATAAAGGTGGGCTACTTTCAGGTTGCCATGTCAGTGCTGTGAGATGTTTCCATTAAAGAGGCACTGTCACATTGCTGGGGTCTTTTTTTCTGATTCTTTAGCACTCATGTTCTTTACTGACATTTGTCATCTGATACAGTATACAGTATCTATCTGTCTATTTATATATATATATATATAATCATCTGTCTACATTTTTAATGCCCAGTTCAGAAAGGGAAAAGAAATATTTTCTCTAGCTCACATTTATTTATTCTTATTTTAAAGCAGTAGTATATTTAACGTTGGAAAAAATTGCCATTGTATAGTTTTGTGTCAGAAATGTATTTCTGTCATCTTTAGATTAATCTTTAACTTTTTCATTTCCTCAGATGTTTACAAAACAACTTTTATAACTATTTTTGTAATTAGTGACTCAAGTGATTAAAGATAGCTGGCAGTCACAGTATTTAAAAAGCTGTTCCACTGAGGGTACCTTTTGACTTTAAATTCTGGATTTATCTCATGTCTGTTTCAGCCTGCAGGTGCCCCCATCCCGATACCAGCTAGATGTCTCCTGCCATACATTTGTTTTTTCTTATGTTTTGTGCCTTTTGATGCTGTTGCTTATGTTGTACATTCTGTGTAATTTCCAGTTGTACTACCCTGTTTATCATGGGTATTGCCAGATCTATCTTTCAGTCTCAGTTTTCACCTGAAAAGTTTATATTTATAGCACATCCTGTACCATTTATGACTTTTTTGGCAAATTGTTCACTGTCTTTGGATCGTGTTATATTTTCCAATTGCATCTTGTCTTGTGTATGTTACCTGCCTTGCCTGTTTGTACTTTGCCAAACCCCATTATGTGCTATCTTGATGGCCCGGGTCATACCTGAAAACAGTTCCTGTAACCAGCGCACCCACCCAGTTAACAAATAAATAAATTAAATACAGTGGATGTTTAATGCTGGAGCTAGCACATTTGTTTTATACAGCTTTTTCTTCCTCCATTGCCACTTACGCCTTACCATCACACCCATGACTCGGTAGCTCCCAACTGTCAGCCACTCCCCCCACTGTCTCACTAGTGGGATTGATACAGAGCAGGATCCCAGAGTGCCTGGAGCCATCACACATCACTGCAGAGAGACATAGACTTTTTCCCTGTGTTTTTCTCCCTTTTGGGCAGCACAGACGTGCAATGAGCACATTGTGCAAGCCCTGCCTCTGCAGAAATGCCCTCGGTGCTCTGAACATGTGCCCTCCCCCATTATGTCCCACACACACCACCATCTGGAATCCTCCAGATGGCAGTCAAGCAGTCAGGCACACATTTGCCCCTTCCCTGAGGGAGAAGAGCAATCCTGGGGATGCTCAGTCCTCTCTCTCCTGGCTGACCCCCAAGCAACCCGTATCTGTTCCCAAACCCGGGTTGCTGGTGTGGGACAAAGTATGGTGCCCACAGTGCCTCAGCCCTCTACACCAGTGGGCTGACCTCTAGCACATGTTTCTGATAGTAAATAGCTCAGCACCAAATCAAAATGTTTAATGTTTTCATGGTAAGACTTGCAAAGGACCAAGCACTTTTAAACAGTTCAAATTCTCATATCTCAGTTCAGAAATGACAGGAAAAATTGGCATAGTGATGTTTTCCCCCAGAAATACATTATCGTAAAAAAGAAAAAAAAAGACATGGTGACTAACAAATACTGCTGCTTTGGCTCATTTTTCTACAGCATGTCCCTTCCAGCTCTACGTGCCACTTTCAGGCCCATTTCATGTCATTGTGTGATCTGGAAGCACAACAACTGTATACTGACAGACCCAGTGGCACGGCGGCAGTACCACCTGGAAGACTTGTGTTCACATATGATCTCAGAGTTGCTGGGCCCATCACAGAGGTGGAATGCTCTGCTACTGAGGAGGGAGGGTGCTTGCTGCATGGCGCTCATGCCCCTGCTACCAACCAAAGAGCAGCATTGGCATCAGCTGTGAAAGCAGCAGAATGCCCACTGTCCCTGCAGGAGGAAGGGTGCTGCAAGGTGACACTGAACATTGGGAGTGGGGCACAGGGGGAAGCAGGGAAAACTGAGCCAAAGAAATAAAACTAGTAGTTTGCACACTGACCCTCGGCAGCCTGAGCAGTTACATACGTCAAGGCATTTGCAGTTTTCATGACCTCATCCATTAAGTGGAATGCCTTATATAAATCCCAGGGACCAGCTAAACTGAGAGAGAGAGAAAACTGTATGAGGTTACAGTGTTACCCTTAAATGGCCAGAACAAGGGCTGTGACGGAACCCCTGGTCCTTATGGGAACTTAAGGGTTAACACATTCAGGGTTAGGCAGTGCATTTCTCACTGGGATTTTTATAAAACATCCAAATAAACAGAAACATTCCAGGAAAAATTTAAATATTTATTGAAACAAATACCTGTCCAGGCTGATGCGAGCACATGAGTAAATTGACAGTTTTCTTCCAGATTGCACTCTTTTGTAAAACAGTCAAAATGGACTAGCAAATGTAACAATGCCTCTTTAACCTCTCAGACTCCTTTGCATAAATAATGTATGAACTCTGTTTTTCCATTTATTGTTTTGTAATAAAATACATTTCTTAGTTGTGTTTGGACCCAAAGCAGTTGGTCTATGGGAGAGGCCTAGACTACCAAGCAGTGGTTGACTGAGAGCAAGACTTCTGGTAAAAACAAATAACGGCACATACAGAAGCTTGACCAAGGCCATCATGGTGTCGCACCTTATGGTAGTGGCAGGTGTTTGCTGGGTTAGAAACTCCATGGCTGAATTTAATGAAAGTGAATGAATTTACTTATTTTAAGTAAATTTACACATAGCCTTTCCCATGCCACGTGCTACACCCTGATGGCATCAAACCCAGCAACGGTATTGGGAGTGTCTAGTTCTTGTTATTTGTCACTCATTGTTGACAACATTGAAAATAATATCATAAGTAATGCAGCTCTGTCTTTATGTATCAACAATCCAAGCCCTGGTGGAATAATCAGCCTATATACATTCTATAATGATTTATTTCAAAATCAAGAGTGTCCTGCTCGAGACCTGGGTTTGGGAACAAGCCTGAGTCATTGAGGGTCGGCAGGAGGAAGGGGACTGAGTGTCCCACTGGGCCCTCTCCTCCTCCTGGGAGGGAGGGAGGGTTGCCATTCTCACTGGTATACTGTCACTTGGTGACCACAGGTGGCCATGTAGCTGAGGGCCCCTAGGAGGGAAAGATACAGGCTGGGAGTTGGAGCACAATGCACATGAAGTGCACAAAAGTCCAGGAAAATAGCTTGAACTGGGCCTCAGAGTGTGCTCGGTATAAATACAGAACAGGCAAGCAGCAAAGACCAGCACAACTCAAGAGTACTTGCAAATCCAGCTCCTTCATGTTTAAAAAAAATTACAAATTCGCCATCAAAGCATCAGTCTGTGCAACCCTGTACCAATTTTACACTAGATGTGTGTCATCAGGAGGGGGAGCAAATCAAACATACAGGATCTTAAATACTCTCAAACATTCAAGGTGACAGTGTGCTTAAAAGTGCCAAAACTCACTAAAAGTGCTGTGTGCTAAAGTGATTCAAACAAGGGCTTATATTAATACATACAATCCTATTAAAAAGATAGCAGGATCATCCAAGACTGTTGCTTAGTTCATAGGGAAAATAATGCTATCCTAGTAATGAAAATAACAATGAGAAGGTCTCAAACCCACATGTGCGATGAGAATGACAGTTCTCAAGTCTCTAGTAAGTGTTTAAGGTACATCTGCACCCTAGAAAAGAAACCGCAACAACAGAGGGTTAGTGCTAACCTACAGAGGTATATACAAACAGATGAAACATACAGAATTACCACTATTTGAGCTTTTTCTTGATGCAGTGTATAAGTTCAATGCGATCATTCAATTCCGGTGGGTCCAGTGCCCCGAATGTGAAGATCCGAAAAAGACTGTTTGTACAGTAGTCTGCTCTCAATATCACTCCCCTTCCCCCGGGACCCAATCTGACCTTTTCTATTGCACAGAATTTAAATCCATGACCATTGGAGCTGTTAGATTTCAGATGCCATGAAAGAGCATTTTTCATGTCCCCTGCTGCAATTGTCCTAAGATGTTCCCCTATATGTACTTTTAGTGGGCGGGACATCTCACCCAAATAAAATGACCAAAATATGCAGGTAGCCAAATAAAACACATTCTCAGTACTGCAGTTAAAAAAGTCAGTTATTTTAAACATTTTGGTGTTGTTACATGTAGTGAATGTACTAGCCTTAAGGATTTGTGTACAAAATTTATAGTTACCACATGGAAAATTCCCAAAGGGGAATGGTAGGAGCCAATTGCCCCTTCCCCCCTCCCCTTTTTCATTTGGCTAGTAACTGTGCACTAGTCTGTCTTTTAAATTCATGCATCTGCGATAAACCATTCTAGGTTTCTCTTTAGTGATTTCACTGAGGTGTTCGTTTTCCAAAATGCTCCAATTAATATTAACAATGCTCTGTATTTTAGTAGCATGCCTTGTGTAATTGGTCACAAAGTTCATTCTGGTTGGTCCCCTCCTTCCTGGGTCTAATCTGCAATAGGGTTTCCCTTGGGGTTTCTGAGGCTTCCTGATAGGCCTTCTCCTCAAGGACTCTGTTATATCCCTTTTCAGCAAATTGTCTGCACAAATCCGACCCATTCACCACAAAATCTGAGTCATCAGAACAATTCCTGTGCACTCTCGGCATCTGGGCTTTCGGGATGTTGTTTGTCATGTGGCGTGGGTGGCAGCTGGATGAAAGCAAAAGAGAGTTGCAATCCATCTCCTTACAATACAATTTTGTTTGCAAGGTGCCATCATTCAATTTAGAAATGTTTCAATCTAAAAAGGAGACAGAATCAAGGTCACTAGCTATGGTGAATTTCAAATTTGGGTCACTATTCAAATATTTTATAAATTCCCTCAGTCATCCAGTGTGCCCCTCCATACCATAATTATGCTGTATATAAAACGGCACCAGATATCAATCCTATTAACAAAAGGATTGTTCTGTGCATTGTAGATTGATGTTCTGATGGAGATTGGCATAGTTGGGGGTAAAAGTTTCCCCCATGGCCGTCCCCTTCAGTTGCAGATAATGTTCACCTTGGAATATTGGGTTGTACTGAGCATGTACTTAAGAAAAACAGCTTTCTATTCCAAGGTGAACATTATCTGCAACTGAAGGGGACAGCCTTGGGGGCAACTTTTGCCCCCAACTATGCCAACCTCTATCTGGGCATGTGGGAAAGAACATCGGTCTATGACAGTCTGCGGGGGAAGAGGTTGGAGCATTGTTGGAAGAGATTCAGGAGTCAGGAGGACACACTGGCTTTGAGTATTCTTCATTATGAATACCAAAGGGCAATTGCACAGAAGGAGGCAGCTTTTCTGTCTAGGGAGACTGCTGCTGGGAGGAATCAACCAGCTTAGATTTTTTCTAAGTAGATAGGTTACTCCATCCAAAATATCTGGAGTCACTGAGAGTCTTTCACCTGCTAAATGTGAGGAGTTTGCTTGATTCTTCTTGGACAGGGTGTCCTCTGTTTGGGCCGGGATCTCCCAGAGTGGGCTATGGCAACCCAGCAGGGCGGAGTCTTCATACCACAAGCACTCTCAACTGTTATGTGATGAGTTTAGATCAGTAAAAATGGAAGTGGTGAGTGAGGTGATTTCTGAACTGTGACCAACATTTTGTGAACTGGAGCCAGGGCCAACAAGGCTACTGGTGAGTTGTGTTGGGCATCTCAGCCTGGTGTTCGCTGAAATTGTTCCATGCTCCTTGTCAGAGGGGACCTTCCCAGCTGCACTGAAAGATACACTAGTGAGATTTCTTCTTAAAAAGCCATCTTTAGACTTAGACATTCTGGCAAATTATTGACCAGTTTCTACCTGCCTTTTCAGGGCAAGGTTATCGAGAAGGTGGTTGCGTTGCAGCTAGAGGCACTCCTCATAGCCTTTGACATCTATGAGCCTCTCCAGTCTGGCTTTAGGTCTAAGCATTGCACTGAAACTGCACTTCTCAGGGTCATAATCACCTTCTCAGGATAAGGGATAGAGGAGAGCAGTCAGTTCTCATCCTCCTGGATCTCTCCTCAGCTTTTTACACTGTAAACCATAGGCTGTTGTTGAATTCAATGAGGGAATACACACGACTCACTAGCAAAGTAATTTGCTGGTTTGAGTCCTATCTCAGGAACAGGACACAGAGGGTTGTGTTGGGGAATTTCTCCTCATTATAGTGTCACAATCTTGTTGTGTATCCCAGGAGTTGGTTCTCATGCCCATACTGTTTGCAATGCATATACTGCCTCTGGGAAGGATCATATGATGGTACAGACTGGGGTTTCACTGCTGTGCTAATGACACCCAGCTGTACCAGCCATTTGCACCTGGGATGCCTGGTGTGGTGGAGGTGCTTAATAAATGTTTGGCCAAGATCCAGGATTGGATGTCATCAAGCTGGTTGAGACTCAGTCTTGACAAAACGATAGTATTAGTAGTTGATCTGGAACATAGGGGAAGAGAGGTTGCTGCCAAGAAGGGGACAGAGCTTCAGCTCAGCTCAATTAGAGTTATGGTTGCCACCAGGGTGTACAATCTGGGAGGCATTGTGGACAAGGGGCTGATACTTGAGGCTTAGGCATCAGCAGTAGTCCAGAATGACTTACCATCTAGGGGACATCAGATTGATTAGATCTGTTATTTCCTGAAGACCTGACAACTCTGGCACATGTGTTTGTGATGACATGCATTAAATACTGCAAAGCTCTGCATCTTGGGATTAATGAAGGCACTGTACAGCCTGTGAAGCTGCTGCAGAATGCAGCAGCAGCAGCCATGTTACTGACTGGCCTTTTGAGGATATGTCATGTTTCTCTGGTGTTGCACTGGCTGCTGATAAAGTATCATATCTCTTTTAAAGTTGGTTTACTAACTCACAAGGCCCCACAAAGGTTGGGTCCTGGCTACCTGTTGGATCTCCTTCATCCTCAGTTGCCTTTGTGTTCTCTTTGCTCCACTGAGGTGGGCTTCTTGGTGGTGCCTAGAGCCAGGTTAAAACCTCAGGTGACCAGGCCTCGAGGTGGCTGACCTCTGGAACTCACTCCTGAACACCCTTAAAGAGGGCCCCCTCAGTGGAGGCTTTTAAGAGGAGCCTGAAGACACATCATTTTAGCCAAGCCTTTGGTGAGTAATGTATGATCTGTATTGGTTACCATCCTAGCTGAAATTTGCTTTTAAATTCTGAGATTTATTTTGTTATATCAGCATTTTATCTATTTAACATGTTGTCTCATTTCTGCACGTTATTGTAAGGTGCCCTGGGCCTCCAGGGAAGAGCACCATGAGAAATGAAATTAATACTACTACTACTACAAGAAACTCAGAGTGTAAGGCTTGGGTGAGAGGATCACAAAGCGATACTGAGTGGTTCTGGCTGTCCAAACCTCATGCGAGGAGTCTTATACCATAAGAGATACCCAGCAGAGGCCCTATTAACTTATTATCAATCACTTGAGTTGGCTAAAGTGATTTGTAATAAGTTATAAGCCCTGTTTTATTTCAAAATGTAAATGAAAACTGTCTTCTCCTTGCTCTAAGGTGGAGCAGGCCACTCCTAACATTCCTGCACAAGAGAACACTGTACACAGAATAAGAGGTATAGTGGCTCTGTGTGAAGGTAGCTGAAATCATATAAGTGATTTATAATGCAACTCATACTATAGTTGTAGGGGTTTAAGTGTGGGCATGCTCTAGTTTGATTTAGCAAAATTACTGCATTTTAAATTGAAGTTGATACATCTGGAAAAACTGTTGAAAACATAATATTTCACCACAACTTAGTTTATATTTAATATAGCTTCTGTATTTCCCTATGCCGTGTGCTTTCTTACACTAGATATTTGCATGTAAACAAGACTTTTGTCTTTAGACTTCATCTGTTCTGATGGCTTATTCCCTTCCAGAAGTCATAATCCTTTTCTTGTGACATCACAGCCACTTCCTTGGCATCTGACTGTGATGTCAGAAAGAGAGCATTATGCATTCAAATCTTGATTTAGTAGTTGCCGTATTGGTCCTTGCAAGAATAGATCCAGAAGCAAATGATTTGATACCTTTTAATGGACCAACATAGATGTAACAACAAGAACAAAGTACTCTAGCTTTCGGACCAACCAGTCCTTCTTCAGAAGCTCATGGCAGTTGTTTAGAAAATACAATACTTATAACAGCTAGATAATGCAGAGAAAAACAGATAAAAATCCCCATTGGTTTAAAATACTCATTTAAAAAAAAAACAGAAGATGATGTCAGAGAAGTTAAACAGTACAATACTGCCCTCAGTCCGAATGAACCTTGAGTTAAGATGTGCTTGGTGCAATAAACATAAAGAATCCTACTACACATAAATTTAATTGACATAAGAAGCAGATAACTCCCAAATCAAGCCATGAGTGTCACAGTCAGTATAAGGATGTGATTAAGCTGGGTGGGGTTGCCTTTCAGTAAAGACAAACTAAGATAGTTATAGGGCTCATGAAATTACAATGTATGCATTAAAGACAAGAATACCAGTAAAGTTGTCTAAAAACATCAGTGCACACTGTGTGATGTGTAAAACCTAGCTAGACATGTCACCCAGCTGTATTCTCAAGCTAAATAAAAGGCCCAAGAAATTACAAAACCTCAGGACTATATAAATGATAATATAAATATAAATTGATAATATTAGCGTTAAACAAAAACTCTAGTAGAGGAACCTCAAAGAATTCAGACCATGCATCCTGATATGTACTGATGTCAATATATACTGAGAATGTAGCAACTACATGTACCACAAGTGTCTAGGGAATCTGAAAAGAGATAAAAGTAATTTATCTCCTCCTGCTCATACAAACAGTACAACCTACAAGTACTACCTTTTATCTCTTTTCAGATTCCCTAGACACTTGTGGTACATGAAGTTGCTACATTCTCAGTATATATTGACATTAGTACATATCAGGATGCATGGTCTGAATTCTTTGAGGTTCCTCTACTAGAGTTTTTGTTTAACGCTAATATTATCAATTTATATTTATATTATCATTTATATAGTCCTGAGGTTTTTGTAATTTCTTGGGCCTTTTATTTAGCTTGAGAATACAGCTGGTGATATGTCTAGCTAGGTTTTACACATCACACAGTGTGCACTGATGTTTTTAGACAACTTTACTGGTATTCTTGTCTTTAATGCATACATTGTAATTTCATGGAGCCCTATAACTATCTTAGTTTGTCTTACTGAAAGGCAACCCCACCCAGCTTAATCACATCCTTATACTGACTGTGACACTCATGGCTTGATTTGGGAGTTATCTGCTTCTTATGTCAGTTAAATTTATGTGTAGGATTCTTTATGTTTATTGCACCAAGCACATCTTAACCCAAGGTTCATTCGGACTGAGGGCAGTATTGTACTGTTTAACTTCTCTGACATCATCTTCTTTTTTTTTTTTTTTTTTTTTTTTTAAATGAGTATTTTAAACCAATGGGGATTTTTTTCTGTTTTTCTCTGCATTATCTAGCTGTTATAAGTATTGTATTTTCTAAACAACTGCCATGAGCTTCTGAAGAAGGACTGGTTGGTCCGAAAGCTAGAGCACTTTGTTCTTGTTGTTACATCTATGTTGGTCCATTAAAAGGTATCAAATCATTTGCTTCTGGATCTTATGTATTCAAGTGAGGAATGAACAGTGAGAGTAGATATATTTTAAGAAATACAAACTCCCATAAAACCCCATAATGCAAAGCATCCTGGGTTATATTAAAATCACCATAAAAACTGAGGCTGGTTCTACTTTAAGCAGGACTGCATGGTGCCAAAGCGTCTCTGTAAGAACAGAAGATGCAGACACTTGTTTCATCCTACACAGGACTCATCTGTGTGCCTTGTTTGTATTTCATCCAAGGGGAAAACAAACCAGCCCTAATGTGGTTTGGTTCCGGATGGCCCCAAAATAAGACAGCAAGCTAAAAAGATAAATAACCTCTGCAGAAAAGCACTGAGGCAAGGGTTAAAAGCACTGAGGCAAGTGTTACCCATAAAGGGTATAGGCAACAAAGCCAGGTTTCCCAGAAATACAAAACAACACATACCCCATAATGGAAAGCATCATGGCATATAAATGCAAATTGTCCATTAAAATGTAGGCCGGTTCTGTTTAAACAGGAATGCATGGTGCTAAACAGCCTCTCATATAACATGCAAAGAATAAGAACAGAAGACACACATATGTGGTTGAGTCTACAGTACATATGACTCATCAGTGTGCCCATCAGTATCTCACTCAGGGGAAAATGAGCTAACCCTAATGTGGTCTTACAGGTCTGGGTCATGGTGGGCCCAAAATAGCAAAGCAAGCTAAAAAGACAAAGAACCTCAGCACAAAAGCACTGAGGCAAGGGTCACCTCAAAAAAGGCACTGGCAACAAAGCCAGGTTTTAAAGAAATACAGTACTCACACAAAACACCATAGTGCAAAGCATTGGGGGACATATGCAAATCACTATGACAATTTAAGATGAATCTGCTTTAAGCAGGAATGCTTGGTGCCACACAATTCATTCCACACAACTACAGTGCTGATGATCGTTGTCATTTTAGATATAGTTTAAAGTGTGTGAACCAAATACTTCCTTAATAATAGAGAACGGGGAAATTAATAGTGAAATATTTCAAATACAGTTTGGATTCAGGGTTTAAATTAGGCAGGAACTCACATGAACTCAGTTCCAGCTCTTATGATGCCTTTCCCCATTGAATACTGTTGGAGAGTTTAAGTTCCTAGGAATGATGGCTCCATCTCCTATACAGTAAATGTAGAGATGAGGGTTCCATCTCCTAAACATTTTCAATTTAATGACTGACTGCATGGTGCCTAAATATTAAGTTTCTCAAAGATGTTCAAGCCACTTTAACTGCACTTTAAAGTTGGGGTCTAGATTTAGTTACACACCTCATTATTATTTTTCTGAACCCAGCAACTCTACAAATTGAACATGAGCCAATTATATAAAATTTACTTTTATTGTATTCTGAAATTGTATAACTGATCATGAGATCGAACAGAGCAGACCAAACCACTCCTTCGATAGCCACCTCTGAGCAGAATCAGATGTTGCAATGTCTGGCTCACTGATGTGTTAAAAACAAATTGTTACATTTTTGTGAAGCACCCAAGGGGTCTTATATTCAAAAAAGATTTCTCCCATTCTGTGCCTATGGCAACAATCATTTAAAAATAGAAACCCAGAGCTGCTTCTCTTGCAGGTAATAATGACAAGGGCAGTAGTGCTTTTTGCATAAAGCACATGTGCAGCCACTTTATTAGTATGACAAAAACTGTCATTGTCTCACTCCATACATGCAATGAATCTGCCTATGCCAAGACCTGCTCAGCAAGGGATTGAGAGGGAAGTGCGATCCTGCCCCCAACAGATGTAAACTCATCAAAGAGGACTGGGAAGACCAAACACCTCATCTCTGCTTCAAGCCTCTTCACCCCATCAATCAGGAACCGACAATCAGTAACTGAGCAAACTATCTGCAAAACAAGCAATTTGAACTTGAAAGAAAACAGTCATAACCAGCACAAGCAGTGCCATTACCTGCCCATGCCAGGACCTGCTCAGAAAAGGATTGAGAGGGGAGCACAATCAAAGCCCCTCCCCGATGGATGCCATCTCATCAAGAAGGATCAGGAAGACAGGACATTTCATCTCTGCCCCCAGCTTCCTCGGTCCATCAATCAGGAGCTGACAACTGGAAATGGATAGAGCATCTGCAAAGCGGACAATTTAAACTCTGAAAGAAAACATCCCTAATCTGCTCAAGGCCCCTTCCCCCCAACAGATACCACCTCACATAGAGGCTGACTCCATGGGTACTGGACTGCCTAAGCACCTACAAAGTTAGCTGAAGGTCTCTCAATGTTTTGAAAGCAGCCTGCATAAAAGGATTACTAGAGAACCTAGCCATACGAAAAATACTACCTGCTGACTGTGAGCAACCACAAAGTTTAATAAAGTTAGCACCCCTACCGCCTCATCAAGGAGAACTGGAAAGAGAGGACACTTCATCTCTGTCCCCAGCCTCATGCCCCACCAATTGGGAGCCAACAACTGGGGAGTGGGAAGAGCATTTACAGAATGGGCAATCTGAACTTTGAAAGAAAATGACCCTAACCAGCATCATCGGCATCAGTCCCTGCCCATGCCGGGACTTGCTCAGCAAGGGATCAAGAGAGGAGCATGATCCAGGCCCCTTCCACCAATGGACGCCTCCTCATCAAGGAGGAACAGGAATATTGGAAACCACATCTCTGCCCCGCCTCTGTGCCCCACCAGTCGGGAGCTGACAATCAGGGAGTGGGTGGAGCATCTATAGAGCAGGCAATTTAAAAAAAACAAAAAACCTGCCCTAACCAGCACAATCAGTGCCATTACCTGCCCATGCCGGGATCTGCTCAGAAAGGGGTCAAGAGGGGAGCATGAGCCAGGCCCCATCCCCCCAATGGATGCCACCTGATCAAGAAGGACAGGGAAGATAGGACACCTCATCTCTGTACCCAGCCTCTTTGCCCCACCAATCAGGAGTCAACAAATGGGGAGTGGCCAGAGCATCTGCAGAGTGGGTAATTTGAACTTTGAAAGAAAATGACTGTAACCCAGCACAATCAGCACCTTTACCTGCCCATGCTGGGACCTCCTCAAGCAAGGGGTCAAGAGGGGAACACGATCCAGAACTCTCCCCCTCAACGAACACTGCCTCATGAAGGAGGGCCAGGAAGAGGGGTCACCTCATCTCTGTCCCCAGCCTCCTCAGCCCACCAGTTGGAAGCCAACAATTGGGAAGTGGGCAGAGCACCTGCAGAGCAAGCAATCTGAACTTTGAATGAAATTGACCTAACCAGCTCAATCAGTGCCATTACCTGCCCACATTGGAACTTGCTTAGCAAGGGGTCGAGAGGAGAATGCAATATACTCCCCTCCCCCCCCAATGGATGAGGACCAGGAAGATGAGACACCTCACCTCTGTCTTCAGCCTCCTCACCCCACCAATTGGGAACCGTCAATTGGGAAGTAGGTGGAGCATCTACAGAGTGGGCGGTCCCTCTTCTCTAAATTAGCAGCTCACCAAGTGGTCCACTGTGCTGCAGTCCTCAGTGAAAAGGTCTGCACTGCAAACAGTGACATAATTGGCATCTACCATGGGCATTAGCTGTGGGTGGCAGCTGTTGACTGCCCATGCTGCTCGACCAACATCCTGATAAGGAACTCTTAACGACCACAGGCACTGCAGTGTTCTAAATCCAACTGCATGAAGGTGTCAGTATATTAAGCTTAATAGCTCTTTCTGTATTCCGCATACTTGACAAAATTAAAGTTAGCTGTTACCAGTGTTTCTAGTGGTTATGTATAGCTAGCTACCTGTCCTAATTGTTTAGTATCATAAATAGTGCTTGTATTTAAGTTGCTACCTGCTATTTTACTCATAGAGTCTTTTCCTTTGCTAGTATAACTTGCTATGTGTTGTTTCCAACACCTATGGAACCAATAGCGGATTATTGCTGGTATATGCTGCTCCCTACTGCTTTATTTTATTTATTTATTTATTTATTTATTTATTAATTAAAATCTCAGATTAACACCTTTGAGCTAAAAGCTCTTTACGTAGGTTCCACGTCAGAATGAATATGAACAGGAAAGCATACATATCTTGAGAAGGTAAATACAAACAAGTCCAGGTATACTGGACAGATTCACATTTGGAGACTGTTAGCTAGCTACACATGGCATTGTACAATGTATGCCATTGGCACAAAATTCATAGAATGGAAAAGCTGAGGACAGAGGCAGCAGCAGGAGGGTGGCGAGGTGCAGCCCATAAGGCTAAGTCAAGGAGGGCTTCTGAAGACAGGTGGAGAGAAAATTTGGGGGGGGGGGGAGAGAAATGACAAAGGTTGAGGTATAGGGGTGGGGAATGAGAAGAAAAGGGAATGGCAGGGAGGAAAGACAGAGAAGCAGCCCAGAAGGCCTAGTCTAAGCAAGGTGAGGAGGTGATGAAGGGTGCAAGGCAGGGAGGGCAAGGGAGAGGGAGGGGGAAGGGCGATAAGGCAGGTGAAGTGCAGGAAGGACGTGGAGTTGACTGGGACAGAACAGAGACCAAAGAAGTGCTGGAGAACAGCTGGGATTAATTTAGTGGAAGCAGTCACAGCTGGCAGTAGCAACAAGGTGTTGTCTTAGCATTTGTTTAAAAGAGCCCAGAGAAGGTACAGTGGAGATGTTGATGTTGAGAGAGTTAAACCATTGCAGAGCCTGGTAGGTGAAGGATCTTTGACCTTGGGATGTGCGACAGTGGGATATTTTGAAGACCTGGCTATCAGTGCTTCTGGTGTGGCAAGGGTTGGTGTATGGGATGAGGAGTTCCTCAACTCCAGGTGGCATCAACCCAAGGCTTACTTTTTTTGCAAGCAGGCAAGTTTGGTACAATAGTCTGCCTTTGAGATGGAGCCAGTTAGACTGGGTGTATAGGTCATAGGTATGGGTCAATGGGGCAGAGACAGTTAGAAGCTGACAGGTTTTGTTAAGCACTGTAATGAAGCGGTGGATGGCAGTTTCTATGGCTGACCAATAGACAACAAGCCAGTAGTCAATGAGTGAGACCACGGAACTAAGAATAGCAAGTCTGAGGGCTTCAGCGGTCAGACAATGTTTATGCCTATAAAGGAGCCCTATGCCTGAGTTGATGGCCCTTGCAATATTGTCAATGTGAGATGCATACAACAGGGAACTGTCGACAGTGATCCCCAGATATTCAAAGTGCTGTACAAGTTCCAAGGGAGAGTTAACTTCGTTGGTGATTGAAAGAAGGTAGGGTCTCTGTCTGTTTTGGAAGCTGGAAAACAACATAGTTTTTGTCTTCTCGTAGTTCATTATAAGTTTATATCTGCTGAACCACCTTTCAACAGTGGCAAAGTTAGACTGGAGCCACTTTTCCAGAGTTCTGGGATTCAGGTCACTAGTAAACAGGACAGCGCCATCTGCATTCAACAAAATATGGTCCTGGCAGGCAAGAGAGAGTTTGTTCAGGAAAACATTGAACAGTAAAGATCCCAGAATGGAGACTTGTGGGACACCTGAGTGCACTGGAATACTGTCAGAAACGATGTTGCCGATCTTCACCCATTGCGAACGGTCGCACAGGTAACTACTGAACCACTTTATGGCATCCTTTGAAAGACCAATGGCAGAGAGTTGAGCAACCAAGAGGTCACGGTTCACCGTGTCAAAAGCCTTAGTTAAATCAATGAAGGCTGCACCAACAAGGTGAACTTGAGTGCCTTTATCACTGTTACTGTAAGCTCCAATGTGTTTTCACTGGTTCTCTCATTACTAGTCACTCTGTTTCAAGGTAAAAAGGTATTCATGTCCCTCTTTAGGAATATCCACTAGCCTAGACATCTAGCTACACCCTAGCTAGATGGAGTGAATATTCTTGTCCATAACTAGGTCAGCTGCTAAAGCTGCACTCCTAGCTATACCCTGAGTGGTGTGAATAGTCTTATTGTGCCACAGTCTCTTACCAGCATAGGGTGTTGTGCCGTAACCTCTCTGGCCTATATTGGTGAATATATCCTAGCCTAACTACAGAGATACCTATCTGCACTGCTGTCCTAGCCTCACCCTGTTAGGCTGGGGAATTCTCAGGTATAAGTATGGCCCTTAAGTGGGTTGCCCTTACCCTAATGTACATCATGTGGTTCATCTGCTTTGCTCTAGTAGCTGCTGAGCTTTTAACTCCCCACTATGATATTTATAATGAGAAAGAAAAGTCCATTAATTCAGGACCTTCATTACGTGATAATATCTCAGCCCTACTGATTATGCATGGGCTATATAGAAATGGCAACTGATATAATCTCTCATCCTTACTACAGCAGTTCAACATGATGTCTTTAGCATCAGCCCCACACCTTCTAACCAGGCTAATGTTCCTAATCCTACTGCTGCTATCTGGAGACACAGAATCTTACCCAGGCCCTATACCAGCAAGCTGGAAGGGGTTATCCCCTACGAATACTTGTTGGGTCAGTATTAGGGATTAAAAACTCTACATATGGAGACGGGAAGGGGGTGGTGAATACCACTTGGAGTTAAAAAGCAGTGGGAACCTCATAATGTATCTGGACATAAAAGTAGGATGAGTCCTAGGTGAAATGTACCGCCTGAATTATAGTCCATTGATTAACACTATATTTAAAGATTTGGAGAGGTGAAGAGCACTACCAATCTCTTGGATACAGCAGATCAATCAGATTAAGATGAACATCCTACTGAGTATATTATATGTAATGTAGATGTTACTGATGGCAATAACCAATGTGGACATTAAAAAACTTGAGAAGGTGTTCACAGACTTTATTTGGCAGGAGATGCGCCCCAGTATGAGCCTACAGAAACGTAATAGGGGGGAAGACAAGGGAGGAATGGACTTTCCAGACATTAGAGGTTATTACTTAGGGATACATTCATGACTGGGTAAATAGGGGACCAGCAGCAAGCTGGACGGACCTTGAAGAGGCAGGGTGTCCAGGAAGAGTGTCGACCTACTTAATAAATGGTGGGAGATGGAAATATGTGCAATTTTCGAACCCAAATCCATTGATACTTTGGGTATTGGAGGCATGGGAAGTGATTAAAAAGTGAAGAGGGATGGAGAGAGAGACCAAACATTGTTGGTCCCACTGGCCCATAACCCGGGCTTTTTGCCTGGACTGGAGGACCCTGGGTTCCACATGTGGGAGGAAAAAGGGATTAGATGTATGGGAGACTTCTTCTGTAGAGAGAGGATGTACACTTTCAGAGTTATACCAAAGAATTTGGAGATACCAGGAATGCATCATTTTACATACTTAAAAGCCAAGGCATATGGGACAGGATTACAGAAAGACCCAGTAGATGATTCAGTCCTTGTGGTGGTAGAGCAGGAGATCTATAAGGCTAGAAAAGTGAGAGGGGCTTAATAGGGAAAGCAGCCAAACAGGACTGACAATATATCCCTGACTTATCAGGAAAGGTTAGACAACACTGGGCCCAAGATCTGGGGATGATAATCAACAATGAAAACTGGGCGACTATGACTTCCAGTGACGCAAGTGTCAGTATGACAGCCTGATCTCAGAGCACTCTGTCCCTGGCAGCTAACATCCTAAGTAATCGGCCTAATTTTTTAGCAAAAAATAGAAATAAACATATCCCGTTTGATATCGGACTGCTGCGACGGTGACTACTGCAAAAAGTTCCACAAAATCCCAATCTGTTCGACAGAATAAAGGGAGATCATTTCTGCGGCCTAGAGGTATGAGCCAGACAAGCTCCATTGCCTCTGCATGCACAGTTGGTTTGGGAGAGGAAGAAGAAGAGTACGGTTCCGAGATGGGATTGCTGATTGGAAAGGCTGACTCCCGTGCTGTCATGAGAATGTTGCATAAGATAGACGGAAAAGCCACTGGTATTAGACAAGACCTGCAGAAGCTAGAAAAGCACACTGTAGACAATGAATCCCACATTGAAACCCTCCACACCAAGCATAGGATCTTCGGGCACTCGCTGGTATATCTATATATGCAGGAGTATGACCTTACCAGCAGGGCTTAAGACTCAGAAGCTCGGCCCCATAGGAATAATATCAGAGTTTTCAGAGTCCCTGAGGGCTCCGAGCAAACCGACACTGCTGGTTTTATGGCTACCTGACTACAAAAAGAACTGGAGCTTTCGGCTGATTCAGAATTGGGCATTGAAAGAGCCCACTGGGCACTGGTGCCCAAACCAGCGCAAGGAGCCCCACCTCAGTCTATAATAATAAAATTCTTAAGTTTCCAAATTAAAGAGAAAGTTCTGAAGATGGCTTGGGCAAATAAAAATTTAAATCTGGATGGCCAGCGGGTATATGTTGATCATGATTATCCTCCGGCCCTGCTGGCATGAAGAAAGAAGGTTTTACAAGTAGTCAAGCGACTGAAGGAAAAGGGAGTCAGAGCTCAAGTACACTATCCTGCCAAACTTTGGGTGCAAGTGAATGATTCAGTAAAGGTTTTTGACAATCTTATGGCGGCTGCTTCCTTTCTGAAGTCACTAGATATACCTCTTCCTGACATGAGAGAAGAAGAAGTGGAGGCCTAGTTAGAGAGCCTGCTGTGGAAAGTAATTTCTCCAAACCCTGCTGTCGGGAAGTGCAAACCAAGAGACCTGTTGTCCTTGCATGCTGAACTGTCCAAGTGGCTAAAGTCTGCAGATCGAATCCCTGAAAGCTAAGGCAGAAAGGCATTTGGTCCCAGTGAAATGGCTGAGATGGCGATGCCTGAGTGAGTTGTCTGATGCCTCTACTTTTTCAGATGGAAGAACTGAATGATCTACTTTACCTGGAACTCCTCAGCCAAATACATCGGAGGGTTCCTTGGGGTTTTGTTTTGGTGTTCGAGTCTCTCCTAACATGTCTGGTTTTGTTTCCTGAAATGGTAACGGTCTTTAATTGGGACCTCTTTCGGCTCGATCATGCAAGGATTTGAAAGGAACTGAAAGGGCTAATACCTGAAGGAAGTGGTTTCCACCCAATGCTGATTTGGAGTTGCCTTCTCCTATGTGCGTCTTGTTGATCAGTCCCCCTATCCCTCGTGTGGATTGTATGCTGCGCAGAGAAGCACCAAGGGCCCCATCTCAATTCACCAGACAAAGGTACTGTTTCCCAACCATCTGGATTTTCTATGAGGGAGACTCAGCAATTACATTTGTTTTTTAAGACTTTTATGTTGGTCCCCAATGGACAGAGTTGATAAATGATTGTAACAACCAAGGGGTGGGGGGACTGGTTGAAGGTTAATATTGCTGGTTGTTTCAGAACTTAGATGTTTCAATATGGGGGCAGGAGTGATGGGCGTTTGCACAATTTTCTTCAAGTTTTTCAGTGGGTGAGGGTTTAAGGGGGATGACTTTCCCCACAGTTTGCTTTAATAGCTTAGTGGATGGAAGCCGATAACTATAACATTGGGGGGATGTACAATTTATGTTAAAGCTGATGTACAGCACTGTGCAGACGCGGCTGGGCAATTTCTGAGCCACACCAGCTGACTGCCAGTGAATGTCAGTAACTCCAGGAAGTAGTTAACACCCCCCCACCTGTATACAGGGGGAACAGCCACTGGGGGCGCTGAGTGCTGGGATCGTGGAGGTCCGACTCAAAGGAAGAGCGGTAGGTGCCCTATTGTGCTTCCAATCTCTATACTCCATTTGGAGTGCTATCTTGATCCCCACAGCCTAGGTGTCTAGGCACTTTTGGAAGATGTCCTGTCTTCTATACTGTAGTTGTTGTCCCTGCTACAGTGTTTCAAGTTACCATGTGTGTTTGAAGTTGCATATTGACTTTGTATGATCCATACAGTGTGTTTTCTTTTTCTTAATTGAACAAATGTGGTTAGCTATTCTTCCCTCTTTTATTTTCTTCTTTCTTTTGCTATCCTGGTTTATCTTCTTATTTATGTGGGAAGACTCAGAATATATAATTTTGTTTGATATAATAGTTTTGATTTTGAAAGCAGCACAAGGGAAGTCACAGAGTTTGGAACTGTTTGATTTTGAAAGCAGCACAAGGGAAGTCACAGAGTTTGGAACTGTTTGATTTTGAAAGCAGCACAAGGGAAGACACAGAGTTTGGAACTGTTTGATTTTGAAAGCAGCACAGGGAAGTCCAAGAGTTTGGAACTGTCTAATTTTGAAAGCAGACAAGAGAAATCACAGAGTTTGGAACTCAGTGCTTTGGCTTCTCAGAAGGAACTAGAGGGGACAGAATCAGATCTACAGTACAATAGCTTATTGTTGTTTTACATTGTTTCTTGTGGATTCTACTTGGTAGAAGGTTATTTATTTCTTTCTTACTATTAAGGGGCTAGCAGGGTATTGTTTGGGGCTGTTGGAATTTTTGAAACCTGTTTTGGTAGCTATAAGTGGGCTCATTTGTTTGATTCACTGTGTGGCAGGCTGCATTTAGGCTTGCTGATCCAACCAATCAGCAACTTCACTACTCCCGGAAAGCCAACTACCAATATCTCTCTCATAATGGGGAGTTTACTTCTGATACTTCTTTCACTGTCAGCCATGGGGTTCCACAAAGAAGATGTCCCTGTCACACAAACTAGGGTGATCCATCTGCCCAGTCTCTCTGAACCATCCCCTTTGGCTGACACTCAGACCCTCACATATGCTCTACCATTGCTGCATCGACTACAGTGGTGTGATCACCATAAAGAGACACATACCACCACACATGTATTTCAACCAAGGCTCCACTGCTGGATATACAGATTCCCCCTAAGCCTAACCACCAAACTGCTATTTGGTGTCTCGACACAATCTCTTAAACCCACAGGGAGCACCCCAAAAGAGTGGCAACAGAATAAAAGAAGGAGGACCAAAGACAGCCCCCTCTCCCTATCACTGGCAGCCCTCACAAAACTCCTGCTCTTTCTATTACTCTGTATTGGTAATGTGGAAATCAACCCTGGACCCCCTGAATGTATCACCTCTCCATCAGACCTAACCTCAATTAAAGGCCTCAGTTTCCTGCATATTAATGTATGCAGTCTGCTGAAAAAACTCACACTGATACAAGCCTGGGTTGCCCATACCTTGCCAGACTTTCTTGTGGTATCTGAGACATGGCTCAAACCCACCACAGCAGACAGGGATGTTAACCTACCTAACTACCAGCTATTCAGAGCTGATTGCCAAACAAGGGGAGGTGGAGTAGCCATATATGCAAAATCCGGTATAGCTGTATCCTATATTGCTGCAACATCTATGCCCAAGGAGTTTGAATGCCTATCCCTAAAAGTCTTTCTCCCCAATACAGCAGCTTTTCAGCTAGTTGGTTTGCTACAGAGCCCCTCTGCTGAACACAAGCTTTATCCCATCTGGGAACCTGCTCAAATCCAGCACTGAAGAAGTCATTATTCTAGGTGACCTGAATTTCAACTGGCTTACCCAGGAAGCTGCACCTCTGGTATCATTCTGTGATACATATGGGTTCACACAGCTAATTAATGAACCAACAAGAATTAATGCAAGGAATAGTAATAACAGCACGCTACTTGATATCATGCTAGTGAATAAACCACATCTATTCACACACGCTGGAGTGCTTCTCTGCGATATAAGTGATCACTGCCCCATCGCAGGGGTAAGATCCACCAGCATAACAACAAGCCCTGCAAAATTCCTCATGAGGAGATCCAAGAAAAACATCAATATTGAAGGATATTTGCATGATCTAGCTTACTCTCCACATTGGCAAGAGTTTTATCTTGCCCATTCTGCTGAAAAAGCTCAGCAGGTGCTAAATAACATTATAATAAATGCCCTTAACACCCATGCCCCAATCTCTAGTATCTGAATAAAAAACAAATCCTGTCGTTGGTTTACAGCTGACCTCAAAGCTGCACTGCTGGAGAGAGACAAACTCTGGAAAATGGCAAGAAAAACCAAGAATGCAAATGACTGGATGATCTTTAGGAAAGCCAGGAAAAGATGCACCAAGAAAGTTAGGGATGCAAAGGCTGCCTTCTACTTGGCCAAACTTGACTCTTCCTACCATAATCCTGCTAGGTTTTGGGACACCATCAAGGGTATGGTGGGGCAGGATGCTAACACCCCTCTTCCAACTCAATTACACAACAGTTATGGCCCTATCATTGGCAAAATGGAAATTCTGGACGCCTTCAATAACCACTTCACAACGGCTGGTCTTGCCTTTGACACCTCTCCAGCTAACCTGCTGAGGGAACAATTAAGCTCCCATTACACTGGTGATCAGAGAGTTGACTCTTCCTTCAGCTTCAAATCTATACTGTTAAAACAAGTAGAGGATCTATTATGGCAACTGGATACCAAAAAAAGCGCAGGGGCAGACTTTCTGGAACCCTACTTTCTAAAGATTGCATGCCATGTACTTGCAGTCCCCCTAACACACCTCTTTAACCTATCCTAAACTCTGGCTCTATTCCACACTGTGGAAGACAGCCCAAGTGGTTCCCCTTCTAAAATCAGGGGACCCTATGGATCTTAATAATTACAGGCCCATTTCCATTCTACCAGTGCTATCCAAGATGCTGGAGAAATTAGTGAGTAATCAGTTAAGGGAGTATCTTGACAATGCTAACCTCCTAAACCCAGCTCAATCTGGATTCAGGGCCAAGCATAGCACTATCACTGCACTTGCCAAGGTCACAAATGACTGGCAATCTGAATTAGATAAAAAGAATAATGTCTGTGCAGTATTCCTGGACCTGAGCAAAGCATTCGATACTGTAGACCACAAGCTACTACTTTCATCTCTGTACTCCATTGGCCTAGATCCATCCTCCCTTAAGTGGTTCAGATGCTATCTCACAGGTAGGTCACAGCAGGTAAAAGCTGAAGGTGACCTATCCCCATTAAAACCACTGTCAAGAGGAGTCCCCCAAGGTTCTATTCTGGGTCCTATCCTTTTTGCCATTTATATAAATAACATTGATTCAGCCCTTACCAATTCCTCTGTACACCTCTTTGCTGATGACACTGTTCTGTATGTCAGCAACCCTTTGCTTGCAGCTGCTCGTGAAATCCTACAAACAGAATTCTCCTTGCTACAATATCAGTTACTCGAGAAAAAGCTTCTGTTAAATGCAAAGAAAACTAAAGCAATGATGTTCACAAATCAAAGCTCCACCAGCACATCCTCTCCAATCATTCTCTCCCAGCTATGCACTATACTTGGAGAAAATCTGGAGTATGTAGAAAACTTCAAATACCTAGGTGTGTGGATTGACAACAGACTTGACTTCACTAATCATTTAGAAGAACTGTTAAAAAAGCTTCGCCAAAGGCTTGGCCTTCTCTAAAGATTAAAACCCTTCCTAAACAGAGACTCAAAGATGAGGTTAGTCCAGGCCATTTTTCTATCAGTTGTTGACTATGCAGACTTCCTTTATAGTCACTGCCCATCTCCTACCATCACAAGTTGGATACCTTATATCATAGAGCAATAAGGTTCATTACAAATCTGCCATCTAATACTCATCATTGCTCTCTTTATGCTGCAGTTGGGTGGGTTTCCTTCACCCAGAAGGAACAGAAATGCAGCACTATGGATTTACAGAGCGTTGTAAAAAAACTTCCAAACTATATCCTGGACTGCTTCACCAGACCTCTTCTAGCTCCTATGCCCTAAGAAGCAACAACATCATCCTGCTCAAATTGCCCAAATTCAACACCAGGCTAGGGAGGCAGCAATCAGCTATTCTCTAGCTATAGCATGGAACACCCTACAAAAATCCCTAAAACTGTCCAATATCATTCCATTTGCATCCTTTAAACAGCACTGTACAGTCTTCTTCAAGAGAAATGCAATTGCTACCACTAGAGCTAGCATTGTCATCTCACAAATCTCCTTCAAACCATATATGGCATATTCCTTCCAGACAGACACCCCATCTTATGGCACCCAGTAATACCTTCACCATCCTAGTATTACATTATGTTGAGTGTCTGCCATGCCCCCACTGGGATATGTATATACTGTACATACTGTAAATATAAGCTTAACTTTCCTGTAACTGTTTTTATCATGTGAATTTACTGTACATCACTGTGTTTATAAATGTTATTTTCCCCTGTATGTATAACTGTCTTATATAAGTGTATGATGTATCTGTTGTGTATCAACTATTGAACCTTGACCTTATCAGGTCCATCTTGTAAATGAGCCTTGTTCGCCTGAATAAATAAAGATTTGATGATGATGATGATGATGATGATGATATAAGATATATAAAGATGGTCTAGGAATTGTAATTGCCTTAATGGAAAACAAGTATGGATAGACTGATACCATGTTTGTGGAATGTCAAAGGTATAAATAATGTTATTAAGAGATCAAGAATGTTACAAGAGTTGTAAAGGATGAAATGTGAAATAGCATGCCTTCAGGAGACCAGATTATCTGCTATGGAACACCTTAAACTTAGGAGATCCTGGGTGGGCAGAGTCTATGCAGATTCTAACCCAACATCTAAAAAGACAGGGGTGGCTATTTTGGTATGAAAGGGTCTCCCCATTCAGGTAACACACACCTACTTCGAAGGGTCAGGGAGACTAGCCCTAGTTTCAGGGCAGTTTAGGGTCCGACCCATACATGTTATGTCAATTTATGCCCCAACACCCCCACAGGGGAATTTTTCAGGATGGCATTTGATACAATAAATTCACTTTCTGAAGGACAGCTACTGTACACAGGAGACTGGAACTGCATTGAGGATGCCTGACTGGACCGCTCGCCTGCTCACAGGGGCATGTTTCAAATTGTTAAGTACGTTACGAGTTGAGTCGGAATTGGTGGACCCTTGGAGACTTGAATCACCAACTGGAAGAGACTATGCCGTCTTCTCTCCAGCCACCCATTCTTACTCATACCTGGACAGACTTTATACTCTGAAAAATTGGGCACACACGGCTAAGAATACTGACTTTAAACCTAGGACCTTGTCCAACCATTCATTAGTGGTTTGTCAGTTGCAGTGGGACACAAGGACAAGTAAGGGCGGATGGAAGTTTAATGTTAGTTTCCTACATGATAAAGCTTTTGTATTATCTACTAAAGAATTTATCAATCGCTGTCTCAAGGAGAATGATACCCAAGAGACCCCTTAAAGTATGTATGGGATTGTTTAAAGGTAGTAATTAGGGGACATGCAATATCTTTTGCCTCTCATAAGGCCGGGCAACACAGAGCCACACAAGACAAAGCAGAAGATATGCTGAGACAATTAGAGACAGAACATAAAATAAAGAGAAACCCTGACCTGCTGCCCAAGCTTAAACAAGTCAGGGAGGAGGTCAGTAAGCTTTCATTGTGTAAAACAGAAAATGCCCTGATATTCATGCAACAGAAGTAATATGAGTGGGGGGGATAGGGCAGGATGCCTGTTAGCGATGTGCCTTAAGAAGCAAGAGGCAGATAGATATATTTCTAAAATAAAGAAAGGGTCTCTCTCACATGAATGTGAAAGCACTCCAGAGGACTTAGCCCAAGAATTTATAAAATATTACTCTCACCTATATAGGGAGGAGAGATTGACTGACCAACAGCA
The DNA here is from genome assembly GCA_016271365.2 of Neoceratodus forsteri. NCBI lineage: Eukaryota > Metazoa > Chordata > Ceratodontiformes > Ceratodontidae > Neoceratodus > Neoceratodus forsteri. Next base: position 764,720,709 of record CM057450.1, read on the forward strand.
GAGAATTGAGAAATGTTTTGAACAGATCGCCCTTCCATCCCTAACACTCTAACACAACAACAGCAACACAAGGAGGCACCCTTTTCTGGTGCAGAGGTTATGGCAGTCATGAAAACATTCCAGGGGGGTAAGGCGCCAGGTCTGGATGGTCTTTCAGCTGAAGTTTACTGTAAATTTGCTAAGGAGCTGGTCCCTATGATCACTTGGGTCTGTAACCTAGCGCATGAGGACAGCCAGACCCCTGATTCCTGGGTGGGTGCCACGATAACGGTTATACCGAAGGCAGGAAAAGACCCACTCCAGTAACCTATTTACCGGCCCATATCCCTGCTTAATCAAGACACTAAGATCTTCACTAAAGTTAATAGTTCTCGGTTGCAATCCCTAATAACAGACTTAATACAGCAGAACCAAACAGGATTTAACCCGGGCCGTCATATACAAGATAATATCCATCTCCTCTTAAATACTGTATCTGCAGCTAAATCATTCCCAAATAATACTTTATATGCGGTGATGTTGGTAGACACTGAGAAGGTGTTTGACCACCTAGACTGGCATTATCTCCAGGAGACCCTAAATGTTTTAGTTTTGGACAACGGTTTAGAGCATGGATTAACAACTTATATAGAAGTCCAAGGGCACAAGTAAAGGTAAATGGGATAACCTCCCCCCATTTCCCAATCCAAAGAGGTATATGGCAAGGATGTCCCCTTTCCCTACTGTTGTTTGCTCTGAGTATCGAGCCATTGGCAGCCTACATCAGACAGTCTCCTAATTTTAAGGGAATTAGGGTGGGGGAAAGAGTTATATATATCACTCTATGCAGATGACACCTTACTTTTGGGATACAACCAGTTGCTGAAATTTGGGGCAAATTAATTAATAAATTAAATGAATTGGTCCAAAGGTATGTGCCCACGACAAAAAAATACAATGGGACAAAAAAAAATGTTCCCCCACCATGGTGGACCCCACTAGTTAAATCACTAATCAAAGAAAAACAAAGATGTTATTACTATACAAAAAAGTAAATAGGCAGACTGGGTGGGCCATAGGCCCTTATCTGCCAACACTGTCTATGCATCTATAACTGAACTTACAAGCTCAAATGGGCAGACTGGGTGGGCCATTGGCCCTTATCTGCTGACACTGTCTATGTATCTATAACTAAGTCTAATACTGAGGATAGTTGGGAAAAATATAAAATAAGTCAGAGGCTGGCTAAAAAGGGTATTTTTACAGCAAAAAGAAACTATGAGTATACTTTGGCTGCCAAAGTACAAGATAATTATAAAACATGCATCAATCCTACCTGTACCAGCTTGTTTGTATCTATGTCTTAAGTTACTGTTATACTTATGTGTTGTACTGCTATACTGTGTATTTTCGTTTGTCTTACTGTGACAAGGTACCTTTGTAAATGAGCCTATGGCTCAAAGGTTTTCCAAACTGCTGTTTAAATAAAATAAAATAAATAAAAAACCTTCTATACTTACATAAATAGTAAAAAAGGCAAAAACTTATCTGTAGGACCCCTTAAAACTGACAATGGGGAAACTATAACTGACAATGGGTCATTGGCTGAGGAATTTAATAATTAGTTCTCTACAGTTTTTAATGTAAATCCACATTCTGGCAATCATGGGACAGCCATAGTACAGTCGAATTCCATCTATAAAATAGATAGAGCCAATGTACTTGCAAGACTCAAGCAAGTCAAACAAAATAAGGCACAACGACCAGATGGAATTTATCCTAAGATGTTAAAGGAACTGGCGGAGGTCCTGGTAGATCCTGAGACACACCTGTTCCAAACATCTATAGCAACAGGCGAGGTTCCTGAAGTTTGGCGTCAAGCAACAGTGATCCCTATACATAAGAAAGGATCACATCAATTGGTGTCTAATTATAGGCCCATAAGTTTGACTTCCATGCTAGGAAAAATACTGGAAGCTATAGTAAAGGATTTTATTGTAGACTTCCTTGAAAGTTCGGGCACGGAAGATAAATCACAACATGGGTTTAAAAAGGGGCGATCATGCCAGACTAATTTATTGGAATTCTATAATAAGGTCAGTAAGTCAACAGATAGCGGTATCCCCGTTGATGTCATCTATCTAGACTTTGCAAAAGCCTTTGATAAGGTCCCTCATGAGGAGCTAGTTAAAGTTATTCAACAACTAGAACTACCAAGTTGGACAGCTCTGTGGATTAGGGCATGGCTGGCAAATCGGCATCAGAAAGTATGTGTAAGGGGTCATTTCTCCAGTCAGTCCCGGGTGACTAGTGGTGTTCCACAGGGATCCATGCTGGGACCCTGTCTTTTCAATCTCTATATATCAACTATGCAGGTTAACCATAGTGTTTGGTTGTCAAAATTTGCGGATGACATGAGACTTGGGGGCACAGTAAATAATGTAGCAGAATATAATACTCTGCCATCAGCCCTAAATGAATTGGAAAATTGGGCCTCCCAAAAACAATCCATATTCAATATAGATAAATGTACTGTTATACACTTTGGAAATAATAATAATCTCTTTAAATATTATTTGGGAGGTAAAGTATTAAGGGTCTCTGTAGAAGAATCCAATCTTGGGATTAATATTGGCAGTAACCTGGAGTTTAGTACACACTGTAATAAGATTATTAAAAAATCTAGCGGTATTACGCACTGTATAAACAGACATATAGGATGTAAGGAAAGTGAAGTCATACTCCCTCTGTATACTGCACTTGTGAGGCCCCATATGGAGTATTGCATTTAGTTCTGGGCACCTTATAAAAGACAGGATGTGGGATCATTGGAGAGGGTCCAGAGAAGAGTTACAAAAACTATTACAGGACTTAAGGGAAAGAGTTACAAGCAGAGACTGAGTGCATTGGGACTGTATTCACTTGAGTATAGAAGAATGAGGGGGGACATGTGTATGATTTTTAAGGCTCATAAAGACTGTTTTCTATGGGATTGTATAGGGTTGAAACATAGGGACCATGGACATAACGCAAGAGCACATAGACAGCAATTAATTAAAGAAAAAACAAATACAAACAAGAGGAGATTTTGGCTAAATAATAGGGTAACTCAAATATGGAATGCATTACACTGTGATGTGGTTGACAGTAAAACAATATCTGAATTTAAATCAAAGTTTGATCAATATTGTATTAATAAAGGAATTAAAGGCTATTTGTAGATGTAGTGGCGAGCTTATGGACTTTTGTCCCCTATTGCTCTGTATTGTCAATGAAATCAATATAACAGACCCTGCACATTCAATCCTGGGAGTTTTGAAAATGCTTCAAACATTTGGAACTATCTCTGGGTATAAAATAAATGAATCCAAGACAGAGTTGTTGCCAGTGGGTGGGTGGGTATGATGGGCCCCTTCCCCAGAACATAAGTGGTTTGAGGTGGGCTGTGCATGGATTTCAGTATTTGGGGGCATGGATCACTAAGGAACTGTCTCAACTGTATCAAAAAAATCACTTAAAATTACTACTAACAGCCCAGAAGGACTGTAAGAGGTGAAAGGAACTACCCTTAGCACTGACAGGCAGAACTGAGACCATACTCATGAATCTTCTGCCAAGATTTTTTATTCTTATTCACGGTACTCACTATAAAACCACCTTTAAATTTCTGGAAACAATTGAGATCTACACTAACAAAATTTGTGCGGGGAGGGAAAAGACCAAGAATCTGATGGCCCATTTTAGTAGCCCCCCAAAACTACAGGGGGTTTTCTTTGCTTTCTTTTGTCTCCCCCTTTTTTTGTTTTTCCCCTCTGTTTTTCCTGTTAATTTATTTTGTGTATTAAGTTCTTTTGTCAAGTATTTGTCTGTGATGTAAATATGTTGTAAACCTTATACCTGAAAATCAATAAAATATAATAAAAAAAAACTGGGTGACTACATTCCATTCATATATGGGCCTACTGGAATGTAATAAATTTAAGGAATCACAATATAAGTTCCTATATCGCCTATATTGCCCCTCCTCCAGTGTGGTGCACAAATTCAATCCATCAATATCCCCATATGTGGTAGATGTCAGAGAGAAAGAGGAACATACTTTTATTATTTTTGGGAGTGTGATAGCCTGAGAATATTCTGGAAGGAGATTGCATAGGAGCTAATTAATATTGCAGGGACACTGATAGCATACACATCCCTTTTTCTGTTATTTAGGAAAAAAGATTTAGGGGAGAAAGTGTGGGAACCACACCCTAGATGGATAGGGGTCATGGTAGCAGCAGCGAGACAATGTATACAGAATACATGGGTCTCATGTGTAAGGCTGATGGTGAAACAATGGAAGATCGTAGTCATACAGAATCTAGCAGTTGACCATTTAACAAATACCCTTGGGGGGAGATATGAAAAATTTCTGCAACAGTGGGCAAAGTTTTTGGATTCCTTTACACCACCAGAGGCTTGCTTTCTCAGAGAGGGGGTAACATAAAGAGGACAGGGGCCCGGAATGATGGGCCAGAGGCAGTGACTTACATACTGATGTGAGGCATGGTCGACTCATGTGACAGGAAGTAACTTCCATATAACCAATTAAATGTTTTACAGCATCAGAGTTCTTGGATTAAGTTAGAGACAAAGGGAATAATGCGTAGGGTGCAATTTTCTGTACCACAGTCTTAGTTTATATTTTATTATACAGTTATAGTTGTGGATTACTTATATTCTCTCTAATTTCTTTAATGCAGCTGTTGAAGGAATGCAAAACTGTACTATGAACAGACAAAGCTGAACTGTTAACTGTATGTCTTTTCTATATGACGAAAACTAATAAACACATTATACAAAAAATAAATTGTATCTATGAACATTATTAGCCATAGGCCCAAGATACAGGAGCTCGAAGTTTAGGCTAACCTCTATTCCCCAGACATCCCAGAAAACTCTTAAACTTGGCCAAAACCCACCATCCAAACTAATGAAATTGAGCTTCTAGGCATAACTGTTTACAGGAAGGACATAGTAGGTAAGAAAGAAGGTGGGGTTCTACTCTATATTAGGTCCTTGGTTAATGTCAAAGAGGTCATCATACCAGCCCTGGAGAACTTACCTTATGAGGGCTTAATTGAGAAACTATCTCTGGATGGGGTAAAGTCACTCTGTGTAGGATGTGTTTATAATCCTCCTAGTGTGGCTATCTTTGTTGTTACTTCACACACGAGTAATCTGGTTGAACAATCCCTAGGAGAATGAATTCTGCTTGAAGCCTTAAGTCTTAACTGGCTGAGTGCTAGCTATAGTGGGTATGTCTGCTCTGCCACAGTTACACCTCATGCAAATTATTGGCAAATCTACTACACTGAATACTAAAACTGGCAATCACACCCTCCTCAACTGGATCCTAGTAAACATACCTGACAGAATTAAAGTGTCAGGGTTATTGCTCGACTCTCTCAGTAATCACTCTCCAGTCATCTGTATTTGGGAAAATAATGTCCCTAATCCTCCTCCCAAAATCATCAAAGCTCATGACCTCTTCAATTTTGATGAGGCTTCCTTCCAACATAGCTTTGCTGGAATCCACTGGGATCCAATAATAGATCTCTCCAACACTGATCTTGCCCTCGATTACTTCAGCAACATATTTCTTGGTGTTGTAAATAAATGTGTCCCTATGAAGCAGAGAAGAGTGAAAGGTCACTGCTCAAAACAGATACAGAGCTCTGGAATGACATGAGGCAGATATAAGGTCTGAGATCAATTTAAAAAATCTGGGCTTGTATCTGATAGGCACATATACAGGAAGTTAAGGAATACCAGTAAAATGAATCTTAAAAGCATGAAAAGAAGTTGTTTGAAAAGTCTACAGGTCAAAAATCTAACAGATCATTAAAGAGCAACTGACACCATCTGGCCAAAAGTGCTACATTGCAGAATTAGAATAAGCTTACCCCCACTAAATCTCATACCAAAAACTAGATTTCCACATTACTTCATTTTAGTTATGAGCTATTTTGTAACCCTGATTATACTACCTGTTTAAAAAAAGGCTGTTTCATTGAAGAGCTGCTGGTGATGTCATGTAGGAGACGCACAGTCTAGTACTCCTTGTCAGCAAGCTTATAGGACCTGTTTCTCCAAAGTTGTAAAGATCATGTGCAGTGGTTTTCACAAGTAAAACAGGCAGCACCAGTCAGTAAACATTGCTTTAAAAACTATGAGTGTTTCAGGTTTTGTAACAATGCTGACAATATTTTGTTTGGGTACCTTTTGTTGTGGTCCTTTGTTCCAGGGTTGCTGGATACTGGGTCATAGCACACTGTTGTGAAGTTTGCAGACTGAATGTGTCTAATGTGGTGAAAGGCTGAGATCATTCTCACCAATCATTCAATTGAAGCGATTTCTAAAAATGGCACTTTAAAACAATTATTCCATCTCCTTGTAAATGGAGGTGGGAGAGGTAATGCTGTTTAGAAACATTGCTAGTAGTTTTCACTTTGGCCAGCACATGTTTCTCCCTGTCTGGCTGTTTTGACCTACATTCAGGCTCATCTGTGTTCTACTCTAAATTAAAATGATCATTTTACCAGAGCTTCCACCCTTAGTAGGAATTAACACATATAAGGCCTCTATTAAAACATATTGTAAAGCAGACACTGACAAGGAACAGTGAAGTTAACCAATACTGCAATGCTAGCAGCAACACCAATTCCTAACAGGCACAGTAGAGTAGCACTCTAAATGGCTTCAGCAGCCTGGAAATATGCTGACTCAGCATTCAGCAACCCTGGAGAAATGGACCACACCAAAAAGGCATTGAACAATACAATCTTGTCAACTTTGTTACAAAACCTGAAACACATATAGTTTTTATAACAATGTTTTGTACATAGTGCTGCCTGTTTTACTTTCGATGAATATTTCACATGATCTTTAAAACTTTGAAGAAACAGGTCCTATAAGATTGCTGACAGGAAATACTAGACTGTTAGTCCCCTAGATGACATCAGCAGCCGATCTTCACTGAAACAGGCTGTTTTGAACAGATAGTGAAATCAGGGTTACAAAATGGCTAATAATTTTAAAAAGAAGTAACGCAGAACTCTAGTTTTGGTATGGGGTATGCTTACTTGGATTCTGCAAGGTAGCACTTTTCACATCAGTGGCTCTTAAACATTTCTGGACATAGGTAAACTGTTACCTGATGGGGCATTCTGGAGTTCCTGTTCATGATATTCATGCTGATGGTCAGGTCCTATCTGAATCAACATCCTCAGCTAATGCATTTAATAATTCCTTCATGGATCTGGATCAGTTTAAGTCTCCCTTAAGTGGGGGCTCACCTGACCTCTCCATCTTTATCCATTCCTCACATCATGGGCCACTGCCCAAATTTCATTTTCTGTTAATTACCAAGAAGGAGTTACTTGCCCAGCTGAAACAGATCAAAAGTGACGGCTCACCAGGCTATGATCACCTGGAACCAAAATTCTTGAAAATCGCAACCTCAGTCATTGCCTGTTCTCTTCAAACTTTTATAACAAATTATTACTCAAGGGAACCATCCCCCAAAAATGGAAAATTGCCCACAACAAATCATTACTCCAGGGAACCAGCCCCCCAAAAATGGAAAATTGCCCACAACAAATCATTGCTCCAGGAAACCAGCCCCCCAAAAATGGAAAATTGCCTATAACAAATCATTACTCCAGGGAACATCCTGAAAAATGGAAAATTGCCCTGATGGTTCCCATACACAAAGGAGGACTGAAAGAACCGATCAAGAATTATTGGACCATCTATGCATTCAGATACTTGGCTAAGATCCCAAAAAAGTTGGTTTATAACCAGCTCTAGGACTACTCAGAATGCCACCACTCTCTGATAAAAATTTAACATGTGTTTAGAAAAAATAATGGCACAGTTACTGCCCTTGTCTGACTGACCACAGATATCCTGAATGCAGTGGATGGAGGGATAGCTACTGATGATATCTTTATGACCTTATGAAGGCATTTGATCTGGTAAACCATGATCTCCTATTGGCAAAGCTTAGGCAGGTTGGTCTGGACAACCTCGCATGAGGCTGATCTAAGAACTACCTGTTCAACTGGAAACAATAAGTCAAGTGGCAAGGCAGTTTGTCTGAGCAAAGGGACGTGACTGATGGTGTTCGCCTTGGGCTCGATACTGGATGCCCTGCTTTTCTCATAATTTACTAATGACATGCCTGGTAACTGTAGGGGGTGGGACTACACTACAACTGTATGCTGAGCATGCTGTACTGTACAGATCTTCATCAGATATCAACTGGAGTAACTTGGAACTGGAAAGGAGATTTCAAACACTTTATTTATGTGTTGAATTTTGGTAACTGGGTAGGCCCACTGAGACAATGCAGTCTCTTTTTCAGGGGCGAGCTGGGACAAGACAACATATACATAAATGATACAAAGGTGTAGAAATACAATGGCTAACAAGGCAGTGCTAACACACATATATACAACAGAGATGCAGATTCAGTGTTATATCAGGATAAATACAGTACCAGACAGTGCAAGTAACATCAGGTTAATTAATGTGCAAGACATTGAATATAGAAGTTCGAGCTAGCTAACAGTCATACAAAGTGGAATTGAGGTTATTCAAACAATGGCGGATGGCTTCTAAAAAACAAACATGCCTTAAATGTCAAAAAGGTTAAAGTTATGCTATTCGGTCCCAGACTGCTATGTACTGTAAAGAAAGGAAAGCATCTGCTTAAACTGTCTGCTCTCTCTGTCTCACAACTGGAAGTGAGGGGATCGGTGTCATATCTCGGGGTGTTACTTGACTAGTATCTATGATTTAATCTCCGTGCTGATGCTGTAACAAAGTCTGCACACCAAACGTTTGGCCTTCTATACAAGCTTTGCCCTTACCTTACCAAGGCAGTGTGCCTTGTTATTGCTAACAGCACACTGCTGCCTGAACTTCTGGTGCCCTGATCCTTCAGCTCTTCCTAGACCACGAGCAAAGTAGGTTGAAAATATTGTACAACAAAGTTGGGTTATTTAAGGCAGGTGACTTCCCAAGACATCACCATTACAATGTGCTCGCTGCACTGAGTTGGTCCTCACTTGAGGTAAGACTGGTTTATCCACTGCTCTGCCTCACCTTCAAAATGACAAGGATCACTACCTTAACCCCCCAGCCTTGGGAGAATTCTCAAGGTCAACCCCCATGCAAGGCTCTTACACTGCTTGTCCTGCCCATCACTAGAAATTCCAAAGGTGAGAACAGGTTCTAGCAGGAGGTCCTTCTCCTACACTGCCCCATCCCTCTGGAATAAGCTTCTGCAAGAAGTCTAGAATTGCTCCACCTTCGATATGGGCAAAGGTCAGGGAGAGGGGGTAGCCCTCTATGTCAGGAAAGGAATTCAGGCAGTGGAGGATGGCCCCATCAGGGGAGGGACTGGAGTAATAGAATCACTGTGGGTTCAGTTCACAGAGGCATCAGGTAAGAAACTGTACAAGGGGATGGTCTACAGACCAGCAAGCCAGGGGAACAAGAGCAACAAGGAACTAGAGGCAGAAGTAGAGAAGGGGGCAGCCATGGGAGGGAGGTGGTGGGGAGATCTTAACCTGCCAGACATTGACTGTAACATTACATAAGAACATACATATGAATATATGAAAAGCCAGCAGAAGAAGGCCATTTGGTCTATCTAGTCTGCTCGTATTGCAGGGTCCACAGCTTAAGCTACTGTCACTGCCCACCCTCCCACTCCTCACATCCTACCTACCCATGATCCTTACCTTCCCCTTATGCCTAACACAGCCTCTCTTGAAGCTGCCCATTGTCTTCAATGAAATGCCCTCTTTCAGCCGTACATTCTGAGTGTCCACCACCCTCTCCATGACGAAGTGCTTCCTAACCTCCCTCCTAAATCTCCCCCCTCTGACTTAAGACAGTGCCCCCTTGTGTTATGATTGCCACTCAGCTTAAAGAGGTCCTCCATATCCACCTTATATATCCCTTTCGAGTACCTGGAGGTCCCAATCATGTTCTCTCTCATTCTCCCTCTCTCTCTCTCTCTCCCTCCCTCCCTCCAACTCTCTCTCTCTCTCTCTCTCTCTCTCTCTCTCTCTCTCTCTCTCTCTCCCTCTCGTCCTCCAGGTATTACATGTTCAGTGCCCCTAACCTCCCCTTGTATGTCTTACCCTGCTGACCCACTATCATCTTTGTAGCCCTTCTCTGCACGTTTCTTTTTGAGGTGTGGGCACCAGTACTGAACTCCATACTCTAGATGTGGCCTCACCAGTGACCTGTACAAGTATACTGAACATTCCAACCAGAATGAGCACCAGGCACCAGGCCCTGCTAGATACTTTGCAGTACTGCATGCTGGTGCAGCAGATCAAGGAGCCGACAAGGCAGGCTGCCATTCTTGATGTGGTGCTCACCAACTCAGAAAGAGTAGGCAGAGTATGAGTTGGGGAACAACTAGGGTCCAGTGGCCATAACACCATATGGTTCGAGCTGGCCCTTGGTAACAACAATCTCTTGTCAGTGGCTGAAGTTCTGGATTTCAGAAGGGCAGACTTCATGCTGATAAAGGAATTAGTCTGAGACAGGTTAATTGGACTGGACAGTATTAGGGGAGTGAAGGAAAGATGGGGAGACATGCACAAAAACAGTTATCAAGAGAAACAGGTAAAAGAAACCAACATAGTTCTCTTAAAATGTCAGGGAGGCCTCGAGGGACAAAAAGACGGCCTTCTTCAGGTATAAGGAGGAAGAATGAGATGAAGAAATGGGCTAATCTTAGAGGAATGAGTTTTAATGTGGATGAGTGTTGTGTTATATACTTGGGGAAACACAACAAAAAAAGAACATATTCCCTAAATGGATTCCCGCTCAGAGAATCAAATGAGGAGAAAGACCTAGGAATAACAATAAATGAAAATCAAACCTATGATTTACACTGTAATAACTGTATTCAGTGATGATAGTGACTGTAAATGAGTGACTGTCAAAACAGCGACTCATTTATAACTCTACCTTTTTGGGATACCTTGTAAGGGTAGCAATGGAATATGAAAGCAACAGTAGGGATGAGCGAGGGAGGGCAACCGGTAGGGGAGGGATAGGGAAGAGAAGGGAAGGGATAGGGAAGAGGATTAGTGTGGGGTAGTGTGCCATGTTGCCACAGAGCTAGCCGTGTGGTGTGGTGGTGAGGGTGGCTAGCTTCGGTGCAGCATGTACTGGGTTTGGGGCTGGGGACTGGGGACTGGGGAAAATTTTACCGCTGCTATTGTTTTCTTGTTTTTTTTTTGTCAGACTGTCTCCGCCTCCCTGACATGCACCACTAATGAGATGGTTATATTTAGTCAGGATGATGCAGGGGGCACAGCCCCCCCCCACATAAATACTATTTTAAGTTGCCAGATGTCTTGTCTCCTACAAATAATCATCGCCGATTTGCTTTTCGGTGATGTACACTCTCTGTAACAGTGATTGCTGTTTTGCAATTGCTATTATGACATGGAACTGTAATAACCAAATAATAAAGGCTAAAAAAGTATTATGGGCCATAAAATGAAATTTTAGGCATGGAAGTGAGGAAGTCTCAATGCCGCTGTATAGATCATATGTTAGGCCATTACTGGACTATGGAAGCCCTGCGTGGGGTCCCATCACAAGGGGGTGGTATCAAAAAAATTTAAAAAATTCAGAGACATACTACTAAATTGATTTATAACCTAAAAACTATATCGTACAACGATCGCCTCCAGAAATTAAACGTTATGACTCTTGAAACTAGAAGAATACGGGGAGACCTACTTCTATGCTGTGATGTAATGCAAGACAACTACCTGCTAAATGAATTAAACCTAGAATTCAAGAGTGATAGAATGAGTACCAGGGGCACCCTCTTCAACTAAGATCAAAGAAATTTAACACAAATAAAAGGAAGGCATTTTATATGCAGAGAGTGGTGAATCTTTGCAACAAATTGCCATTGGAAATCATAACTAGCAGAAACAAGACCCAATTTAAGAGAAGACTAGATTCATATATCCTGGGGGGTAACAGTATGATGTATTATAGGTGAAAGGATAGGAGCTAACATGGGCTCACTGCCTCCTCGGCTCCTTATACCTTAGTATGAACCTTAGTATAAGAATGAGAAGAGTACCAAATAAGAGCTATAGAGGATGAGAGGGCAGTCAAGGATGCAGAAGCAATCACAGAAATGCGTACTGTAGCAGGGGTCAAGGGTGGGGAAAAACAGTTTGTGAGGTGTATATAAGAGAAAAAAAGAAAGATGTAGGGGAATTGTTAGATAACAGAGGGAGGCAGGGTAATACAGGAGGATGAGCAGAAAGCAGCCATTCAGAACAACTATTTCTTCCTAGTATTCACGAGGGAGGACAGTAGACCTTTGCCACAGAGCAGCATAAAAGCTGCTGAAATGGGGGTCCTGGAAATGGGACAGCAGGTATTTACTTCTAAAAGAGTCTGAAAAGGGCTAGCAGCCCTTAACATAAATAAGGCACAGTTGCTAGATGGGATGTACCCAAGGGTGCTCAGGAAACTGGCATCAGAGTTAGCTGAGCCCTCAGCAAGGCTGTTCAGTAGCTCTATTCAGATGGGGTGGTTCTGAAAGACTGGAAGGTAGAGGATATAGTTCTGCTATACAAGGGTGGGGACAAAAAGCAGCCAGGTACTTATGGACCTGTCAGTCTTACCTCCGTGGTGGGTAAACTGATGGAGACACTAGCCAAAGAGGACGCAGTGGACTAACTGAAAAAAAACAAGATCCAGGATAGTAAGTAAGATAGGTGTCTGGTGGGAAGGTCTTGTCAGACCAACCTGATAACATTATTTGACTGGATAACTAGGACAGTGGATAAGGGTCATGCAGTGGATTTACTCTACCTTGACTTCAGCAAAGCATTTGACTCAGTGCCATACAGAAGGTAGTTGAAGAAGCTAGATGATCTGAGCACAGCAAAGGACTTCGTTAGATGGGTGAGAAGTTGGTTGGCAGGGAGGTAGCAGAGGGTAGTGATAAATTAAGTTAGATCCGAGGAGATGAGGGTCACCAGTGGGGTGCCACAGGTTTCAGTCCTGGGTCCAGTCCTTTTCAGTATGTTCATTAGTGACATGTGAGAAGGAATACAGGACAAGATGTGTCTCTTCCCAGATGACATTAAGCTCTGTGGCAGATAGACAGTGAGGAGGGATTAAGGGGGATGCATAGGGACCTGCAAAGGCTGGAGAGGTGGTCCAGGGTTTGGCAGTTGAAATTCAATTCCAAACGTTCCGGGTGATGCACATAGGGAACAAGAACCTTAGAACAGAGTATTGGATGGGAGAGATTAAGCTGAACACCACTTCTGAAGAAATGGACATGGCAGTCATCATAAGTGACTCCTTTAAACAATCTAGCCAGAGTAACAAGGCCTACAGTTAATCAAGCAGGATGCTGGGGAGTATTGGGAAGGGTTTTGACAGCAGCCAGAAAGAGGTATTACTACCTCTATGGATCAGTGGTGAGACCACGTCTAGAGTACTGTGCCCAGTTCTGGAGTCCTCACCTAAGGAAAGACATTGGCAGGCTGGAGACAGTGCAGCATAGGGCAAACCAAATGATTCAGGGCCAGCAGGGCAGATCCAATAAGGATCTGCTTAGACACTGAACATGTACTTGCTTAAGGCCAGACGACAGAGCGGTGATATGAAAAGAGACCTTCAAGTTCCTGAGAGGAATGAAAAGGTGAACTGCGGGGAACTATTCAACATGAGTAGCAAACCTAGACCACAAGGTCATGAGTGGAAAGTGGCAGGGCAAGGTTCAGGAGGGATGTGAGAAAGTTTTGTTTTACAGAGAGAGCAGCTGAGCCATGGAACAGTCTGGCAGCAGAGGTGGTGGGTGCAAGAACCATTAATGGTTTGAAACGTGGTTGGGAGAGAGTTAAGTGTTTAGTTGCTACTCAAAGGAGTAGTAGTAAAACAGGGAGCAGGTGAGTGAATAGTGTAGCCAAAGATCAGTACAGACAAAAGGTCTCAGAGTATGATCGAGTGTTATGAGCTTACTGGATGGACCATTAGTCTTTTTATGCTGTCATTGTCTAAGCTTCTGTGCTTCTATGTTGTGTATGTAGTATTCAGTAAAAGCAAAGGCCATGTGCTTTTAAGTGTTATGGGATTGCTACTATAAGAGGGAACATAAGTTTCAGAATGGATGGTTTTGTATCACTTTGACAACCAAAGACGTAACTGTTTAAATAAGATTTACTCTAGTGATAAGACAATGATCTTGCATGATAATAAGCACTCTAGCTAGAGAGCAGGTACAGTACATTCCTGTGGAAGGCCTGATCCTGTTACTGCACGTCTGAGCCACAATGAGAGAAGCAGAGTCAAGGCTAACAGCTGCACCATTCCCTTCATTGTTATCATATATATATATATATCTAGGTCGTGCACCTATATTTAGGGTTGAGAAGGCACTTCTATGTTAAAGTCAAAATTTTGGGCATTAATAACTTTGGACCCATTCAACAAATTTGCCTGAAATTTGGTATGCATGGTGGGGCATGGTAGATCTCTTGATCTGATAAATTTTGTTTTGGTTGGACTTACGGTCTCTGCGCATGGAAACGCTGAAAAATGCTAAATTATCCAGTTTTGGAGGCAGCTTTTGGGAATTTGTCCTTGGTCCTGTGCGGCTGTCATGTGGCGTGCTTCTGTGTGAGATGGCTCATTTGAAAGAGTTTTGGTGGCTGAACATGCCACTTTTTTTTGGCGAAAAAATATTAAGGCAGTTATGCCACTTTTCAGTTCCCATTATAAGTCAATGGGAAAATTTATATGGTTGTTTTGCGAACAAAGAAGGAGGTTCTGGCCATCTGGTCCCACCTGATGGTCAAAGAATTTACAGCCTCGTGGTTCAAGAATCTTTGTCCCCAAGAATTCTTTGGTTGCGAGGTCTGCCATCTTATTTTTAGATTTTCCGTAAAAACACAAATATCTCGGCTCAGGAGTCACTCCTGAAGTAAAACTTGGATGGGTTTTACTCAGGGGGCTCCGATCTATCGAGCTATGCCTTTGGTTTCATTCAAAATGATAAAAAAATAGCGTTATAATGTTTTAAAATCTTTAATTGTGGCTTGTTAACGATCTTTGATCTCGAGCCTACAAATTCTTTTCGAGATTCTTTGCGATCTTGTATCGTGAGCTAAAAACACAATTATCTCAGCTCAGGGGTGGGCTAGGGAGACAAATGAAGGTGGATTTTGCTCAGGGGGCTTTGTTCTATCGAGGCATGGCATTGGTTTACTGTACATGGACGATACGGTTATTCTTGCCTCCCATCAAGATCCAGAAAAACTGCTAGGAAATCTCCAATGGGGTTTTACATCCATAGAAAACTGGTTCTTACAGCACAAACTGATACTAAACCAGAAAAAAACTAAGGCCATGATTTTCAGTAGCTCACAAAACAAAAATAAACAGTATCTCCTCACCATGAATACCAAACAAGGAGTCACCCTTGATCAAGTCGATACCTTCAAATATCTTGGCATCACCCTTGATTCCAAACTCTCTTATGCTGCCCATATCAGTAATGTGGCTAAGACAGCAAATACCAGGCTGGGCCTACCATTCCGTCACCAAAAATGTCTAGCCCCTGAAGCATTGTCTGTTGCCATTCAAAGCTCTATTGTGAGTGTTATTGACTATGGACCCATTGTCTATGGCTCTGCCACTGCCTCCACACTCAAACGTGTTGCTACCTCCCTAAATAAAGCATGTCGTCTCATCACCAGAGCCCACCGTCTCACCCATACCTGTGACCTCTACTCTCAAACTGGATGGCTGCAACTCAACAACTGACTGAAGTATCAAACCTGCATCACAGCCAAGAAAATAATGATGGGAAATGCCCCACCAGGGGTTTTCTCCCTTCTCAAGACCTGAGTCAGCTACCGCAACACCAGAAACTCAAAACCTCAAATACTGCGAATCCCTCATTGTCACACAACACAAGCTCAAAGGTCATTCACAGACAGGGCCCTGAGCTGGCTTAATAATCTTTCCAGTGACATCTCTGCCTCACCAATTCTGGGCACCTTCAAAAAGCAGCTCCATCACTCCCTCGTTGCATCAAGCACCTGTGATTGCCCTAACTGAGCAATTCTCCTTTTCGCTGCTGCCATTACCCTCCACTGCCCATGCTTACCCCACTCCTAGCACTTCTTTACTTTTTTCCCATGCACAACTTATGCACTCACCACTGCTCTGTCTTGACAAGGCCATCTAGGCCGCTATACTCTGTCCCATACCTTCCTCTCTTCTCCCACCCCCCCATGTTTTAATACACCTCCTAGTGTACCAGGTACTTGTACCCATAACCAATCTGTTGTAATCATCAGCGTCATTATTGTTTTATTCTGTAATTTCATATCCTGTATTGTCTGTTCTTACGGATGTGGAACCTTTGTAAAAGAGCCTTGGCTCAAAGGTACTTTGTAATCCTAGACTTAAATAAAGAAATAAAATAAATAAAAATAAATAAGTCAGTCAAACAATTGCGTTTCACCATTTTTTATTCTTTGGTCACGAGCATGCAATTTCTTTGATCACAAGCCTGCAAATTCTTTGATCGTGAGATTCTTTGATTGTGATTGTGCATCGCGAGTGAGGGATGAGATGGGCAAATTTAAAAATCTATTTTCTCAGCCCTGGGGTGCCCTAGGAGGTCAAATGAGGGTGGGTTTTGCTCAGGGGGCTTTGTTCTGTCGAACCATGGTGGTGGTTTACCACAATTCATTTCTAATATTTGTATTACAGCATTTTTTATTCTTTGATCGTGAGCCTGCAAATTCTTTGATCTCAAGCCAGCAAATTCTTTGATCATGAAATTCTTTGATTGTGACCGTGCATCGCGAGGAGGGATGAGATGGCTGAATTAAAAAATCTAATTTCTCAGCCCAGGGGTGCCCTAGGAAGACAAATGAGGGTGAGTTTTTCACAGGGGGCTTCATTCTGTCGAACCATGGCAGTGGTTTACTGGAATTCCTTCAAATGTTTGATTTACAGCATTTTTTTATTCTTTGAACACGAGTCTGCAAATTCTTTGATCACGAGTCTGCAAATTCTTTGAGTGCGAGATTCTTTGATCGCGATCTTTGATCACAAAATAAAGACAAGATGGCCAGATTTTTTATAATGGAATAGATAGGGCAATGATAGGGAAAATTCAATAAGCAATGCCAAAAGGCCATTAAAAGTAGTCTCGGGTCTCTCTAATTTTAAGGAAAAGGGAACATGCAGTAAGGCATAAAGGAGTTAGCACCACTTTAGAACTGGAACAATCTGAATTCTTTCCACAGGTTCTGGAGCAAAATGTTTTAATTTATAAAGTACTGTATTCAGTCTTTTGTTTGGCAGTGCACTCACACAATACAATAACTACACTGGCACACAATACATAACTAGAGTCTTACTGTGTACCGTCTGTCTGCTCACTCAAGGCAAATGTTGCTCCACACAGTAGATTTCTAACAAAACAATATTATAAAAATCACTTTAAAGAGGACATGAATTGTTTTTGACATTTGTGTTTACATGAATAATCTCAAATTGGTTAATAAAACTATTTCTTCACTCCATTATGTCTCCTGCTCTTATTTTGCTGTGTCTTATTTCATAAATTCTCAACCCCATTGCAGCCCCATTACTGAGGATTCTATTTATTGCACGAGAGCTGCTTGAGAAAATTGGAGTTCTAAATGACACCCCCGTTTGAGGCAACGGTATGGCATATAGTTGTGCTCAAATTGTAAACAAGGTATTCTGTGCAAATACAGCATTGTCCTCTAAAACTTATTGATTTTTACAGCTGTTTACATTATTACTAAACTTCAGCTGACAAATGCTGATCATAGGGTTATAGGTCTTACAATATAGTTCAGCGATGTGTATCGCCTGAGCCCAGAACCCTAAGTAACAGTTTAAATTGCTGAAAACATTAGTACTGTAAATGTTGAGACCACATGAAATGTCTTTATTACTATGAGATGTATTGCTGTTATACAGCAATTGGATGTCAGCCCCAGAGCATCTGGATCTATTTTTTTTCCTTTTAATCTGGGTTTTAAATTGAGATTTTGTCTGTAGCCCCGAATCATGCCTCTGACTGGCATTATCTGTTAATGGTTATGTCAAAACCAATGAGCACAAACATACAAAAAAACCTGTGCCAGTGTCTACAATATGTTTTGATCCCACCTAAGTAATACTTACAAGTGTAGGCAGATACTCATTACACCGTTTCACTTGCCCCCCCACCTCTCCACACCCCATACCCCCAGTCCGTCCCCATAGAACATTAAAGGAATAATGCACGACAGGGTGTGTGTCATGCTGGGATAACACCATGCCTGGGGGGGTTGGGCACGAGGGTGCAGGCCAAGTGCGTCCAATGCCCCAGGCGTGGCATTATCCCAAACGACACACACCCTGGAGTGCATTATTCCTATTATACAATGGCTTGTTGTTATATAAAAAAATTTTTTTAAAGAATGTTTTTGTTAGTGTAGAAAAATATTTTTGTTTCTCAAAGAAGATGCAAAAAAAGAGGTCATCATGGTGGTCATCATGCTGGTCATCATCCATATTGGTTCACAGTGCTGAGACTAGACCTGTGGCATCGTGCTGGGATAATGCCACAGGTCCAGCCCCAAACTGACCAATCAGAGACCAGGATTCTTTCTTGCCATTGTATAATTTTATTTATTTTTGGGTATTTAAAAGTTTCCAGGGGAGGAGGGAAGTTAATGGGGCTACTGATTTGCTCCAGTGGAGCTGCAGTGCTGCCATAAGGTAAATGGATCTACTGTGCCTTGATCAACTGCAATCGAAGTTGTAAGAATAAAAAGATCACGTTAGAAAGAAAAGAAAAGTTCGCTGTCTCCCAACTTATCACATAATTTTTGCTAGATTACATCCATTAGGGTGGTAAAAATAAACAGCACCCCCCCCTCCCATGTTTCTCAAGTCTGGTGCTTTATAACATTATTCGCATTGGTAAAAAAATTTAAAAATAGGCTCTGTAACAATGATAGCAAGCCATGTTGCTCCTCATAACTTCAGGCTACAGTTTCTCAGCACAGGGGTCAAGTGAAAATAGAGAGTATGGCTTGAAATGAATTTTCAGAAGCTATCCCAAACAATAGTATCCATTTGGGCAAGATGCAATTTTCGTTACTGCTTGTGACAGGCAATTGCAAGGTGTTAGACAATGTTTCTTGCAGGTGATTCTTGTCCCAGGAATTTCAGCAATATAATATTAGCATGCTGTTCTCTCATGCCCCGATGCTTGGATGTTACAAAATCACATTGAATTTGGCAATCAGGGAATGTGGTATAGCATTGCAGCTCAGACTATATCACTGAAATCATTTTCTGAGAGCGTATCGGGGCACAAGAGGACTGCCAATGATCTCTAGCAGGCTAATATTAAAACGTTGAAATTCCTGGGACATGAACCACCTGCAATTAACACTGTCTTGCAGCCTGCAATGGCCCATGAAGAGCAGTAGCAAGAAATGTATCTCATTCGATGGATCCTGTTGTTCGGGACAGTTTCAGAAAATAAATTTTGAGCCACACTCTCCATCCTCACTTGACCCCTGTGCTTTGAAATCGTAGACTGAAATTACAAGAGGCAACATGACTTGCCATCAGAGTTACAGAGCACAGATGATAATTTTGCTTGATATTATTAGGTTGTCAAATGGACAATAGAGATTGTTGGCGATCTGCTTATGCCCCGATACTAAGTATTGCGATCAAGCAGTAAGGGATTTTCCCACACTTTGCAGCCAGGAATAAAAACAAAATTAACAGCTTAGCAACAACCTATGCAGTATAACTTTAAACTGAGTGGTGCGCAAGATGTTGAAAATCACAGGTGTCTGCAAAGCTACAAGAAAATTCTAGTTGCATACCTCCTTACAAAATGTATGCTTTCCTTGTTGGAATGATGTCTGTATAAGAGGTAACTTTGTGAATGACACAATATGCTGAGTGAAACAGCGTGGCAGTCTTTGAAAAGAGAAATATGACTGACTTATTTCAGGTAAAAATGTGGGGGAATAAACTTAACATTTTCATAACACAAATGACAGAAGACATGTATATTTAAGTTTGGACTAAAGATTTTAATATACAGGCAGTAATAAAAGTATTACACATTAGAGCCTCATTTTAGTATTTGTCATTGATCTTTAAAAAAAGAAAATATGCAGATCTGATATGTGGGGATAGCCATTGTTAAATAGGACTGATGAAGACATGTTACAGGTAAAATCAATACATATATTGGAGTGGCACGGTCGCACCTCTATATTTAGGGTTATGAAGGCACTTCTGTGTTTAAGTCAAAATATTGGGCATTAATAACTTTGTACCCATTTAATGGATTTGCCTGAAATTTGGTATGAGCGGTGGGGCATGGTAAATATATTGATTTGTCAAATATAATTTTTGTCGGACTTACAATTTTTGTGCACCAAAATGCTGAAAAATGTAAAATTATCCAGTTTTGGGGACAGTTTTGGGAGATTGTCTGTGGTGCTGCATGGCCATTGTGTGGCATGCTGCTCTGCAAGATGGCTCATTTGAAAGAGCTTTGGTGGCCGAACATGCCACTTTTCATTTGGTGAAAAAATATTAAGGCATTCAAAAGTTATGCCACTTTTAAGTTCCCATTATAAGTCAATGGGAAAATTTATATGGTTGTTTTGTGAACAAAGAATGGGGTTTGGGCCATCTCATCTCACCTGGAGATCAAAGAATTTGCAGCCTCATGGTCAAAGAATCTTTGTCCGTGAGAATTCTTTGATCGTGAGGTCCGCCATCTTGTTTTTGCATTTCCGATCATAAAAAAACAAATATCTAGGCTCAGGGGTCACTCCTAAAGTAAAACATGAATAGGTTTTACTCAGAGGGCTTTGAACTATCGAGCCATGGCTTTGGTTTGATGTAAAATCATCTATAAATAGAGTTATAATGTTTTAAAATCTTTGATCGTGGCTCACTAACGATATTTGATCGTGAGCCTGCAAATTCTTTGATCACGAGATTCTATGATTGCGATCTTGCATCGCAAGGTAGAAATACAATTTTCTCAGCTCAGGGGTGGCCTAGGAAGACAAATGAGGGTGAGATTTACACAGGGGGCTTTGTTCTATTGAGGCATGGTGGTTGTTTCTTGTAATTCTACCTAAAACTCAAGTTTCACTATTTTTTATTCTTTGATCGTGAGCCTGCAAATTCTTTGATTGCGAGCCTGCAAATTCTTTGATTGCGAGATTCTTTGATCGTGAGGGAGTGACAAAATGGTCAGATTTTATAATGAAATAGATAAGCCAATTTTCACAGTCTTTAAGTTTAAATATCTCGGAAACAGTTTGGTCTTTATTGAAATTTGGAGGGTGTTGCCGGCATGTCCTGTACTTGTGAATTACGGTGTTTACGTGTTGGAGAAAATATTTTTTGCGGAGATATTGCATGATGCAATTTATGTTTTGCTGATAGCATTTTGCATTGTGGTGGTGCCTTGAAATTGATAGGGTACCAAGCCTTAGTGTCATGGATGTACTTTTCAGTCATTGTGTCTGTAAAATGTCAACAAGTGCGAAATTCTGCAACTCCAACGAATGAAAATCTCAAACTTTAACATGTTATATCTCAGACATGGTTTGGTCTTTTACATTGACATTTGGAGGGTGTTGATGGCAGAGACACAATTACAAGTTGGTGGGCGTGCAGGGCCCGAAGGGCCCGCACTCCCACCAACTTCCGCAAGTTCTTAGTTTTCTATTCTTTTTCAAAAAGTAAGGAAATTCTGTTTAGAAAACTGCATTAATGCATCATTTAGGGTTAAAATACAAACAGTCAGGAAATGAAAAACCTTTAGGGTTGCCCCTCCCCCCTTGTGGACCCGTCAATCATCCCAAGATTGACAGATGACGGGGTGTGTCATTGGGGTTGTGAGGCCTAAATGTTGCCCCATTCTTGTTCACTGTTGCTTCTCAATATGAATACACAAGGAATGGGGCAACATTTAGGGCTAAACCTCAATGACACACCCTATCATCTGTCAATCTTGGGATGATTGGCGGGTCCATGGGGGGAGGGACAACCCTAAAGATTTTTCATTTCCTGACTTTTTTGCATATAATATATATATATATATATATATGTATATGTATTCTTTTGTGATGCATCCAGTACTAGAATTGTCCATTACTATGATGTCAGCTCCCCTCAGTGTGTCAGGGGTGGGAGTGTGGGGAAGATGAGTTCTTCCTATCTCATGTGGTGAATGGGCGTAACTGTTAACCATTGGGACTCAGGCCAGTACAGTATATTCCCTTTAAGCATTTTTATGAAATAGTTGGGAAACTGATGCAAGCTGATTGGTCAACAGGATTCCAAAGATATGTAATCATCCTGGTATATTTACACAACTTGAGCCCCCATGGCCTAATCCCTAGCTTTTTGTAGTCATTTGTTTTCAGAAGCCATTTTAATTAAAAGCACAACAACACACTCCAGCATGTATGTCTGTACTGAGCTATTTGGACTTCTTAGGGGATTGAAAGCACAAAACACCCCAGGTATCCATGTATCCTAGTACATACCTAACCGTATGTACACTTTGTCATTTGTACTGCTCACTACTCCCATCTCTACAAATAATAGATTGAAACTGAAGCCTAAGTTTCAGCAAGTTAGTGAGCCTTTGGACAAACTCCACATGTATTCCACAGTGAAGCTAGTATTCACTGTCAGAATTATAGGGAGCATAGGGGCTTGGGAGCGTCACTAGTTCTGACATGAGACCCAGTACTTCATGCACCGTCACCATTACTATATTGTCAGAGCACCTGCTTCCCTGCAGCACTTCAGTGCCAGTTTTTGCAGAAGGGTTCCTAAACTTCTGCCATTGACTGTGCTTGCTGCTGCAGTGGAACCTATTCACTTCTGTGGCACAGTGTAGTCCACCAGATGGCTGGGATATATATATATATATATATATATATATATATATATATATATATATATATATATATATATCTTGTGATGTTACCAATAATATCAGATGTTGAGCATGACAAAGGGGCATCAGGACAAACCAAGAGTGCAAGGGAGTCTAGTACTATGAAAAAAGTATGTTTTTTAAAAGAAAATCATCAAGTGATTTGATATCGGTGGCACTACATAAATTCTGCATTCTGTCCTGCATCCCATGAAACTGCAGAATTCCAGGGATCACGCATTCAGTGGGAGGGTTCTCAATTGAAAGATAGCTCCTAATTCTTATACAGTGTAATTCTAACACTGCTCTAGTATCCCAGCAGATCATTTTGCTTGGCAGACATCAACTTTAAACACTTCATGTACATCTCAAGCACCACTTTATCCTGGTTTCACTCCTGCTTTAGAGATCCTGCTTTAGAGATCATCATTTCTTTATACCAGGCAGTGGTCACTCCGCTTTCATCCAGAACATTTTCCTGTGATATTCCCTGAGGCTTTATTATTGGTTGCCTAATCTTCACATTCTACCTTTTTCCAGTCTCAACCATCTTGTTTTCCATTTCGACCATGGCAAAATACACAGCTCTGTGTTTCAGCTCCTTCTCTGGCTCATTTCTTTCTGCACTGTCTTGCTGCCTCTCTCACGTTTATCACCACAGTAATTCCAAACAGACTTCTTCCAACATATTGTATTTCTAAGTCTGAGAACATGCCTACAGGGAAGAAAAGCACCTTGGAGTTTTGACTCATTGCTTTCATTGACTTAAAAGGCTCTGTTTTTGGTTTTTTGAAAATTGTTTATTACTTTTGATATCAAATGCAATTACCCATCAATAAAATGCTGTAAGGTATCACATACATGTTACAAAATACATCTAATGCACACAGGATAGCCTAGCCTTTCCAGACAAGTGTTTGGAATTGGGGAATCCCATTAAATAATTATTGTCTAGACATAACTTCCCAGTATGCTACACACTGCATGACTGTGGATGGTCTATATTAAGTGCCTGAAAAATATTCGACTCAACGTTGACGTTGATATGACCTCCTAACCCAAACATTTGAACCATAACTTGAAACATCTGGGAGATTTTAACTACACTTTGCAAGGCATAAATATATGTTGCTTGTGATTTTTAACTTGTGCCATAACAGACAGTATTGATCCTAAGTAAAACACTAGGAATGTAACCCCTCCTCACTTATCCCATCAGTGATCTCAGAGTCTACCTAACCCTACCCTAACTTTCAACCAGCTCATGCCATCTTTAAGCAATACTTGTAGTACATCCCCCTGTTCCTGGGTTTTATTTCCACACCTTACTCAAAATGGCTGTCTGGTGCTGAATATGTTAATTCTTTATTCACTTATGGACTACTGTAACTCTCTTCATGAACCTCCAGTATTCTTCTCTGTTTGAACTTTTTAGTTCAAAACCCTGCCAACTTTGTTGAATTTACCCTGAGACAGAAATGTTCCAGAACCGTATCACATATCACAGTAAAGAGGGAATGAAGGCCACGATGGAGGATCTAGAAAGACTGATGATGTGGTCTTGAACGTGGCAGCTGAAATCTAATGCAAAAAAGTGCATGATAATGCACACACAGGCCCAGAACCTGAGAACAGAATTCAGGATGGGTGGGGTTGTGGTGATGAGAAAAACAACAGAAAAGGGAGCTGGGTGTGTTAATAATGCAAAACTAGATAGCAGCAGCAAAGTGTATAATTGCTGTGGGCACAGAAAACAGGATGCTGGAATGCATAGGGAGGGGGATCAGTAGCAGCAGACGGGAGGTGATAAACCCTTCTACAGATCCCTGTTCAGCTGCACAGCCTTAGAGTACAGCACTCAGTTTGGGAGCCCACACTTGAGAAAGGACACAGAGAGGCTGGAGTCAGTGCAGAGGAGGGTAACCAAAATGATCCCGGGACAACAGGGGAGGTCATACAGGGAGCAGTTAGGGTATCTCCATATGAATATATTGGAGGATAGAAGGGAAAGGAAGGACATGACAGAGATGTTCAGTTACATTCATTGGATAAACAGAGTAGACTGCAGGGAGTTGTTCACACTGAGCGGGAACATGGGCACCAGGGGAACCCCATGAAGCTGGTGGGAAGGTTCAGAAAGGATGTCAGAAAGCGTTTCTTTACAGAAGGGGTGGTGGAAAAAAATGGAACGTACTCCCTGAAGTGGTTATATGTGCTGAAACAGTAGGGATGTTCAAACATAGGTGGGATAGGCACATGGGGAGGGGATGAGTGGGGCAGCGAGAGGAAGAAGGAAGGGAGGAGAATGTTCACTAGGGGCAATCCCCAATACTAGGCAGGTTTGGGGGCAGACTGGGGCTGCAAGGCCTTTCTCTGCTGATAGTATTTATGTTTCTATGTTTTCGGCTCTTTTCTATAGCTTTCATTTACTCATCTACAGCTGCCTCTTGTTAAAGTCCCATCTGCTCACTCTAGCTTCCTGTCTTTCACTTTACAACTTGCTACCTCATCTTCTCTTCTTATTTATTCACTGGGCCAATCAGCAAGCGTGTGTGTTTTAAATGCTGATTTTAGGGCCTGTACCATGGTGCCGAGTGATAGGGGATTGCTTGGTACGTTGGTGACCTGAGTTTGTGCCAGAGCCCAGAACAACAGGACTGGAGATCAGCAAGAAGGATCAGGAGTGTCCGCTTGGATGCTCTCCTCCTGGGAAGGAGGGCATGAGCCTGTCCACTTCTACAGCAGCTCCTGACATCCCCCTGTGGAAGCGCACTTGGTGGCGTGGGTAACCACATGCCACTGTGTGTTGTCCCCAGGATGCCACAAGTAGGTGGTCACTCAGTGGAAGGAGGCGGGGGGATAGGGGAAAAAAAAGGAAAATCACCTGCTCGTCTGACCAGATGATGGTCCCCCAGGTCCCCTCACACCGCACCGCACAGCCCTGGAGAGCAGCCTTCAGTGCTGTCCTCCCCCCCCCCCGCCATGTGCTCGGTATGGATTTGGAACCAATCTCCCCTCCTGTAGCAACTCTGGGAGGTGGAGTCCCTCAGCAAAGGGATACGCCGCGTCAGCTGGGGTACAGCAGTATGGGGAATGGTGGGAATGGCGGTGACAGGGATGTCTCGGTGGGTGGGGGTGTGCTGTGGCAGCCCTAAGGAGTGGCCAGTCGAGGGGCTGGGGAGGAGCAAAAAAAAGGAGCAAAAAAACCATGCTTATTTAACACTGGGGTTTTGGTTGTTCATAGTTTGTGTCATGGCTGAGACATCCGCCCTCGCAAAGTTGCCACAGAGCTTAGTTGTATGGCTGAAGGAATTCCCATTTTGGTTGGCACTGCCACAGGACATAGCACTGTACCTTTGAGAAATACACAGTGATCCCCAAGGAGGAGAGAACCAAAGAAGAAGGAAGGGGAGTGCAGAGGAATAAAAAAATGAGTCCACAAACAAAAACGGCTCCACTGCCAAGAGGTTATGCGCAAAAAAGCGATAATCAGTACCAGCAAACAAAAGTGACATCATCTCTCTGTGCCTCATAGTCCCTGATGACAGTGTTAAATAATGCATTTGTACCCAGTTGTAATGACCCTTTCCAGTCAGTCATAAAAAGTTCCCGATCCCAACCATATCCAGGTTTATTGATCACTCTCAGGCCCCTGGGTGATCTCCTTACCTTCAAGTAGGCCTCAAGTGTGAGTTTACCCCAGTAATGCCTGCACCCCCGGGCCACAGTTCACCAATGAATGCTGCAGATGTCTATGACAGCAGTTGAAAATGCAGTGCTGTACAGTTGAAAGGGAGAGCTCCGCTTCAGTGAGCAGCGATAAGATAGTGTTGATTAACATATTGCCAGCAATCCTGCTTGTATACGTCTCTGCTTTCTCTTCCTGGAACATAAATTCAGTTTGAAGTGAACTTTTCCTAGGACTATCTTTCCGGGAGGAGGCGACGGGGGTGCCCAATCCCCCATCAGCTCAATTAAACCCCCGTAAAAGAAACAGACTTCCAGTTGCCACGCTGGGAGCCCACCCCAGCATGGCACAAGTCCCGCATCATCATCCTCAGCTCCACTGCCCCCCCAAAATCTTCCAGCTGCCACGCTGGGAGTCCACCCCAGCATGGCACAAGTCTCACATCGTTCTCTGAAAAAGAAAACAAACACCTGAAAAGAAAAAAACAGTCCCTCATTGATTGTCTTGCCCCCCAACCTGCGCCCACCCTCTGCGCATCCACCTCCCCACACCCCCACCTCACCCCATACTTACCTCCAGAGGCTGGCGAGGCGATCTTTGGTGGACCAGGAACATGTCTGCAGTCTTCAAAGCTGACCGCGAACTGAAGAAATGCCGGTAAGCTGTATAATGGAATAAATAGGGTTTTTTTCAACTTTGATGCATATCTCAGGCATTTTTGGGAACGTTGGCACCAAATTTTCAACATTGGGGTTTTGGGACCCCTCCTCATGAATTCTGGCACTTTCATGGCGTTAATCAGCCCTGAAAGGTGATTTCCAGTCACTGCGCGGAACCACCTTTTGGGATCAATTTATGAAAAGACAGTGTCACAGTTCATGAGGCAGACCCCAAAAACCCTATGTTGAAAATTTGGTGTAAAATTTCCCAAAAATGACTGATTTATGAGTGTGCATTGCGCAGTTCCTGCGCACGCTCGTAGGTTCATGAATTTTTAATATTTTCACTCCAGATTTTCAACATTGTTATTTTACCACACCTCCTTATGAGCAGTACAGCTGTCAGTTTTCACATCTCACCCAAAATGTGTTTCTACGCATGTAGCGCACAATGGTGCAGTCGGTGTTCAAAATCAATGTCCGGGACAGATTAAGAACATCGCGGTGACACTGTTCATGAGCAGAGGTCTTAAAATGGCTATGTTAAAAGTTTGGTGACAAAAGTCCATAAAATGACTGTGTTACGAGCGAGCATTGCACAGTTTCCATGCACCCACGTAAGTTCATGAATTTATAATATTTTCAGTCCAGATTTTCACCACTGACATTTTTCCACACTTCCTTATGAACAGTACTGCTGTCATTTTTCACACCATGGCCGAAATGTGTTTTCGCACTCCCAGTGCAGAAATGCGTGGTCGCTGTGGGAAATCACTGTTCGGGACAGATTAAGAAAATCACAGTGACACTGTTCATGAGCGGAGGTCCCAAAATGCCTGTGTTGACAATCTGCTGTAAAAAATCCCCAAACTAATTACATTAAGGATGTGCATTGCACAGTTTCTATGCACGCTCGTGACTTCACCAGTTTTTTTAATATTTTCATTGCAAATTTTCAACATTGCCATTTTTTACACCTCCCCATGAGCAGCACAGCTGTCATTTTTCACATCCTGTTTGAAATGTGTTTTCGCACCTGTGCTGCCAAATGGCGTAGTCTCTGTGCAAAAGCAGCTTTTGGCTAACAAACTGATATTGCCACTATTCATGAGGTGGGGGTCACAACAGAACCATGTGGAAAATTTGGAGTGAAAATACCAACAAGCGCCTGAGGCATTAGGGTTTCCGACCATAACGCCCCACCCTGTAGAGAATGACAGGCATCAGGGGTGTGACTTGGGATTGTTGCCTGTAATGCTCATACCATTCCACCCCCACCCACACCCTTCAGCCAGTGAGAGGCATTGAGGTTGGCCTTGGACTCTTCTGCCCCAAAGTTCACCCCATTCTCCTATACAGCACCCATCTCACTGTATTTCCTGATGGAATGGGGTGAACATAAAGGCCAAAGACCCCAAGGCACACCGTGACACTTGTCAGTGTCTGCAGAGTAGGGTGTGGTGAAATGGCGTGACCGTTATGCCTGACGACCCAAAGGCACACCCCAATACCTGTCGGTATCTGCAGGGTGGTGGTGGTGTTGGCTTCAGTTCATTACTTCACTGCCATTCCTATTATGCAGCTCTGTAACTCCTGCACTACCAATGTCAATGCCAGCAAGCAAACATTCGGCATTGACAAATGCTTGTTGTACTAGATACTAGTAGTGCCCTAGCAATACACTGCCAGAATAGCAGATTAAGAGATGTTACACACACATTCAAATTCTGCGGATTGGAAAAAATGAAATTAGGACCCAGAGAGGGCAGCATGGTGGATAAATTATCAGAGAGAGAAACCTATTGGATGTTCATGTTAGGTGCATTGCATCCGCCAGGTCTTAATGATAAAATAGACCTGATGCCGTCTTTGTGAAAATGATCAACACATTCACATACCTGGTGTGCTGACCTCTATTTATAGTCTGGTCTAATCTTATACGCTGTAAAGAAATAATACTGTGTTTAACCACTGTTATATGTTATAGCTAGAGATAGAAAATTAACTATACAAATGCTGTTTTTCTTTCAGGATTGGATGGGATTGCCATGTTTGCAGCCAGTATCCTATCTAGGGACAAGCATTCTAGTATTAAGTAACAGTTTAAAATTTTCAGTCTTATTCTGGAACAGTATTCAGGTCTAGAGAATACTATACTGCTGTGATTGACTTGTTTAAGAACTGAGTGATTTTTTTGCTTGGATATGGTTATGGTTATTTATAATTATATATAGGGTGTTAGCACAATTCTAGGTGACATTATAGGTGATACATTCCTGTAGAAGTATTTTGTTTTCACAGTATGAGAATGGATAGGGTAGAACTCATTCCATATGTGTGTCTGAATTGCACTGTCACTTTAAATGTGTATCTATTTAACATGTACTATGGGAGCAAAGAACCGCCCCCAATGACATACTGATTACGAAACCAGTCAGGGTATTTTGATTCTGTAGCTCCAGAGCGGTATGCTTTTTAAGCTTTTGCTATCAATAAATAATATTTTTAAATTGCATCAGGTTGAGGAGTGCGGCATTTTTGTTTGCTGGTACTGAATAAAAAAAATGAGCATATCATTTTTGCATCCATTTTAAAAGTACTTGGTGGGGGGGAGGCTTGAACTGCCCATTGTTGCACAAAACTTTGAAAAATGTTCCCTGTCACTGAGGCAATAGGCAAGTATGTGTGTGTTTTTCATTGTATTTATTTAGTTTTTGTTGACCAGATAAGTGCACTAGACAAAAACATTGCCTATGTTCTGGCATGTCACAGGAGGTTACAAAGCTGTAGAACATTATAACAACAAGTCAGCAGAGAACATTACAGTTTAGATGAGAAGTTGGTTACAAAACATACATAACATGTTGAACATTATAAGATAGAATTAGTCCAGTAAACACTGGTGAAGCAATCATGAGAGATTTTGCAGATATAATTGATTTAACTTGGAGGATTTGGACACATAATACAATGAGAGGAATGTAAAGGAGTTCAAAAAAAAGAGACCGTGGGAACAAATAATGCAAAGAGCAATAGGTATCAGTTTCAAGAGCAGTTGTCAGAGTTGCTTAAAAATTTGTAACATGCTTTTTTGAAACAGTGCTGGGATTGAGTGACTCAGAGGTGGGATGAAATGGCATTCCAAACTTTAGGGGCAAAGGAGGCAAAGGCTTGCTCATCCATTTTGGTGGCGCATCTAGATACAGCCCGGAGTGACTGGCCACAGGAACATAATGGGTAAGACTGGTCCTGGGAAGTTGACAGGGCAGTGAAAGTGGCTGGTTTGGAGGACCAAATGACAATATCAGTCATACAGCTAAGTGCAAATAGGCGATGAGAGGTAGGGGACACCCAGCCTACTTTAGTGTACATGGTGCACTGGTGAGTTAACCTGGTAGTTGAGAGGGCAGATGTTGTAGGATGCGCTCCATTTTTCTAGATTGGAGGCACTGGTCAGATAGTATGGAGTCAGGCCATAGAGAAGGTTGGGTAGCAGGATACTTCGAGCAATTGCAAGCCTGGCAGCAGAGGTAACAGTGTATTCTATTTCATAGGCCAGCCCAAGTTTGGGATTCACAGACTTACAGACGTTTGAGGTGTGCAGGTTGAAGTCAAGTACAGGATCCAGGGTAAGACCCTAGTATTTGAATGACTTGGTAGTAGAAAGGATGGTGCCATCAAAGCAGTGAATAGCCATTGGGGCAGGACATTAGCTTGGGTGGGGACCCAACAGCATGGACTGAGTCTTGCTAGCATTAAGAATAAGGTGATTATGAGTAAGCCAGGTCTGTAATTTCCTAAAGTCGGTATTCAGTTGAGAGTTAATATCGGTTAGACTTTTGGAGCTGGTATAGAGAACCGTATCATCAGTGTAAAGTAGGGTGCTACAGTAGGAGGGAACTGTGGGTGCATCATTTATAAAGATGGAGAAAAGCAGTGGGCCAAGAATGGAACCTTGTGGAACCCCTATGTTGACTGTGGTTAGTTCAGAGGTAACCCAATTGACTTTTACAAATTATTGTCTGTTGCTCAGATAACTGGAAAACCAGGTGATTGCTGTTGGAGAAATGCCTAAGGCAGGTAGCTTTGATACAAGTAGGGAGTTGCTTGCTAGATTAAAAGCTATTGTTAGGTTGATAAAAAAAATGCCAGTGTACATTCCTTTGTCTATGCCCAGCTTGACATCATTAATGAATTGGCTGAGTGCTATGGAGCTGCTGTGAGCCTGTCTGAACCAGTGCTGAGCAGCAGTTAGAAAGTTATATTTATTGAGGTGATCCCTGACCTGGACTGCCACAATTTTCTCCAAGAGTTTGCTGAGGATTGGCAAGATTACTATAGGGCGGTAATTTGTCATGCTGTTTGGATCACCTTTTTTATAGAATGGAATTATTTTGGAAATTTTCCGGTTTTTGGGGACAACACCTGTGGTTAGCGATGTATTATAAAGTCTGGTTAGTGGGGCTACAGTGAGTAGAGCAGTAATTTTAAGCAGTTTTGTCTCAAGCCCATCAGGGCCAATACTTCCACATAGAAACATAGACTTTGATGGCAAATACGTCCCACTTGGCCCACCCAGTCTACCCATCTCCCTACCTATTGGATAAGCTACAGATCCTAGTTAGCCAACAGCCTACTTCCTCCTACCCCCCACAAGAATTGTTTTATGTCTGTCCCATGCATTCTTGAATTCCCCCACTGTTTTTGACCCCACAACCTCCTCAGAAAGGCAGTTCCATGCATCCACTACCCTCTCTGTGAAAAGTAATTCCTTACATTGCCCCTGAGCCGTCCCCCCTCTATCTTCAAATTGTGCCCCCTTGTTCTTGCACATCTCTTTTTCTGAAAGATGCTACCCTCTTAGACATTATTGATTCCCTTGAGGTACTTAAATGTTTCTATCATGTCCCCCCTCTCCCTCCTTTCCTCGAGGGTATACATATTAAGCTTCTTTAGTCTCTCTTCATATGGCTTCTGGTGCAGACCCTACACCATTTTAGTTGTCCTCCTCTGGACTGCCTCCATCCTGTCTATGTCCTTGAAATTAGGTCTCCAGAACTGCATGCAGTATTCCAGATGGGGTCTCACAAACTGTCTGTACAGAGGGATAACAACTTCCTGTTTTCTACCGGTGATGCCTCTCCCTGTGCATCCCAGTTTCCCCCCAACCCTCCTTACTGCCTTCTCACATTTCTTGCCTACCTTTAAGTCATCTGATATGATTACCCCCAGGTCCCTTTCCATTTTGGTTGTTGTTAGTACCTTCCTCCACACTGTGTACTCTTCCCCTGCGTTTTTATTTCCCAGGTGCATTACTTTGCACTTCTTTGCCTTGAATCTAAGCTGCCATACTTTTGACCATTCCTCCAACCTTGCCAAGTCCCTTCTCATCCTTTCACCCCCTCTTGTGAATTAACCCTGTTGCAGATCTTTGTGTCATCTGCAAAGAGGCATACTTTTCAGTACCACTGCAATGTCACCCATAAAGACATTAAAGAGGACCGGTCCCAGTACTGAACCCTGTGATACCCCACTAGTAGCCCCCCCTTTCTTTGGAGTGGACTCTATTTACTATTACCCTCTGTGTCCTGTTGTCCAGCCAATGTTTTACCCAGACTACAACCCTGGGACCCACTCCAAGGCTGACTAACTTGTTTATTAATCTTTTGTGTGGGACTGTGTCAAGTGCCTGCTGAAGTCTAGGTAGGCCATGTCCACAGCCCCTCCCTAGTCTACTACTTTGGTCACTCAGTCAAAGAAGTCTATTAGATTCATCTGACGTGATCTTCCCATTGTGAATCCATGCTGCCTTGGGTCCTGTGCCTCACTGGCCTCTAGGAACTCAATAATTCTTTCCTTCAGAAGGGATTCCATCATTTTCCCTACCACTGAGGTCAAACTAACAGGTCTGTAGTTTCCTGCCTCTGCTTTTCTCCCACTTTTGTGAAGGGGAATCATATCCATTCTCCTCCAGTCCTCGGGTGTCACACCATCCTCCCATGATTTGTTAAAAAGGGTAGTCAGTGGTGTCACTAGTTCTCCCCTTAGCTCTTTTAGAATTCTGGAGTGAATGCCATCGGGCCCCATTGCTTTGTCCGCCTTCAGTTTTAGAAGTTCTTTCAAGACCCTTTCTTCTGTGAATGGACTAGTATCAACCCCCTTATCTACAGTGCTTCTATTCTTTGGTTTAGATACATCCTCCTCCTCCTCCTCTTCTTTTGTGAATACTGAGCAGAAATATTAATTCAGTATCCCTGCTGTTTTACTGTCACCCTCTGCCCACCACCCTTTCCCTTTAGTAAGCCTCACTATCTCTCCCTTAGTCTTTCTTCACTCCCTAACGTACCTATAAAAGGTTTTATCCCTCTTCTTAACTTAGTTGGCTATCTTTTGCTCAGTTTGGGCCTTTGCTATTCTGACTGCCTTCCCCACTTCCTTCTGCTTTAACTACTACAGGTCTCTGTCCTGCTCCTTCTGTGTTTCCTTATACTTCCTGAATGCTACCTTTTTCTCCTTGACCTTCCCTGCCACCTCTTTTGAGAACCACAGTGTTTTTTTCCTTCATTTTGTTTTGTTGATTTGCTTCACACAAAGGCTTGTTGCCTCTGTGATGGCTATTTTGATTTTTCTCCATTCTTCCTCCACCCCTCCTTCTTGCCCATTTGCTAGTGCTTTTCCACAGGAAGTGATGGAGTTTAGGAGCCTTAGTACTTCACCTTGTGTGACAGCTTGGAAGTAGAAAGAGGGAGAAGGACGGAGGGCTTGTGAAGGACTATTCTCATGGGAATGCATGGTTAAATCATTATGATTGGGTAGATTAGCAAAGTGGTTGTTAAAAGCATTGGCAATGGTGCCCATATTGTTGCAATTGATACCATTAATTGTCATGTCTGCTACTGTTCTTTTGTTTTCTTTACCAGTTCCCATGAAGCTTTTGATGTGGCTCCAGAAACATTTGGAGTCCCTGGCAAAGCTTTGTAAGAGTTCTCTATAGTAGGTGTCTTTAGTTAGACAGATTTCATTTTTGCATTTGTTCCTCTGGGCACAGTATTCAAGCCAGTCACTGTGCCAAGATGAGGCTTTAAATTTGTTCCAGCATGCATCTCTTGCTTTTAGTAGGGCAAGTTGATCTCTATGTAGCCACCTGGTGGCTTTCCCTTTTAGCCTACATTTGATAGTAGGGGAGTGTTTGTTTTGTAGGGATAGTAAAGTGGTAGTGAAGTATTCTAGTGCTACATGAACATCATTGGTTTAGTACAGTGGGGACCAGTCAATTAGGACTAGTTCTCTGAGAAAGGCCAAAGGATCAAACCTTGAGAAGTCCTGAAAGAGCAGTTCTTTGGGAGGGCAGGAGGGGCGAAGCATTCCAGACGCAGTAGACTAGGTGCGTGATCACTAAGTGCATCAGCATGGGTGCCTGCAGCTGCAATCCTGTCCTTCCTGTTTAAGAGAACCCTGTCTAGGAAGGAGTGTTTTCCTCCTGAGTTAGATAACATGGTTGGGTCATTGATTAGCTGGAAGAGGTGTAGCTTATTTAATAGGGATTCATAGGCATAGTTACTATGCCAATTTAGATTGAAATCCCCCATTACTACGATTTCATTTTTCCCAGTTGCTGATGACAGGTAATTATTAGTATCCATAAGGCCAATTATGCCATTCTTGGGGGGACTGTATACTCATATAATGTTTATTTTCTTAAAGCCACCCAAGGTTAGAAGTGAGTGCAAAATCTCTCAAGAGGGAGGGGTGGCACCTGATATGATTGTCAGTTGCATGAGATTCCTAAAATAGATAATGTTCCCCCCTCCCCTTTTGTTGGACAGTTGGTCAGGCCTTAGCATGTTGTAGCCTGCCAGGCAACACATAGAGTTTGGACCAAATGGTTTAAGCCAGGATTCAGTGATGCCAAGGATGTCAGACCTGTAGTAAATGGCCCAGGCTTCCAGTTCATGGAAGTAAGCCATAAGGCTATAAATATTGAGGTGGGCATTCTTGAGACCCTTGTGTTCAACCATGGGGATGGATTACTTGGGGTCAAAATGGGTGGAGGGCCTGGGTTTGTTTCTATGTACCCACATAGGGTAAGTGAGAGAGAGAGTGTTGCCATAGTGTGGTCAGATCAGGGAATATAATTCTTGGGGGGGGTTGTAGAAAAAAACATTTTGGTTAGGTATCACATAATATAGAATAGGTACCTGGGTCTGAGACACCATATAAGGTTAGAGTGGTGGCCTGAGAGAGCCAGAGCATTTGAGAACTGAAAATCCTAATAAGGCTTATTTGTCATCTGAAAAGTGCAATCAGACACAGGGATTAGGAGGTCAGTAGCAGTAAGCAGACAAGTGATTGTAACAGTAGATAAGATAACAGAATTTAGAGACAGCATACTGGTAGACAGATAACTGTATGTACTATGTAACCTTCAAGGAATGCACAGCAGCCCCCCAAAAGGTGAGTGAAAGAATGACTACATCAATGCACATGGTACTATGCTACCTCTGTGGTACAGAGGAGAGGAGAGGAAAACTCTTCTGTGGAGGAAACCTCTTGGGAGCCAAGGCCTTTGGTCACCATATTTCCAGGTTTGGTGATAGAATGATTTCAAATGCACCCAGGTAATTAGTGGTATATTGCTTCAAAGTATGAGAGTACTGACAGAGTCCTTTTTCCCTGTCTAGTGACCGAGACTACCAATCTCATGAGAGTGTTACATAGCAAAGTTATGCAACTGAAATAGTCCCAAGCTTGGTGAGGGCTTTAGCCCTGGAGGTGTTGGAGGGAATCAGCCCTGTTAACTAAAGGTACATAAGGGGCATAGAAGCCACCAAGGAGGAAAAAAGGAAAGAAGACAGGTGCAGGATGGCTAGATTGAACCCTCTCCCTGATCCTCAGTGTAACTATCATCCTGCAAGAGGCACTTTAGGCATGGCTGTGTGACTGAAGGAACATCTGGTACAGGAGTACCAACCTCAGAGGGGCACATGGGACTCAGCCCAAGCTAAAGGTACATTGAAGTCACACAAAGCATATGTCAAGAAGAGGGTGGTAACAGCCACTAATGAGAGGTGGGTCTGTACCACAGAAAATGTATATAGGTGGATAATAAAGGAATGAACTGTGTGGGCAAGGAGCTTGTTTGAATGCAGACTCTGAAGTATTAAAGGTCAGAGTCCATAATAACAAAGAGGCACTTACATGATTTGACAGAGGACATCAAGAACACATTGATAGTGAGTGCTGAGTCCATTTGAAAGGAAGCACTGACTTCTCATTGTGAGAGGGAGTAAAGCTTACATTGTTAAGGGGCACTGAGCCCAAGTCATCAGGCAGGGGCTTAGCCAGAATTTGCTAATGGGGGGGCTCACCAAAGAAATACCATTTTTTAGTCCCAGGGTACAAAATGTTTTTAATGAAAACATAACGGAAGCAAGATGGGCAAGAGTTTCTGAGCACTCAGAAACCCCGCTTGCTATGCCTTTGTCCAGATGTGTTGATCCCAAGTTGTGAGGGGTGTAGACCCCATGTAGGTATTGAGTGATGACTCATATTATTTAGGCACTGAGCCCAGACTGATAGGGCACATAGAGTGATAGAGCATGAAACTCATGTTGATTCCTCTAGTAAGGGACATTGAGCCTATACAGGAAAAGGATATCGGGCACAAAAATATATGTCACTTGATAAAATAGGAGAGAGCTTGTTTTTCAGAAGAATGTTGCCCATTCAGGTATGGAGTGCTGGGAGCCCAGTGGTAGAAAAATTAATAGGCATAAAGACAGTACCAGGAGAAAGGCCTAAAATGTAAAGACATAAGTCCCAAATGAGACACAATAGGAAGCCAGACCATTCTGACACCAGAAATCAAACTGGGTGAACCTGGAACTGAGAAGACAGAGCCAGCGAGGCATGACCATAGGCCAGAGAAGCAGGAGACAGCAATGATGTGGACACCTCTGGGTGGAGAGAATGAGCCAGAGCCTGTCCAGGATGAACAAGAGACTGAAACACAAAACATCACGTGCCCAAGGGTGAGAGGGTGACAGCCATATATTAACTACAACAAAACAGGCACAAATTTGGCTGTACTCATACAGAAAAATAACAAATAAGCAGATAAGTCTCTGAAGAAAAATAATTTATTGTGACCTCGAGAGTATAGCACTAAACACCAGCTCGTCTTACATATATACGAACATACAAAGAAGCCAGCGGAGGAAGGCCATTTGGTTTATCTAGTCTGCTTGTATTGCAGGATCCACAGCTTGAGCTACTGTCCCTGCCCTCCCTCCCCACTCCTCACATCCTCCCTACCCATGATCCTTACCTTCCCCCAGTGCCTATCCCAGCCTCTCTTAAAGCTGCCTACTGTCTACAATGAGAAGACCTCTTCCGGCAGTGCATTCCAAGTGTCCACCACCCTGTCTGTGAAGAAGTGCTTCCTGACCTCCCTCCTAAACGTCCCACCCTCCAGCTTAAGACTGTGCCACTTCATGTTATGGTTGTCACTCAGCTTAAAGAGATTCTCCTTATCAACCTTATTTATCCCTTTCAAGTACTTGAAGGTCACAATCATGTCCCTTCTCTCTCTCTCTCTCTCTCTCTCTCTTGTCTTCCAGGGAGTACATGTTCAGTGCCCTCAACCTCTTCTCATATGCCTTACCCTACTGACCCACTATCATCTTTGTAGGCCTTCTCTGGACCTTCTCCAGCAGGTTAATGTCCTTTTTGAGGTGTGGGCACCAGTACTGAACTCTATACTTTAGATGCGGCCTTACCAGTGACCTGTACACGGGCAGTAAACCTCCTTTCTCCTACTACTGATCCCCTTAGATATGCATCCCAGCATCCTGTTTGCCTTTGCTGGTGCTTTCTTGCACTGCATGGAGTGCTTCAGGTCACTAGTGATCATCACTCCCAGGTCCTTTTCCTCCTCTGATGCAGAGACTCAGACTCCACCTAGGTAGTACTCTGTCCTGGGATCCCTGGCTCCAATATGCATACCTTTGCATTTCTTTGCATTGAAGCCAAGCTGACAGATCCTGGACCACCTCCCCAACTTTTCCAGATCTTTCTGTAGGTCCTGTATCCCTTTAGCTGTGTCCACTCTCCCGCAGAGCCCTTGACAAAGCCTCATCTTTATGAGGTGAAGTGCTGGGGTTTAGTGCTGTACCCCCCAGGTCACAATAAATTACTTTTCTTCAAAGGCTTATCTGCTTATTTATTATTTTTCTGTAAGCATACGGCCAAATGTGTGCCTGTTCTGAGCAAGAGACTGGAAGGGAACAGAAAAACAGCAGGCAAAAGAGAGAAAGCGAGTAGTAGCAACAGCAGCAGTATATGAAGAATGGTTAAGTACAACTGGCAACAAAGGTATGCAAAGAAAACAAACATCTGAATGGATGCTTTCACATGTGCTTTAATAGCACTTGGTGCTAGAGAGGGCGTGAATGACCAATTGCCCCACCAAACTTTGAGCTATGTCCCCCATTCTGCACTTATCTGAAATTTGATTTTTTTTGTTTGTTTTTTCTAAATTAAATCATATATGCTTTTGCAAATAATTCACATATCAAAGTATGCCACAAAGACCTGACTACTGTGTTGAACTCTATAAAGTACAGTATCCTCCAAAAGAGAAAAATTCTGGATGCACTAAAAAAATATCAAAATCAAGCTTTATGCATTTTTATTCATTCGTGCATTTATTTATTTATTTATTTACGTATTTCACAAATGTCACCAGGAAAGATATGCTGAGTTGCTAACAGCTCATTTTCAGATTTGTCCTGGAGGTGAGGGGGTAAGAGAGATAGTTCAAGAGGAGGAAAAAAATAGTATTAACAGCATTACAAAAAAAGAAGTAATATACAGCAATATAGTATATCAACAGAGCATAATCATAAACATTATAAGGTGAATCAGTACAGCAGGTACATGTAGTTGAGAGTTTTGTTATGCAGGGTGAAGTTACTCATACAGGTATAGCAGGGGAAGGAGGGGAGCAAAATGGCCTGGGCAATATGAGTTGGGGGGAGAGAAGTCAAGAGGTAGAGGGTCATGGACAGTTGAAGGTGGGAGAAGAAAAGTCATGAAGAACAGACTTAAGGGAGAAAGCAGAAGAGGCAGAGCAGATTGACGGAGGAAGGGTGGACCAGAGTTTAGGAAATCTAAATAAGAAATTAGATTGACTAACAGTAGATTTCCTAGAAGGAATAGAGAGGGAATGGGAAATGTTACTGAGGAGAGGGCAAGAAGAATGGGTAGAGGACAGTAGGGATGGAAGGTATGAGGGCAGGGAACTGAACCAGAATTTGTATATAAAGGAGGCACAATAGGAAAGGCACCTGGGATCAAGAGAGGTGAGTGAAAGGGCAGAACAGAGTGAGCAGTGGTGGGTACAAGGGGAATAGTCTAAGAAAAAAACAACAACAAAAAGAGTGAAATAAGGGGTCCAGTCTGGCAATGGAGGATTTAGGAGCTCCACTATTGACTAAGTCACCATAGTCAAAAATAGGGAGAGTCATCTTTAAAACAATCTCACGGCAGGCAGGAAGCAGGATATTCACTTTGTTCTTGTACAGTGGTGGAGCTTACGGTGCATGGCATCAACATGCACCGAGAAATCAAGATGACAGTCCAGTCAGACCCCAAGGTACTTAAAGGAGGATACAACCTCAATCATATCACTATCAAGGGTGTGGAATAAAGGAAGGGAGATAAGTCTGATGAGTCTGGTAATCCTCTAG
The DNA here is from genome assembly GCA_016271365.2 of Neoceratodus forsteri. Taxonomy (NCBI): domain Eukaryota; kingdom Metazoa; phylum Chordata; order Ceratodontiformes; family Ceratodontidae; genus Neoceratodus; species Neoceratodus forsteri. Next base: position 764,760,885 of record CM057450.1, read on the forward strand.
TGAGTACCAAAAGTCAGGAAAACTGGGTTTTTTTGCACTTCAAGACAGTTGGTTAGACTGGAACCTGCACTGAATGTTGTCAAAATCCAGCTGTAGCTGGGAGGTAAAGTCATAGGAAGAGGAGCCAGATGTAAAAAGTACTGTACCATCAGCGTACATATGAATGGATGCAGAGGAACAGGCAGAGGGGAGGTAATTCAGGAATATGGAAAAGAGAAGAGGGCCCAGGACTGACCCTTCAGTGATGCCTGAGCAGATAAAAATGAGCTTCCAATCCAGACAGCTTGAGACCTTCCCTCAAAGTAGGAGCAAAACCACCTGACTGAAGTGTTAGTGGTCCACTACTTTAAGCGTGTCCAGCAGAACGAGATGTGCTACAGTGTCAAAAGCTTTAGCAAGATCAACAAGTATGGTGAAGGTGATAAGTCCCTGATCCATACATAACAGGATGGAGTCAATGAGCTGGAGGAAGGAGGTGGAAGTGGAGTGGAATTTCCTAAAACCAGATTGGAAAATGGTGAAGAAGGAGGAGGAGTCAAAGAAGGAAGAGAGCCGAAAAAGAACAAGGTGTTCCTGTAACTTAGCCAGGGTGGGAAGGAAGGAGATAGAATGGAAGTTACCAGGAAAAGAAGGATCACCATCTTTAGGGAGAGGGATGACAGTAGCCAGCTTCCAGACTTCCAGGGCAGTGGCAGAGGAAAAAGAGAGGTTGAGGAGTAGGGTAACAGGCAGGGTAATGGTAGGAGCTAAGAGATGCAGAAGCTTAGGATTGAGGCCATCAGGGTTACCCCCCCCTTGTGAGGACTAAGCAGGGCCTTAAGGGAAGCAGAAGTAGTAGTAGAAGAGAAGGAAAACCAGAGAGGTGAAGGCAGAGGAAGTGAAGAAAAGGGGAAGGGGAGGAAGGGATGAGAGGAAGAGAAAGCACAGGTGGTGAAGTAGGATTTAAAGGAAGAGGCAACAGCAGAAGGGTCAGAAATAGGGAAGTCCCAACCTTGAGAAGAGGGGAGGGAGACTGGGTCAGAGGGAAGAAAAGATAATGGATAACCTTCCAGAACTTGGAGGGGTGATCAATGTTGTTTTGGAGAATGGATGCAAAATATTCAGACTTCACAAGTCTGATGGCTTTGGTACAAGCATTGCAAAGATGTTGATAGTTGGCCAAAGCAGTCAGGGAGCCAGTGACCTTATAGGATCACCAGGCAAGGTCTTTGGTTCAGAGGCAACCTCAGATGTTATCAAGAGAAGATGGGAGCCCGGTACTCTGGTTTTCCTCCAGGGTGCATGATGATCCTGTACAGCCATACATTTGGACTGAAAGAAATGAAGGGCATAATTTATATTATTGGCAGCAGAGATGGGGACTAGTCAGATGCCTGTAGGTCAGATGGGGGAGGACAAGTCCAGTGACCTAAAGGACCCGAGAAAGATGAATTTAGGTGGGGTCCATAGGACGATGTGTCTTTCAAACATCGCAAACCATATGGTGGTCACTGAAGGCATCAGGAAGGGAAATAAAACTACATCCTGATATCATCAGTTGGATAAACTCATGGTTAGAACAACGCCAACAAAGGGTAACTATTAAGGCCACCTCTCTGATTGGGGATATGTGGCTAGAGAAGTACCACAGGGATCGGTGCTGGTCCCGACCTTGTTCAATATCATAGTTTCAACCCTCCAAGTACATGACAAAGCATGGGTCTGCAAATATGCAAATGACTGCAAACTAGAGGGAATTGTCCAGGCAGTCTTAGATGGTAATCAGTTATAGGATGAGTTAGATCACCAATCAATGTGGGTAGTAACTAACAAAATGTTGTTTAACAAAAGGAAATGCAAAGTAATGCATCTTGGAAAGAAATATCTATTTCTACAATATAAATTAAATAACACCTTGCTGACTGATTTACCTGAAGTTTTAAACTAGTACACTACTCTCTTATATGGAACTTAATGCAATGTGTGTAATTTTGTATGCCTTTCTATAAAACATTTGAAACAACCTGAGCTATTGCACACCTCGTAATCTCACGAGGTTTGGAACCCTAGACGTCCTAGGAAGAGGAGAGTAGTCTGGAGAAGACAATTCCAAACTACTTCTCAGTTTTTATCCATTTATTTTGGACAGAAGTACACTAAAGGGGGTTAACCTTTATTTTAAGTGACACCAAAGGGTAATCCAGATAAAAATTCGAGCTCTGGAGTAGCGAGGATACCCAGGAAGCATGAGTTACTTCCGGGTGTCACTCGCTATTTAGATAGCCCTGCAGCGAGCAGGGCGAGCGTGCGCTAAGACACGCGTGCTGCATGTCACGCGTGTCAAGTGTGGCAGTGTGACAGAGTGAGGTGAACACACATTCTCCTGTCTGTAAGTAAAGCAATCACTTTGGAATAACTAAGTTAAGTGGAAGTTTATAGATCATGGCTGATTTAATAACCTTGGAGCCTACTCCAGATGTGTGTGTAGATCAAATAACAACAGACAAAGCCAATATGAGGGATGTAATAATCACATTGGATGGTGAAACAGGTATTAAATGTAATACCTGTTAGATGTATGCACTATTTATCTCTCTTCCCCAGACCACCCTCTTCATATGCGACAAATGTACTAGCAACAGTGTACTGAGGGAAGATATAAAAAATTTCTATAAGAGACTGGCAGTGATTGAAAAATGTCAGGAAAATCAGACAATTTCACTAGGGAATTTCTCCAATAACAGTACTAGAAATAACGAGGAAATAAATAATGGTGAACATGCTACTCTATCCAGAAATTATATGGGGAATTATGAGAAAAGAAAGAGACGTGAATCAAATGACACTAGTCTAAATAGTGAAGCTGAAGCTGAAGAGTGGACTACTGTGAATACTAGTCATAAATCCAAATTTAGAAGAAGGGCTATTGGAAATAATATTAAACTGTCAAATAGATATGACCCTTTAATTAGCCTGGATAACACAGATCCCTTAGTTGAGCTGACACAATGTTATTCCCCAAAAGCAAAACTCTGTGGTGACTGGACATAATTCCAGACCTGACATAATATTAAAGGAGACGAGTGCAAACATTCAGGTACCTTTAACTGACCCCATGTTTGAAATAGTACCTAATGAAATTAATGGACGAGAAGAAGGGTCTATATCTGTCTCTGGCCATACTCATGATCAACATAATAAAAGTGATGGTGTTTTACCAAATTCAGATAAGATTTACCCCTCAAATGATGGAAATAGCTCGAGTAGACAATTCTATGTTTTGGGGGATTCGATAGTTAAACACACAGACAAAATAGTATGTAGAACTGATCAGCATAATATAGCTTGCTCTGCCTTCAGAGGAGCTGGTATTAGAGACATAAACAAACTGTGCCCGGATATTTTACAAAATTCTGGACAAAATCCATTGGTTGTCTTACATGTAGGGACAAACGATATAAGAAAGCTATCTGTTGATGAGATCAAGCAGGAATTTATAGATATTAGTAAAACATTGGATAAACTTCATTGTGAAATATGGTTCTCTGAAATACTCCCTGTTTCTAGAGCAAATTACCATACAACATGTAAAATCAAAGTTGTAAATGAATGGATAAGAAAATGGACACTCAAGTCAGGTTATAAATCTATACCCCATTGGGAAAATTTCTATGATATACCTTCGCTATTTAGTTGGGATGGGCTGCACTTGAGTAGACAAGGAGCCTACAAATTTGGTAGGACTTTCGAAAACATCAAGTCCAATTTAAACTTGTAAACAGGGGGGATGAGGGTGAAAAGCCAAAATCCAAATTAAATCATGCCTCCAATTTATTACAACCAACAAGTTTAAAAAACAAAGGCCTAAGTAGACTGAAAATTTGGAATGTTAATGCACGAAGCTTAAAAAATAATAAATTAAGTGAACTGAAATTACAAATACAGCAGGAAAACATTAACATCATTTGTGTGACAGAAACTTGGTGGGATGAATCAAACAACTGGTCTGACGATATTGACGGATTTCAACTATTCACCAAAAACTGTATTGGGAGAAAGGGAGGGGGAGTATGTTGTTATATCTCCGAGTTCTTACAAAGTCAAGAAATTAAAATAAGTGACTTTCCAGATAATATTCCTGAAACTCTATGGATAAGCATACTTTTCCCACACTTACCTAAATTGAATTTGGGGATCTGTTATAGACTCCCTAGCAGTAATAAAGTTTACAATAATAACTTATTAGAAGAATTGATTCAAATTTCAAGCTTTGGAGACTTCCTGATTTGGGGCGATTTTAATGCTCCTGGAATCAAGTGGTTGGAGCATAAAGCAACAACTGCCTTTGAAAAAACATTCCTGGACATTATGACATCCCAAGGTTACCAACAAATGGTTGATGCTCCAACTAGAGGAAAGAGTACCTTGGATTTGATTATTACTAACAGTACTGACAAGATCAATAGGATAGGCAAATTGCCACATCTATGTAACAGTGACCATACTATTGTCGAATGTTCATTTAACATTGGAAATATCAAATTTAAAAATGACACACAATCTTTAAATTATAAAAAAGCAGATTGGAACAAAATTATTGATGTTTTCAAAAAACTGGAGTGGGGGCAATCTTACTGCAGTTTAGGGGTAAATCTTATGTGGGACAAGTTGAAAAATATAATAAAAGAAACAATTGTAAATCACATTCCTAAGCACAAAACTGTTACTAGTAAAGGTTATATTCCCCATTGGTTTAACATTGATATAAAGAGACAAATTAGAAGGAAGAATAAAGCTTTTAAGAAGTGTAAAAAGAACCCTATTGAAATAAATTATATAACCCACAAAAAACAGCAGAAATTGCTTAAGACTACTATAAAAAAGGCAAAATTAAATTTGAAAATAATCTTGCATCAAATAAAAACCAAAAAGCTTTTTTTGCTTATATAAATGGTAATAAACGAGTTTTAAAAAAAATTACTTCAATAATAGTTAACGGGGGAACTATTACCAACAATAAAGATAGAGCCGACAACTTCAACAAATATTTTACATCAATATATCAGGCTCAAAATACCAATATTAGTATTATTGAGGTAAAAAATGAAACTCCTATTAACATTAGTCATGAATCTGTTAAACAAGAACTACTAAAATTAAAGATATCTTCCTCCTCAGGACCTGAAAATATTGACACGATCGTATGGAAAAAACTCATAGATGTGCTAACTGATCCTCTTACAAAGTTATTTAATAAATCTCTGGAAACTGGTTAGGTTCCATTAGATTGGAAAAAGGCCATAGTGGTGCCTATTCACAAAAAAAGGCAATAAATCCTACGTAAAAAACTATAGACCAATCAGTTTGACATCAGTTTGCTGTAAATTGTTAGAAAGGCTAATTAAAAATAGCATTGATGAAGATATCATAAGATTGCGGTTTCAGGATATTACTCAGCATGGATTCAGATGTGGCCCCTCTTGCAACACCAACCTATTAGCCTTTTACAACCATGTCATCCTTAAATTAGATAGTGGTAGGCCAATGGATGTAATCCTTCTGGACCTGGGGAAGGCGTTTGACACAGTTCCACATAATCGGTTGATAGTTAAATTATTTAAACTTGGATTAAACAAAAACACTATTAGATGGATTGGAAATTGGTTGGCAAACCGTACCCAGAGGGTCCGTATCAACACTGTTTTATCAGACGAGGGGTGTGTTACTAGTGGAGTCCCCCAGGGATCGGTATTGGGCCCCCTGTTGTTTAGCCTCTATATTAGTGACATAAGCGTGGGTGTTAAATCTCTTATAACCAAATTTGCCAATGATACTAAAATAGGGGGTGAAGTTACAACTCTTAGTGACCATATGGAACTAAGAAATAGTTTAAATCTAGTAGAAGATTGGGGAATATGTAATGGTATGAAATTTAATGAAGATAAATGTGCTGTAATCCATCTTGGAAAAAATAACCCAAAACATTCATATTTTCTAAATACAAAAAAAATAAAACACAGTAACAGTGAAAAGGATTTGGGTGTTTGGATAAACTCCAGACTATCATCTAATACGCACATTTCAAAATTAATAGGTAAATGTAACAGTACAATGTATGCTATAAAAAAATATTCATATCAAGGAATAGTGAGTGTGTACTCAAATTATATAAGACCTATGTACTCCCTAATCTTGACTATGATTCCCCTATATGGAGTCCATACTTAAAGAAAAACATACTTAGAGTGGAAAAGATTCAAAAACGTTTAACAAAGTCAATAAAAGGTTTGCAGAATGTGGAATATGCGGATAGATTATCTAAACTTAATTTGTACCCTTTGGAATTAAGACGTATTGGGGTGATCTGCTATTTTAATATCGTATCCTGGAGAATAATACCTTGATGTCTCAATGTTGCATAATCTGGAATCCTAAAAACTTAAATTCAAGATCACATGATAAACAAATTTTTATAAATAGAGCAAGATCGAACAGGTATTTGAATTTTTATAATATACGAGCTCCCTTAATTTGGAATAGCTTACCAAGGAATGTAGTCGAAAAAACAACATTTAATACATTTAAATTGGAATTAGACAAATTTCTGCTTACAAATATTAAGAAATATACCAATATATAAGCCCACTATGAGTGGGAGACAATTAAATGGGCCTTGGCCTACTTTGTCTAAGCTAACCAAGTTACCAAGTAACACCGTACTCCAGAGTACTACAGAGGAAAAAGATCTAGGGGGATGGCTCTCAAAGGACCTATCCTTTGACAGAAATACCAAAGAAATGGTCAGGAAATGTCAGAGAATTGTTGGTTGTATACTGAGTAATATCTAAAGCAGGAAGAGTGAAGTAATCATGCCCCTGTACACCAGCCTGGTGCGACCCCACCTGGAGTATTGTTCGCAGTTCTGTGTAGCTCATATCATAAAAAGTAAAAAACTAATTGAGAGAGTCCAGAGAAAAGTTACCAAAAAAATAAATATGATGTAGCATTTAGGCTACAACCAAAGACTCAAAAACATAAAGTTGTATTCGGCAGAATAAAGAAGAATTAGAAGCGATCTATGCCTAACCTTTAAAGCTATCCAAAACCAATATATGGAGACACTAGGGCTCATAGTGCATAAAGTCAATTAATCTGCTAGATCCCATGTGTATAAAATAATAGGTGAAAAAATGTAACTATAAAATGGAGTAAAGTTTATACTCAATGAGTAATAACAATGTGGAATACTCTTCCCCAGTATATAGTTGAGAGTAAGAATGTAACTATTTTCAAAAATAGGTTAGATTTTTATATGGGAGACAAAAAATATGATTTCCTCCCATGTTGATCATGGGTGGCAAGTTCATAAAAAGGCTTAAATGCCTACTGAACTTGTACTCTGCTGTGAACCTATACCTGCATCCACAGTAGGGTGGGGATGAGATGAGAGCACCCAGTGTAATACAGAGTGATTTCAAGATTTAAAATTTAAATGTGCGAGATCAGAAATCAGTTGGAGGAATTTTACATATTGGGAAAATTTATATGTATTGGGGGAGAGCCAATTTATATTAAAGTCACCAAGGATAACAACTCTCCTGTGATAGAGTTAGAACAAACAGAGGAAAGAGCTCAGTAGCTGAAGCAAGGGACATATCAGGGCGACAGTAAAGACCAACAATATAGATGGGAACAGGGAAGGGAGAGTTTAAAGAGCATTTCATAGGAGGAGGGGGAAGAGATAGGAAGCACAGTCACAAATTGGATACTGGTGGATATGTAAACTGCAACACCAGTGCCCCTATTTGCGTGATCCTGCCTGGCTAAGTTGTAGCGAAGGATAGCCACAGCAAAGTCCTGGACCTTAGAGGACAGCCAAGATTCAGATATGACAAGTACATCCAGCCATAGGTTTAGCATGATAGATTGTACTTGGTCAGTTTTTGGGAGGGGGCTTTGGATGCTTAAATGGGCAACCCTCAGTTCTTTGGGATGTTAAAAAGGTCATATTGTGATGGAGCCAGGATTAAGTTCATTGTCCTCTGCTATGGCCTCAGTAAGAAGACAAGGAGCTTTAATGGACCAATATGCTGACTGGATGAGGAGTGGAGGGGGATGTGGGAGGATTAGGGGAGGAAAGGGATAGAAATTGCCAGAGGGCTTCAAGGTGGAGCCAAGGACCAGGAAGAGTTTGACACCCAGGATTGCAGGAGGGAGGGAGGGGAGTGTAGGGGACAAGGATGCATTTTTACTTACATACAGTACTTACATTTTACTTACATTTTCAATGAACATTTCTCCATAACCACACATTCCTCAGCACCAGTGTAATAGACAGTAAACAGCTACAGGCAACAGCATCAGAAACCATGGAATATGAAACTGCAGTTTCCATAGATAGGGACAGATGGGCTGTTTTTCTATAAAATCTAAGCTTCTTATTTACAAAAAAAGAAGTTCAAGCATTTTGCCTTGCAAAGACTGTTTCCTTCACACAAAGCAAGTGTACTGCTGCTGTGGTCAGTTGACCATTCCAGAACTGATGATGGGCATCTGCAAAGGTAGTACTACTAGTAATAATATAGTACAAGGTTTGAATGTGTTGTGTATGGAATTCAGGCCCTTCTTGGATGTTACTGTACAACTGTTGGAATGTCAGGATGTTGTTGTACCATCATTCTGATGTAACAATGATGGTACAACAGCACCCAGAACTGAGCCCTCCATTACCTAAACAAACTCTGTGGTTTCTTGTAAAAGTAGGGGGGGATGAATCCATGCCCCACAGCCCTCACACATGCTGCTTAAATACTGTAGACTCTTTACTCCAGTGAAACATAATCTGCTGTCTAATTTTCAAACTGAGAAAAATAACCATCCTGTGTCAGCTGCTCATCTTAGGAACATCAGCAGGATTAAGTCCCTTATCCCTCCTGCAGAACTGCTGACACTGATACATGTGTTTGTTACATCTAGGCTTGGTTACTGTAATGCACTCTACCTCAGGGTTAGTGGAGGTACCCTAAGACACTTGCAGCTGGTGCAGAATGCTGCAGCCAGGTTAATGACTGGACTTTGGAGGTCTAGTCATGTGACCCTGGTCCTACATGATCTGCACTGGCTGCCGGTGAAGTGTCAAGTTACTGTGACAGTTGGTCTTCTAACCTATAAAGCACTACATGGGTTGGGTCCTATCAGGCAGAGCACCTGCACCCTGTCCAGTCTGTGCACCCCCTTCGCTCTTCCAAGGACAGTCTCCTTTTGGTCCCAAGGACCCGGCTTAAGTCTTTGGGGGATTGTTCATTTGAAGTGGCCAGCCCCCCTTTATAGAACACTTTGCCTAGAAGACTGAAGGAGGCCCCTCAGTGGAGGCCTTAAAAAGGAGGTTAAAAACATATTTGTTTAGTCAGGCCTTTGGGTACTAGTGCTTCTTTTACTCTCCTAGTGTTTTAGCTTATTTTAAAGAAAAACAGTCATATAATCTCATGACTCCCACCTCCAAAGCCTTACCCCCTCTCCCCAATTAGGCACTTCACAAGGGAAATGCTATTTATTCTTCAGATAAGGGAACTTACATTTTTAAAATGTTGTAAAGTCTAGGGTTCTGCAAAATGTCTGATGCTCAGCTGGCCTGGTGGAGCTGAGGGTTGAGGTGCTGGACACCACACCTAGCACCATGCTGGTGACCCGGGTTCGGGAGCAAGCCCAAGACATTGGGATCAGCAGGGGAAGGAGAGGATTTAGCATCCAGAAGACAGCTCTCCTTTCCTGGGTGGGAGGGGATCCATACTCGGTGCCCAACTGGCCCCTGGCAGAAGCTGGGGGCACAGCAGGCACAGAGTTGACATTGAGGATGGGGAGTGGAGACACTGGCAGCCATGTCTTGGTGTAGGGGTGTGCCACTTCTCCTTAGAAAAGTGCAAAACACACCTGCGGATGCTGGGAAGATGGTGCACCCAGAGCGTGCCCCCGATATGCCCTCACCTGCCTGACTACCCCAGATCCGACGCCACTTACAGTATCAGGGTGTCTGCTTCCCCACCTCAGCCCCGCTCGGGGGGGAAGCCACAGCTACATGGGAACTGGGTGGTAAGTATCGGGCAGGGTGAGTGAAGCAGGGGGATGTTTTCTTGGCGCTCCCAAAGGGTCGGGGTCTGCAGGACATAGGAGGCCTAAATAGAGATTTAAAAAAATAAATAAAAAATGTCCGATGTTGCATGGTTCCAGTTCATGGAAAAGTGCGGCTCCGCACCCCTTGCTTCAAAACATTTGTATTGAAGCAAGCAGTGCATCGTCGCACTTTCCTGTGAAATGGAACCACGCAGCATTAGACATTTTCCAGAACCCCGGACTTTACAACATTTTAAACAAGTTCTAGCCAAAGCCGATAGGGCTGTGAAAAGCTACCAAATGACCAAAGTTATTTTCTTGTTGGTGTCATATAATGCTGTTTAGTCACAATCATCAAAAACTGGCATGCTGCTAAATCAGTCCTCTTGAATTTTTTTAGTCAGAGTAAAAGCTGTGTGTGTGTGTGTGTGTGTGTGTGTGTGTGTGTGTGTGTGTGTGTGTTTGTGTGTGTGTCATTGCTCCCAGATTAAGTTTGCCTTTTTCCTGTAACTGCAGTGTTATTTTCCTATGTTTTCCTGTAGATTACATTAGTTACAATGGAAGCCAAATTCCTCTGTTTTCCCGTATAACTAATGCAAGTCTATGGGAAGAATTTCCCTGTAGATGGCTCCAAATCCCTGTAAACAGAGTTCCTTATCATTTAGATAAAATACCTGACATTCCCTGCAAGCTTAGTTAAAGGAGAACTGCACTGAACCTGTGAGTAATGTTTCCTGTAGAAGCTTTTTTTCATAGTGGGTCCCCTTCTGTTTCTGCCCCATTTTTGCTGGCCTTTTAGTTAACCCATATGATATTTATGGGTTACACACTGCTGCAAAGTGCCATCTAAGAATTGTATGATGTTGTTTATGTCCCCATGAACCTAAGAATTCTAAGTTAGAACACAGATGCATTGTACTAACAATGTAAGTTCTTGACAAGATCATACTGTTCTAAAATGGTTAATGCCAGCAGTGTGTGAATCAGAATCACTTACCGAATTTACCAAAATTCCAGTTAAGATTAAGCAGTAACAAAATGAGAACTGGTATTTTAAAAATAACATCCACTTCTACAAAAATGCATGTTTGCTGATTCAAAGCAGTTCTCTTTTGAGATATTAACAGTCCAGTCTAAATTGTTCACAATTTATGGGGCTGGCAGTAGAGCCTAGAGATTAGAGTAATGAGCTATAAATGAGCTTTGTACATCCAGCATTCAGACATGGGTTTGACTCCCACACCCTCCATTTCCTGTGTGGCTCTGAGTCAGTCACTTAATCTCCCCAGTGTTCCTGGGTTGTCCCTAGAAATGAGGACCTATGCCTAGTTGGCCGTACCTGGTTACCAAAGGAATATATATATATATAATTACATTTATAAACTGTAAATAAACATTAAACTCCAGTACACAGATTCCAGATCGATGTTATAACCAACCTCCCTACTCCTAACAGAGTCCATCTAACTACTCTATGCCTTTCTGTAAACCTGTTATTTTTTCTCCTTTTAGTTTAGTTTTCAAACTGTGTGACTGGAGGATGGAAACATAACACTTTTACACTGACCTTCTGCTGCGCGGGAGGGAATACTCACTCAAACAGTGTAGCTGAGCCTCAGACCGTAAATCCTAGATAAGAGATGAGCAATCTGCGTCACATGGCCCATCCCAAAGCAGGATTGTACACACACACACACACACACACACACACACACGTAAAAGCACTTTCCACTTGACACTTCCGACTCCAGAAATAGCAAACAAGCACTAAGCACCACTTTTGTTCTATGTGTGCCTGGGCAGCTGGACTTAATTAACTCTGTCACACTAGTTTATGCTTACTTTTTTTGTTTAAAGGGCAAGATCCTTCAGGCCAAAAAAAGTGATGGGGCTACAGCCCCACCCCCCATCCTGCATTTCGTATGTGTGCCCATAGGAATAAAATAGTTCACAGACTGCAGGTCCACTGTTTGTAATCTGACTGCTGAAAGAAATAGAATATATCTATTAGACTGAACTGGACAGTTCATAGAAACAGTAGTGTAAAAATATTTTTTTGTTAATATCCTGAGAAGTTCTGAGGCACAGTACAGTAGCATCCCCCCTCCCTTCAGATGCCTTTAGCACAGAGCAGCAAATAGCAAAAATCAAAGGGGGCGTGCACTACTTTGCAGCTATGGAGGAATACTTCCAAATGTCTAAAAAGGGAGTTCCACAAAAAGCCATTTTAGAGCTACAATCTGATCAATGACAGAAGAGCTGTAGGCTCCACCCACAGCCCTAAAATGTAAGTTCCCTTATCTGAAGAATAGTGTTTCCCTTGCAAAATGCCTAATCGGGGAGGTAAGGCTTTAGGGGTGGGGGCCATTAGATTATATGACTGTTTTCTTTTAATAGAAAATGTATCTGTGATTTTGTCCATTTTAAATTGTTATTTTTAAACTGTCATTTTTTTTATTTACAGTTCGTTGTATTGTTTTAAACTGCCCTCATTATATATGGCACCCTGAGCCTTCAGAGAAGGGTGCCCTAATAAAGCTACTACCCCTACTACACACACAAATCAAAACACTCTGTGCAACATATGTTTTGGCAGATTTTGACCGTAGTATTCCTTTAAGCAAACTGTCTCCCTTTTCTCCTGCTGTGTCATTTGGATGCCCTCCATTTACAGTACTGCACCTTCACTCATTTGTACAAGTTTACCAAAACATGACACAGAGGCCTCTAGTCACAGACTTAACTCTCTTGTGAACACCACCTTATTCTTTCTCTTTTAATGTGATTCAGCAGCAGGGGCCCCTGGCTTTGGGTGGCACATTGCTGAACTGGGCTAGTAAGGGCAAAGTAAACCTGTGTTAACATTGGAATGAATGTTTATAAATACAGGCCAGCACTACAGCACCAGAAAGTCACTGCAAGCTACATAACGCTAGTCAACTTTTGTTTTAGTTGAAATAGGAAGTTTACTAAGGTCTAATTTCAATCTCAGATGGGGCAGTGCCCTTTAAATTGTTTTCTCTTCTTCCTGTTGTGTTGCTGCAGTGTTGTTCTAGTTCAGACAAATGCAGTCTCCAACAGTCTTCACAAATAACACTCAGACATAAGACAGCAGCCTTACGTCAGCACTACATATGTAGTTCTCCATTAAACGCTGAAGTTGTTCCATTTAAATTACCCGACTAGCAATGTTTATTTTATTTTTTTTGAGAGGGGGAGGACAGTGAGTATTGTGTTTGTGCTGTTGATCTTTATATTATATGAAAATGCGATATGCTGTACAGAAATATTACCTGTGACCCAATACTGCTTTGTTTGGATTTTAGGTGATTGTAAGAATTGGCAGGTGTAAATCACAGCTTATAAATAAATGTTGGGCATGGTGCTCATTGGTCCCTGTCTGTCTTCTCTAACTGACTACAGTGTATTTTTGTTGTTGAACCTTTACCCACTCCCTTCTGCTTTCTTGATAAGTCACTTGCCTCCTGTAGTCCTTAATCTCCATGCAACTCACCGAGGGGTGTTCCCCCATGTCTCCCCCCACTCAGTGGGGCTCACCAGCTTGGGCCCACTATCAGACAGCAGGACATACTGATCAGACTGCCAAGTAGGGATCAACAGACAGCTATTGGAGGGCTCTTGGAAGTCAGACTCAGTGACAGTGCCACATTTTCTCCTGCTGTCCCTCCACAAAGTGCCAGGAAATACTGTAGGTGTGGTCATGAAGGCTTGCCTGCCATAGCCTGCTTTCTCTATGTACCATACACATGATTCAGCTATGTATGCCCTCACATAGTTATAATGCTACAGCATTACAGGCCCACAGCACCGAGGTCACTGTACAGTAGTGCATAACTTTCGCGTCTCTGAACCAGGACACCCAGTGTACAGTAGTACCCCTGTCCCTAGCCACCCAACTACAGGGTTTTGCAAACATGGGTCACCTGCATGCTAGTGTTTACCACAACCAGTGGACCATATGTGCAGTCAAACTACAGTACATGGGGTGTTTAATAGCAGAACCTAGTGATGAAACCCATCATTATGTTACAAAAGGGCATGCCACCCCTATGTTTCTCCACTGTTCCACTCTATGGTACAGTATATAGGTCACCATGCCTGCATCTTGTCCTTGGGCTAAGACAGTGGGCAAGGTTCTGCCTCCACAGTCACTGCCAATGCTTCTCAGAGATTAGCCTAAGGAGATGTAGGTGCTGAGTGGCCTGCATCCCAAACACCAAATGAGAGATGACTGTCTAGCTACTGTGAGGAAACCTGAGTCCACTTGTAAATTATGATGTCTTAGATGGCAGTGTGAAGCTCTGGCACCACACTACTGGGCCCAGCCACATGGTAAGTAAAGGTGAGGCAAATATTTAAAAGTGCACCCCTGCACCACAATATTATAGTACCCATTCCAGCTAGCTCTGGGTACATTACAGAAACCGAAAACTGTAAATAAAACATATACAATTTCAGCATAAATAGTATACGAAAGATGCATTTTCAGAAGTGAATTAAAATGACCCAGGGAGGTACATACTGCGTTGTATGTTTCAGTACAGTTCTTCATTTGTAACCCATAAAGCCTTGTCTACCTACAGGACAATCAAAACAATGCTGCTCAGCGTTGTCTTTGGGAAAGCTTGAACAGCACCAGTCCCCACAGTTCCCAACATGAGGCCAACAACAGAGAATGGCCCTCATGAACTGGATGAAGCTCACATAGGGGGTTACTGCAGTGCTCCCTCCAGCAAGGATTCTTCTTACTATCTGAATGAGCGAGGAGGTGTGTCGAGGTACCACAGTCCACAATACAGCAATACTGATTTATGCAACCCATGATTATTCATGGCAAGAGAGAACCAGTGTTGGAAATGGAAAAACATGCGCTTAGAGAACCCATCACTTTTGATATAGGATTGAACATACTGGTCAGGGGTCTGGGAACATGTTCCCCTAACTATATGTTGTATTCTTACACTTTATTTACTCAGTTTATGCCTTTAAGGGGGCACATTGTACACAATAGCAATCCTTCCCCATTTTGCTCTTGGAACTGAATCAAACTTTTAATTTCAAGCCTGGAACTGAGTTTTCCTGGGTCCCTGCTCCTCATTTCCACTACTGGAGAGAACAAAAGATGTGAATGAATACCCCAGGTCTGCACTACATTTGCTACGTAGTTTCTGTTAGCCTTTTAGATCAAAAACTTTGTATCCACCATGGTTATAGCTTATTTAATGTACTACACCGCTAGAACATACTACAGCGAAACAAGTGCAAAATTTCAATTTTTTTCAACAGTAATTTATTAGTTCTAGAAAGGAGCACACTATATTGTGAAATGTTGACATTCCATTGCTGACACTTCAAAATGCTTCAGTGTGTTACACACTGTACTTTACTGTACGAGGGAAACTATAGTCAGTTTGGTGATTACTGCAGGTCAACTACCTTAGGGGTGTTGAAAGAGGCAGTACCGTATCGGGGGGGGGTGTTTGCACATGCTCAAAGATGCTAATTCCAGTGTGCTTGTTGATTGGCAGTTTGGTTCCCATGTTGATTTTCAGTAGAAAGGACTGCTTGAGGCAGAAAGCACTGGCCTTCCTCCACTTATTTCTTCCTGGGCAATGAGGCTTTAAACAGGCGATACAGAGAGTAACAGGTACCTGAGAAAACACAAGATCATAAGATTGATTTAGAACAGAATGACAGTATTCTGAAGAATAGCTAGATAGATAGACAGACAGACAGGCAGACAGGCAGATAGACAGACAGACAGACAGACAGGACAGCAGCTCTGACCATTCAGCTAAGGGAAAATTCCTATTAGCTGGGAGGTGACCATGCCTTTTTTTAAGCTTTCTAGACTTTCAGCCTCTCACTGCAGCTGAAATTCATAAACTCCATAGGACTCTGTTATTGCAGTGTTCCATGTATAATTAGCACTACTCACAGCCTGATCTTTAAAGATATAACACAACAATATATACATATGGAATATGTAATAGTCTGACTAGAAATATGATTTTTATTACAAGAATAATGGCGCAGGTCCTTAACTCAACTCATACATACAGACATACAAACATATGATTGTTCCAGCAGAAAAAGGCCATTGCAGTCTATCATCTCTGCTCAAGTCTGCAGAACCTCCAGCAATGTTCCCTCTAATATTTTTGCAAAGTGGGCAGAAATCATATGTGTGTGCAGCACTGTATGTAAGGAAAAAAAAATATGCACACATATAGTTTATCTGTAGACACTGCTTTATTATGTAAGCAATAATATCCGACAGGGTGGGCAGTATTGGGAAATACTGTACCGGACGGCCCAGGGGCGTAATGAGGCCTGACGCCATAGGCAGAGGGCCTTATAGCCCCTGGAAGGTCCAGTATTTCCCAATACCACCCACTCTGGAGGGTATTATTGCACTTAGAAAATGGTCTACTGTATGTTATGTGTGAAAAATAAACTTTGATTACTTAATGTTTAAAGTCTTTAATGTTTGCTTTAATTTATAATAAAATAGTTCCTCTGCCTCGTTTGAATACTGTTGTTTTTTTTTTTGTTTTTTATTTAAAGGAGAGACTCTTGTCCCAGTGGAGACTCCATAGCTCTAATTGTTTAGCTTATTGTCATGGTTACTGTTGGGGCTGTCCCCCCACACACACACACAGACGCGCGCGCGCATATGGGCACAGGTGGGAGAAACACTCTTAGTCTGTCTTCCTGACAGCATAAAACTGGATGGTGTTTTATTTTTACTTTTTTAAGACTTTCAGTTTGTATTTTACTGAAGTGGTATGCCAAATGCAGCTGGACCAGGATGGAACATCAGCCGTTATCTTTGGGGAGAGGTCGAGTGAAGCCAGCAACAAAAGAACAAGAAATGTAGATAGAAAAGAAATGGGGCTTTTATTTTTTGGTGTGGCAAGTGGAAAGAGAAGCCACTGTTATCCTGTCACACTTTGTGGCAAGACTGCGGACGTACGACTGCTGTGGTGGAGCTGTACTGCCAGTATGCTTCGTAGCCACAGAAAAGAAAGGTTTTATGGGGGGTTAAAAAAATACTACTGCCTTTGTGATTGTTAGCTACAGAGTCTGTGGGGGAGGTGGCTATTCTCGATGATGGCAAGGGGGCGGGGCTGCCTTACTCAGTTGCCTGTTAGTAAGGCAGAAAACATGGTGGCTGCTCTGTTTTAAAATTCAGGGTGCCCAAGAATATCGCAAGTAATGGGGCACCTCGAATTAGAACTTGTTTTTCATCGGGCTCTATTCAAAAATACGTGCCCACTAACATCAGTGTCCTAGCCAATTGGAAAGCTAGGGTTCTCGTACCCATTTTCTAAATAGAAATAAAGCATGCATTTACAGTGTAAAACATCGATGAACTAGCACACTGTCTGAAACTAATATTAACTTTTAAAACTAGTAAATGTTACTCTTTGTATTTTCCCATTTGATAATGAAAGGATTTTTTCTCCAAGACAGAACAGAATGTAAATGCACTGTGCAGTATGTTGAATTATACTCTGCTTGGTTGCTGAGATTGTTAGTTCTGCCCCCCCCCCCCATAGCTCATCAGTAATGATACCACACTGACTGTGACATCACATGTGATAATGAAGAGCTGTGCACCTTCTGCCAGATTTGTCACTAGTGGTATCCCATGAGTTACAGTGCTAATGAGGAGTGAAGAGGAGTAGCACTGGATATGTCCACCCCAGGTAGAGTTACTGTATATTCTGCACTCAAATACAGTACTGTCAATTAGAGAACCTTTTCAAAAAGCAAATGGAAACAGACAAACACTTTGGGAATAAAAAGTACCTTTACAAATGTAATGCCCCAAAGGGCACTACAGAGATGGGGGGGGGGCTACTGTGAAAAATGTGCCCTGAGGTGCCCCGCTGTCAGTGTGGGCTAAAAGGAGAGGGCAAGCAAAGGGGCTGTTGTGTGTCCCCCCCCCCGCTATGGTCAGAACAAGGCCACCAAAAAAAAACAAAAGAAAAAGTTTTATTTCTCAGATGCCTGCTCTGCTCCATTCTGTCCTCCTTCCCTTGAGCAGGCAGCACGAGCATGGGCACCCTCGCATTGGGACCGCTGTCCCTGCCAGCACGAGGTGCCCATTTGAATATTTTGCCATTGGTCCTGGACACAGGCTCGGGGTTCTAAAGTTAGAACCATGAGCACCTTTTAAAAGGAGAGAGAGAGACGTTTTCAGGGGGATGCCCATGCTGGGCTGTGGAAAAGTGTGGACCGAGAGACTATGATGGGGACCCTGGGCTTACCTGGTTTGCTTGGAAACTGGTCCCATTGACTCTGCCCGGTGCCATCCTCCAGCCAGTGAAGATTGCTACTCCTAGTTTGGTGCCCACTCGTTGTGTGGTTAAATGGCCGT
Organism: Neoceratodus forsteri; assembly: GCA_016271365.2. Classification (NCBI taxonomy): domain Eukaryota; kingdom Metazoa; phylum Chordata; order Ceratodontiformes; family Ceratodontidae; genus Neoceratodus; species Neoceratodus forsteri. The sequence continues at coordinate 764,779,381 of CM057450.1, forward strand.
GGTTCCTGACTGAAATCCCGGTTCCTTGCGGTGGTGTGGGCTCAGTTCAGCCCCATTTTTTTTTTTGTGCAGAACAAAAAAAAAAGCGCTCAGTTCAACATTGGCAGCAAAAGAAGAGCCACATCCGAGAGATAGAGAGAGAGAGAAAGAGAGAGACAGCTGGCGGGCATCTCAAAGACCAGCAAGGCTCCTGCCATCCAACGCACTGCCTGCTGCCTCCTGCGTCAGTTTCCCCTCCCTCTGCCAGCAAAGACCTCCCTCCTCCCAGCATCTGCTACACCCCGGGACTGGGTCGGCGGCAGCACACCAGAGGAGTGCTGACTGCCTGGAGTTTAAAAAAAGGGTTTTTTTGTTTAGCGCTGTCACGCTATCGAGGACAAGGGAGGAGAATCATAAGGGATAGGCCTACTAGAGGCCCTGCTTTGTTTAATGGGTGGAACCAGGAGGGGCTGAGCCCATGAGCGACAGTATCCACTTCAGGCTCCCAGGTTTTAAAAGGGCAACACTTACCCAAGGCTTTAAGGGGGTAATACAGGCCCCAGGTTTGAGGGAGCAATACAGGCCCCAGGTTTTAAAAGGGCAGCACTTACCCCAGGCTTTAAGGGGGTAATACAGGCCCCAGGTTTGAGGGAGCAATACAGGCCCAAGGTTTAAAGGACAACATCGACCCCAGGCTTTTAGGAAGTACTACAGGCCTCAAGTTCAAGGGGTAATACAGGCCCTTGTTTATAAAGGGATCCAGAGGAATTGCCCCTAAATTAATTAAAGGGGCCAACAGCAGAAGGGCCCATGGTGCATGGTGGGGCTCAAGGCTAAAGAGGGCAAGGAAAGAAAGGGAAAAGGAGCATCGTGCGAAGGGTGTTCAGGGGTAGCCAGGTCCTAGTGCCCTAAGTAACCTGCAAGTGTGACGGGTCAGTAGGAAAAGGGTGCTTAGCACACAACTGCCATCTAGTGACTGCTATCTGATGAAACTGTATAGTGGCTAGTATCTGAAATGTTGTGTTGATTGCCAAGTACCAAGACTGTATTATACTAGGATTGTGGTTATTTGTCCCTGCAATGAACAATTGCCCCTACAATGAACTGAATTGCCCCGGATTTCAGAAATTTGCTCCTGCTCCTGGCAAATTGCCCCTTCAACGAACAATTGCCTCAGCCTTTGGTGATTTGTCCCTGTTCCAGGCAAATTGACCCTGCAATGAACAATTGCCTCAGGTTTCCGCAAATTGCCTCTACAACGAACAATTACCTCAGCCTTTGGTGATTTGCCCATTCCAGGCAAATTGCCCCTGCAACAAACAATTGCCTCAGCCTTCGGTGATTTGCCCCTGTTCCAGGCAAATTGCTCTGCAATGAACATTTGTCCCAGATTTCAGCAATTTGCCCCAGCTCCTGGCAAATTGCCCCTGCAACAAACAATTGCCCTAAATTTCAGCGATTTGCCCCCGTTCCAGGAAAATTGCCCCATAATAAACAATTGGCCCTGCAACGAACAATTGCCCCAGCAACCACTAAACACTGTGGTGTAGTGCAAGGTGGATTTACCAGTGTTCTTAATGCAATGTGTATGGACTCAATCTTCTGCCACAACACCCCTGGTGGGGTTGTTCACAGCTGATTCTTCACTGCAGCAATCTTCAGCCAGTGAAGAACTTCACAGCAACACTCTTCCCTGTTGTCTGCCATTGGTCGAAGTCGACATAACCTGGTGTAATTCACAGCCGCCAGCTCCTGGTTTCCTTGTGGTTCAGTCAGCCTGGAAGTGGAACATCCTGGAAGAAGCCTCATCCGTCATGCCCAGCTGTTCGCCAAAAGCTGAGTCCGACGTGGCCAATGTGTGTCCGCGTCTGCTGGTTTGTTGTTTTTCTGGTTCTGGACAGTACAGGGCTCTGATCTTCACCCTGTATCCTACTCTTCCTGTTTGTTTTGCCCTGGGTTCAGTTAAGGTCCAATAGAGGGAGAAAGGTGAGGTTGGGGGTGGTTTACAGACCACCCAGTCAGGATGAGGAGAGGGACAGGGAACTGAGCTCACAGATATCAGAAGCTGCGGGTAAAGGAGAGGTGGTAATTATGGGGGACTTCAACCTGCTCAAGGTGGACTAGAGCATACAATCCACGACATGTGCTAGGAGTCAGGTGATCCTGGAAGGACTGCAGAGTGGGTTCCTGACTCAGGGCATCACTGAACCAACAAGAGCTGAGGCAGCTTTCTTAATCAGGTACACACAAAGGGGGGCATGTACAGGAAATAATGGTCAGGGAGCCACTGGGTGGAAGTGACCATTGCACAGTGTGGTTCTGAACAAATTTATTTTTTTATGTTACAGCTACTGTAAATAAATATTTTGGTGAATTCTACAACTGCTAATGGTTGTCCCTATGCTGCTTGACCTGTGCCTTGACGACAGAGAGGCTTTCTTTTGCTATATAAGTGAGAAAAGGGACAAGAAGGAAGGGCTTAGAAAAGGGATGGAGTGGCTGGAGGATGATGGGGTCAAAGCAGAGATACTAAATGAATACTTCTGTTCCATCTTCACTAGGGAGAAGGATGAACCAGTGCCTTCAGGAAGGAAAAGAGAAGAGAAGAGGGGAACACAGAAGTAGTGATAGAGGAGAATAGAGTGAGGGAGGGGCTGCTGGCATTGAAGGCGGACAAATCACCAGGCCCAGACGGAGTACATCCAAGGGTAATAAATGAACTGGTTGAGGAGCTGACAGGGCCACTAGCAGACCTATGTAATAGTTCACTAGAGACAGGCATAGTACCGCAGGACTGGAAAACAGCACTTGTAGTGCCACGCCACAAAAGTGGTCCCAAGGATTACCCAGGGAATTACAGACCAGCCAGTCTGACCTCCATTGTGGGCAAGCTCATGGAGACCATACTAAAGGAGAGGTTGGTGGAATATCTAGAGGAGCATGGTCTCCAGGATGTGAGGCAGCATGGGTTCATGGGGGGAGAGATCGTAGCAAACAAATCTGATTGTGTTCTTTGACTGTGTCACTAAGACAGTAGACAGGGGCCAAGTGCTATACATCTTCTATCTTGATTTCAGCAAGGCTTTTGACTCTATGCCCCACAAAAGGTTGATAAGGAAGTTGGTGGATCTCGGGGTTGGGGAAAAGATGGCCAGATGGGTGGGAAACTGGCTGAAGGACAGATCCCAGAGGGTGGTTGTGGGAGGAGAGTTATCTGTCACCAGACAGGTAACCAGTGGTGTCCCACAGGGCTCGATGCTGGGGCCGGTGTTGTTCAATGTCTTCATCAATGACATTGGAGATGGCATTAAGGGCAAAATGTGTCTATTCGCATTTGACAACAAACTGTGGGAGAAGGGACACAGCTGAAAGGATACAGAACCTACAGAAAGATCTGGAAAAGCTAGGGAGGTGGTCCAGGATATGGCAGTTTGGCTTCAATGCCAAGAAATGCAAAGTTATACATACATAACACTGACTGCCTCCAACCTCTGTGACTGTTGTGGCTAAACATGTCTTTTGGTTCCATAACTGAAGATGCCCTTTTGGATCCACATCTACTCCTGCACTTTGCCAGCACCCCCCCTCCTATCTTCACCTCCCCTGCTGGCCCATGACAAATGCCACCCGGCTGAACTACCTCTATTCTTATCTGCCTTCCACCTCTCCTCTCTCTGTCCCCCCCCAACCTACCTCCCCTTTTCTCCCATCCACTTAGACTCCCTGATTTCACCTTCCTCCTTCCTTTCCCTTCCCCAAAGTTTCACCTTATTGTTCTTTTTTCATCTACAAGACTATGTGTTTTTTTTTTTTTAATTTTATAAACTGTTATCTTTGCTTATGATTGTCTCAATTGTACCAGTGACGTGGAACCTTTGCAAAAGAGCCTCATCTCAAAGGTATCTGTAATCCTAGAACAAATAAATAAAAAAATAAAAATAAAATACTGGAGCCAAGAATCCTAGGACAGAATACTACGCAGGTGGAGTCCGAATATTTGCATCAGAGGAGGAGAAGGACCTGGGAGTGATGATCACTAATGACCTGAAGCACTCCACACAGTGCAAAAAAGCAACAGCAAAGGCAAACAAGATGCTGGTATGCATATCTAGGGGAATCAGTAGTAGGAGAGAGGAGGTTATACTGCCCTTGCACAGGTCACTGGTAAGGCCGCATCTAGAGCATGGAGTTCAGTACTGGTGCCCACACCTCAAACAGGACATTAACCTGCTGGAGAAGATCCAGAGGAGGGCTACAAAGATGATAGCCGGTCAGCAGAGGTAAGGCATATGAGGAGAGGTTGAGGGCACTGAACTTGTACTCCCAGGAATACAGGGGAGAGAGAGAGAGAGAGAGAGAGAGAGAACATGATTGGGAACTTCAAGTACTTGAAAGGGATAAATAAGGTTGATAAGGAAAGTCTCTTTAAGCTGAGTGGCAACCATAACATGAGCTGGAGGGTAGGAGGTTTAAGAGGGAGATCAGGAAGCACTTCTTCACAGAAAGGGTGGTGGACACTTGAAATGCGCTGCCAGAAGAGGTAATCTTGTTGAAGACAGTGGGCAGCTTTAAGAGAGGCTGGGACAGGCATGGGGGAGGATAAGGATCATGGGTAGGGAGGATGGGAGGATTGGGGAGGCAGTACAGGACATTAGCTCAAGCTATGAATCCTGCAATACGAGCAGACTTAATAGACCAAATAACCTTCTTCTGCTGGCTTCTTTGTATGTTCGTATGCTTGTGTGTGCTTGCTTGCCGCTGGATGCTGTGCAGGTGTACATGCGCACACCTTAGACAAAACATAACCCCTCCCAATATCTACTGAGGGATCTGCTCCTTTCCCTGTTACCCTTGCTATGTAGATGACACCCAACTATACTTGTCTTTTGCACCCGGGCAACAGGATGCAATCTCTGCATTTAATTCTTGCCTGGTCAAGGTCCAGAGCTGGATATCCTCCAACAGGCTAAAGCTCAACCCAGATAAAATGGAGGTGCTGGTGGTCACATGATGCAGCAGTCTGCCTAGCAGTGCCATTGTGTAGCTCCATCGCGCCTCTCAGCAATATTCATTAAAACTTCTAATGCAACCTCATTGAGCCTATCGGCTAAGTTGCACCGAGTTTCTAGAATACTTCTCCACCTAATCCTGGCATCTGCTTCTGCTAAAATGAAGGTGAAAATGACAATTCCTCCTCTGAAGCACATGCCACCCCATATGCCAGAGAAGTTGAGCAAAATATCCAAGGCCCAGTCGTCCTATAGTGGGCATGAGGGTTCGGCTACCCAGGATCAAACGCTGTTGACCTTGGAGCGATTTCTTCAAGAATTTACTCCTTTCAGAGAAGTGCTCAGGTCACTTACAGCCAAAGTTAAATTGATTTCTGGCAATTTGGAGGATCTATCGAGGAGAACCGGGGACACTGCAGTACGCATCTTCTCATTAGAAAAGAAGTCAGACTGCCTGAACCCAGAGTTAGTAGGCATTCGGCAGAAGATGGCCAAGATGGAATAGAAACTTGAGGACTTGGAAGGGAGGTCAAGAAGAAACAACGTCCTGATCTTTGGCCTCCTCAAGAAAGAGGAGGGGGCCGAACCTATACTCTTTACACTAAAGCTCCTACAGAAGCTGGCTGGCCCGTCCCCATTCGGAGCAATATACACTATTGAGCGGGCCCATCAGGTGCTTCACCCCCTCCCAGCTCCCGGCTCAAGCCCCAGACCTTTTATTTTTAAATTTCTAAATTTTCAAGAAAAACAGCACATCCTTACCAAGCTACAGGACATCCAGGAGGTGAAATGGGGGGAGGCCAAACTTAGGATCGCACAAGATCTGCCAAGTTCAGTGCGCTTGAAAAAAGGGAGCCTTTCACCCAATTGTAAAGAAACTTATCACGGCTGGAATCCACCTTCGCATGCTATATCCAGCAAGGCTTCAGGTATTGGTGGCAGGATCATGGCAAAGCTTTGAGGAAGTTGACACGGCAGGAGAAGCACTGAACAAAGCTTTCCCGGATCTCTTTTGTATTAAGTGAGGATCTCCAACAAGGCGTGCCTGAAATCTAAAGCCTTATTTGGTTTCACCTGGATGGTGTGATGAGCTTAAAATGTTGTTCTGGTTAATGTTTTCTAACTAAATACTTCCTAGTTTATGATTTAGAGGTTGAGATTTCTGCAATGCCTCTTTTCGTTCTCCCCGCCTCCTCGAAGATGCGAACTATCGCACGCTCGTGTGGATTCCCTGTGGCATCTATCTCATTAGTAGTGCAACTTTCAGAGTGTCGGAGGGTTGTGCTTTCAAAGAAGCCTTGGAAGAACTGGCTATGACTCTTTTTGGGGACTACCAACAATCCTAGCTGACCGTCACAGTTCATTCAGGTTTTGTTTTTGGTTTTTTTGAGGACCTTGATGTACTTTGATGGCAGCATGCATATACAATGTCTTGGTGATTTGGTATGGACTTCTGCAATGGGACTCGGTCCAGCATAGTGGGCCACCAGGGTGATACCTGAGGATGGTGGGCTGTTAAAGTGGTTGTTTTATGGCTTTAACTATTTGTTATGGTTGTTTTATGGCATTAACTATTTGTTATCACTTGTTTTGAAATGAGATGTAATACAATGGGGCAGCTCAAGTTTGGTCTGGTGGGGAGCTGATTCATTAAGGGTTCTATTGGGGCTATGGTTACTGGTTTTACGGGGGGGGGGGCCAACAGGGCTGAAGGGGCAATGGTGGAATGACTGGTAATCATGAGCCAAGTAGCATATGATTTGGAGGAGGGGGTAGTAAGAAGTATAACTGTTTAAACCTTTTCTCGTTTTGGGAGACTTCGGTGGGTGGGGGGTGTCAGTGGTTTTATGGTGGGTATGTGTGGGGTTCATGTTCGTGTACTGGTCTTGCACAACTTTTCTGCTGGCAGTTTTGGATTTGGGTTTGCTTTGATTGGGATGGATTTGGGTTGGGGGGGGGGTCCATGGTATCAGAAGGGCTTCCATACTATATTGATATATTAGACTGTGTGCATTAGTGCAAATTTTTATTCCGGGTTGGGTAAAGACATAAATATGACATCATGGAATGTTAAAGGTGTGCGCAATAAGAAGAAAAGGTATAAAATCTTAAAACACTTACAGGCGGTAATAGGTCAGATCTCCTTCCTACAGGAGACTTGTCTCCTAGAGGCAGAAGCTTTGGCACTCAGGAGATTAAATATAGATTAGGTATATGCTGCTGGAGATAATACTCAGAGTAAGGGGGTGGAGATTTTAATTACCCAATCCCTTTCATTCTCCTGTATGCAATGCGTCAGGGATCCACCGGGGAGGTTTATTCTGGCAGTTGGTACTTTGGAACAATCAGAGATTGTTTTAGGTTCCATATATGGTCCCAATGGGGACACTCCCTCCTTTTTCACTGATTTGCTAAATGCCCTGGCCCCATTCCTCTCATACCCAATAGTCCTGGGGGGTGACTGGAATCTGCCATTCTCGTCGGATATCGACAGGTCGGGATCACCACACAAAGGACTGTCTCTGGCACAGAGAGCTATAAGGGATCTAGTAGACAATTTAGGGCTATGTGATCCCTGAAGGGTATTATATCCTAACCTAAGGGAATATACTTTCCACTCTCCAGTACATGGCACTCTATCCCATATTGATTACTTCCTCCTGAGCAAGAAGCTCACGGCGGGGGTTCTGGACTGCCAGATTCACCCAGGGTTTATATAGGACCATTCGTTGGTCCAATGCACGCTTTCTTTGGCCCCTAACTTTCAGAGTGAGACCATCTGGAAGCTCAATAACTGTATTCTGCAGGATAAATGGGTGATTGACACTATTAACCAAAGCATAGCGCACTTTACTAGTGAAAATAGGGATGCCACTGGAAGGGTAGACATAGAGTGGGGGGCCCTTAAATGTTTCTTACAGGGAGAGTTCATAAGGATTGCCTCCACGAAGAAATGCAAAAGGGATAGCCAAATTTCTGAATTATTTGATAAAAGAAGAGATTTGGAAAGGTCTCTCTCGCCCTCCTCCACTGACACTACTCATCAGGAATTGGTTAAGTTGCGAAGTTCCGGGCAAAGTACAATGATTTGCTTGGGCACAAGACTGAGTATGCAATGTTAAAGACCAGAGCAGGATATACTGATCAGGAGAGAAGGCTGGGAGACTCCTTGCACTGCAAATTAAACAGCAAGAGACCTCCAGGATTATCAGTGTGATCCACTCCCCCCGCGATGCTTCCCTAAAAACTGATCCCAAAGCCATTGCCAAGGAGTTTGAAAACTTTTATAGATCCCTATATGGGGTTATGTCTCACCCTCCCTCGATTGACCAGATAGATAACTACCTGGCTAGCATACCATTGCCTTGTCTTTCTTCAGATCAACAAGCCTTGCTGACCTCTCCATTCTCAGCGGAGGACATTAGGGTGGCAATCAAAGCCCTCCCCTTAGATAAAGCCCCCGTCCCAGACGGATTTGCTCCCAACTTCTATAAAAAGTTTATAGATCTGGTTGCTCCCTGGTTACATCAGTTGTTCAACTTCATACTAACCTCAGGAGAACAGGACCCCCGACTATTTGAAGCCCTGATTGTAGTGTTACACAAGACAGAAAGGGACCCAACCTCAGTATCCAATTACAGACCGATTTCACTCTTAAACTATGACATTAAATTGTTAGCCAATCTTTTAGCTGATAGAGTGAACGGGTCCTCCCTTTCTTGGTTAGCCAGGAGCAGGTGTGGTTTATGGGGGGCCGGTGTTTGTCGGACCATTTGAGGAAGTTAGCCCATATTTTCTCGGTGTCCAGGGACACTCATAACCCTATGGTCTTGGTGTCCCTGGATGCCAAGAACGCTTTCAATAGAGTAGATTGGAATTTTCTGTTTCTAACCCTGTTCAAACTTGGGTTCCCCCCTCAATTCATACAATGGATTAAGGCGTTGTATAGTACACCAACTGCATGCATTAACTGTAACCAGGTTTTCTCCTCTACCTTTCCATTATTTTCAGGCATGAGGCAAGGTTGCCCCCTGTCCTCCCTGTTATTCAACCTATACTTGGAACCGCTGTAGGTTCAGCTTAAGATGCATCCTAAGATACAGGGAGTGACAGTGGGATGACATGAACTTAAATTGTCGGCGTACGCAGATTCTCCTACATTTATCAAGCCCCCAGATGTCTATGTCAGTGGCTCTGGATATTAAGAATCAGTTTAGTTGGTACTCCAATTATAAATTAAATATTGACAAAACAAAGGTCTTCCCCCTTAATTTTATGGCTAATAAGTCAGAGGTGGAGGTCCTAGGCTTGAAATGGGAATCCAAGTGTCTAAAGTACCTAGGTATAAATTTAACGAGAGAGGACAGCTCCTTAAAGAAACTTAACTTAGATAACCTGGTAAATGTGATAAGACAGGATCTCGCCAGATGGAAGGGCCTCCCTATGTCGTTATGGGGAAGAATTAGTTTAATCAAAATGAATGATTTACCCTGCCTTTTCTACCCCTTAATATGTTAAACTTATGGATCCCGCAAGCCTGGTTTAAGAAATTGCACTCCATCCTGACAGATTTCATATGGCAAGGTAAACTGGCATGCTGGGCTTATCACAAGTTAGCAGCACCTAAGGCGAAGGGTGGCCTCCATATCCCCCTATTCAATTTATATTACTGGGTGAGCCACTTGAATAAATATCTCAGGTGGTCACTAGCTGTTAAAGTTGGGGAATGACCCCTCTATAGGCCCCTATGGCTCATTATTGAGCAGGAGATAATCACTTTGTATGGCCTCTCCCCTAAAGCACTGCTTTATGTCACACCTAAGTCCTTCCCGGAAGAGCTGCGTCACTCACTAGTTGGTATTTCAGTTAGAGTATACTCCCAGCTATGTGCATTTCTGTCCTATAAACATACCTTAGACCCTAACCAACCTATTACAGGTAATCCTAACCTTAGACTAGGGGCCAGATGCATCCCAGAGAGCTGGTTGCCTCAAATATCAGGGGCCTTGGTAGGAGATTTTATGAACAATGACCAATACTTATCCACTGTTGACGTAATTGAGAGATTCCAGCTGAGAGATAGACGGGTTCAAGGTATATCAGATTAGACACATGCTGGTTAAATCCAATATATCTAGGGACATGAAGGAAGAAGGTATATTCCTGCAGCCTCTTGGGTCTATGACAGTGGCACTGTATGCAGTCTCTAAACTATGCACTTGTCTTTTTGATAGAGCCTTTGCCAGAGTGGATGGAGCCTCTGCTTATTGGTCTGCTCAGTTTCCACAGAGGTCATTGAACTGGAAGAAAATACGGGAAGATAACTATAGATATATTTCTCAGGACAGACTGAAACTTATGCAATTCCAAATCATCAATAATATGTATTTAACTCCAGTCCTCCTGTTCAGGATAGGAAGGATCCCTTCCCTGACTTGTTGTAGATGTCTACAGGCAGAGGACACCATGTACCACATCTTTTGAGAGTGTCCCAAAGTTGCTCCCCTATGGGCTATGATCAGGCAAAAAGCAGACCCATTTTTGGGAGTAGCTGAATTCATTGGGCCTGAGGCTTGCCTGATCAGTGACTACTCCCAAGTACCTGTTAAGGAACGTAGATATTATTTAGTGTTAATGGCGATGTCAGTGAAAAAATTGGTGCTCCGTCATTGGAAGGATACAGATCTTCTTACTTATGCCGAATGGTTACAGGAGCTTCTTTCCATCCTGAACATTGAAAAATTCCTTGCGAATGTCCATGACAGATTTGCAAGGTATGAACACACATGGGGCAGGCTCCACACACTTTATACCATCTAGCTTAGAGTTAGCCTCTTTACCTGTAGCACACATGTTATGAGTAGGAGACCTGATACCATGGGGGGTCGGGTGGTGGGATCTATGTGTTGGGTAATTGTAACTGTATTGTGTGTTTTGTTTGTCTTATGGATGGGCCACTCTGTGGCTGGTTTGTGAACTTAACACCTAATAAACTTGACTAAATTAAAAAAAAAATGGAGGTGCTGATGATTGATCCTGGTCATTGGCGAGATGCTGGGTGGGTCAGAGAGAATTCAGCTTAAACCTTGGTAACTCCCAGTTGACCATCTCAGCTGAGGTGGAAAATCTGAGTGTTATCCTCAACAGAGATCTGACACTAGAGACTTAGGTGTCAGCCATTGTCCAGTGTGGTTTTTACCACCTATGAAATATCGCCCGGATTAAACCTTTTATCCCTCCTGATAACCTGCCCTCACTAGTACATGCCTTTGTAACATCCAGGCTAGATTAATGCAATGCCCTGTTCATGGGGCTAATGGGAGTCACTCTGAGTCTTCTGCAGATGGTGCAAAACGCAGCAGCCAGGCTGTTGGTGGGCCTTCCTAGGTCCTGCCATATAACACCAATCCTGTGTGGTCTTCTATTGGTTGTCGTGAGGTGGTTGGATTGCCTTCAAGTTGGCTCTGTTGACCTATATAGCCCTTCACAGCCTGGGCCTTGCTACCCAGGACAACCTGTCTCCTAGCCCCCTTCCCCCGCCCTCTCCATTCCTCTTGGGAGGGCTTCCTGGCAATTCACAGGGTCCAATTGCAATCATCCAGTAAAAGTGCTTTCTCTATTGCCAGTCTGACCCTGTGGAACTCACTTCCAAGGTCTCTGAGAGAGGCCCCTCATTGGAAGCCTTTAAAAGGGGTCTAAAGTCCCACCTATTTAAGGAGGCATTTTCCTTAGATTACTAAGTTTGCTGAATTTTTAATGATATTAAGTTTTAATTAATTTATTGTAAAAATGGCTTGTATGTTATATTTATATCCTACTTTTGTTTTATTTTTGTCTATAGTTGTTTATCTTATTTCTGTACAACACCTAGAGTCTCCAGGGATGGGTGCTTTATAAATACAATTTTACTTACTTACTATGATCCATTTCTCTCTCCCCATCGATGCCCCACTCCCCCCCCCCCGTGCCTCCCCAACAAGTAACCTTCCCTTTACTGAGTCCCAGCCTCTTTTGAAGCTGTCCACACTTTTCAGGGAGACAACTTCTTCCGGCAACTTGGTACATTTCATCACACCCTTTCAGTGAAAAAGTGTCTCCTCATTTTCCTCTTGAATCTTCTCCTAACCATCTTGAGGCAGTGCCCCCTAGTGGACTTGTTCCTACTACAGTTGAAGAGATCCTCAGAGCTCACTTTGTTGAAATCTTTAAGGTATTTGAAGGTTTTGATCATGTCACTCCTCCCTCTTCTATCCTGCAGGAAGTACATATTGAGATCTCTGAGACTCTCCTCATATTGTCTGCCTTCTTGTCACTACGTCATCTTGGTTGCCCTTCTCTGGGCCATTTCTGACAGGTTGATATATTTCTTTAGGTAAAGGCTCCAATACTGCACACTGTACTCAAGATATGGCTAAACCAGTGATCTGTACAGTAACAGAATGACCTCTGCTCTTCTGCTGGTTATAACCCTGGCTATATGGCCCAGCATCTGATCCGCTTTTGCTGCTGCTCTCCTGTAGTGTGCTCTGTGCTTTAGGTCACTTGTGATGATTACACCCAAGTGTTCTGGGTTCTTCACCCCAAGTGCATTACCTTATACTTTTTGGCATTGAATACCAGTTGTCAAATACCTGACCACCACTCCAGTATGGGCAGGTCTTCCCTAAGGTCTTGTCTCCATTCTTCCATGTCCATTCTCTCAAAGAGCCTTGTGTCATCCACAAACAGGCATATACTACCTTTTATCCTGTCTGCAGTGTTGCTGATGAAGATGTTAAATAACACCAGACTGAGCACTGAGCCCTGTGGGACTCCACTAGTGACTGGTCTATTCTCTAAGAACTCCCCCCACCACTACCCACTGACTTCTATCTTGCAGCCAGTTTCTAACCCACAGAGACACTTTTGTACCAACCCCCAGGTCCTTCAGTTTCCTGATTGGTTACAGGGTCATTGCTTGGCCCACTCTTAAGCTCTGTAAACCAATGATCTAATAAATAAATAAATAATAATCTCTTGTGGGGAACAGAGTCAAAGGCCTTACTGAAATCTAGACACAAGATGTTCACTGTCTGGTCCTGGTCCACTGTCCTGGTTACTCAGTCAAAGAAATTAATCAGGCTAGTCTGGCAGGACAGCCCAGACACGAACCCATGCTGCCTCTCATCTTGGAGCCCATTGTCTTCCAGAAAGCAGACCAGTCTTTCTTTCAGTATGGCTTCCATGGGCTTCCCCACTATTGAGGTCAAAGTGGCCGGCCAATGGTTACAGAGTCATTGCTCGGCCCACTCTTGAGTAGTGGCACTATTTCCCCATCTCCAGAGAGGTGTTAAACAAATCTGCTAGGGGACCCACCAGCACTTCTGCCAACTCCCTCAGCAACTTTGAATGTATTCCATCTGGTCCTGGGGACATGTCTACCTTCAGGGCCTTTAAGCCTTTCCTCACCCTGTTGATTTCAATATCCCCATCTGTGACCGCTTTCACCCCGTTTCCTCCCCGGGGGTACTGGGCCATCCTTCTCCTTAGTGAAAACTGAACAGAAGTACTTGTTAAGTACCATTGATCCATTTTGTTTCTGCTTTTAAAAGCAGCACATTAGGGCGAGTAGAGGGGTACAGCCAGCTAAAGCTCTCCTTCCCCCTCTTTCACTTAGCACCTAGGTAAGACAGCTAAATGGGAGGGACCTGTGTCCTGTAAAAGCAGATTCAGGTTTTCCGCAGATTCATTTTAAGCCTCTCTGCTAGAGGCCCTCCATGCTAATGACTGCAGTACAAAGGACATCAGAAGAGTCTGCCAGGGAGAGTCAGAAGAGTCAGCAGCAGTCAGGAACTCTGCCCATTGGTTGCATCACAGGTAAAACTATTTTAAAAAAGTTACCTGCATTTTGTTTGTTGAGTGTGCTACAACTAGATCATAGCTGCTACCTATCTGGGTGAGCACTGCTGATTAATGGAGTCGGCTGTTCTGGTACAGTTGCACGTATTGCTATATAGGTGTAATTTGCTAGATGCTTTCTGTATTATAGTTAAGTCTTGCAGCTACACCCTATGTAGGTGAACACTAGGAGATAGTTTTTATTCCTGTTTTCTGTGCTATAGCTAAGCTTCACAGCTACACCCTATCTGGGTGAGCAGTACAAAGTCATTTTTATTATTATTTGCTGTGCTATAGCTAAGCTTCACAGCGACACCCTATCTAGGTGAGCAGTACAAAGTAATTTTTATTATTATTTGTTGCGCTATGGCTGAGCTTCACAGCGACACCCTATCTAGGTAAGCACTATGAGTTAATTTAGTAATCTGTTTAGTACTTTAGCTGCTGAGCTTGCTGACTTCTATTTAAATACCACATGTCATAAACTGTGAATCTCTTGTTGAAAATTCACATCAGCTGGGTTTAGCCACATTCATAGACCTGGATAGGGATGGGATTCAGAGGGGAGGCAGTCAGCTGCAGTGGCTGTGTGACACTCTTCTCTAGGGATATGCTCTAGAGGAGGGGTCGCTGCCCCATGTACATGACCATGGCAGACATCCAGGCTCAGCTGGTGGCAGCAAGGGTTGAAATATCTCAGCTGCATCACCAGCTCAACCACAGCCCCCCCCCACATCCCTACTCCCTCAGAGACCCACTGGTCCTGGGGGGTGGAGAGTGATGGGAAGGGGGGCAGGGGTAGCCAAAAGGAGGCTGTCTAGCCCAGCATCATCCAGATGGTAAATCACTTTGCACCCCTAGAAGAGGTTATGGCAGCCGACTCCACTGGGGGGGAACTCCGAGTCAATTAATGGGAAAAAGCAGGACAACATGATGGCACCCAAGGGGAGCAAGTCTACCAGGAGTCTCTTAGTGGTCAGTGACTCAGTGATTCAGAGGGATTCAGAGGGTGGTGGAGGGGGTTGGATGTAAGGGGGATGGTCAGGTGCCTTCCTGGTGCATCAACCATCAAAGATTTAGATAGAATAGGGAGGATGGTGGACAGGGAGCAAGGGGAGCTAGGGGTGCTAGTACACCTGGGCACCAATGGACTAGTAAACCAGTCAGTGGAGATGGTGAAGCAGAACTTCCATAGGTTGGGGACAGATTGGCAGCAAGCTCAGCCTCCCTGGCCTTTTCCAAAGTTCCCCCTATGTGGGGCAGGAACAGGAAGCAAGATAGGATAAGGAGTGATGTAACAGAGGAATTTAACAGGTGACTTAAAAAATGGTGTCAGGAGAAGGAGTATCACTTTGTGGGGATTGGGGGATCCTGGGATAGGAGACTCTTCAAGGGTGATGGACTTCACCTGACAAAAGATGGAGCCTGTGTGCTGGGGCAGAAGTTTGACATCTCTATCACATGTTTAAACTGACTGCAGAGAAGACTGGGACTATGGGAACCATGGTGGCAAGTGAAAGGAAGGGGGCCCTAGCTAGTACTCCCTTACATCTGGGGGCTTGTAGCAGAACAGCAGGTACAAAGATATTTGTGGCCTTAACTGGACTAGGTGAGGGGATTTTGGGGGGACTTCAAAGTGTGCAAACACCAAGAAAAACAAGAGCATGAAAGGACAAGGAAAGCAGAAGGCAGTAGCAAAATAGAATCAGGGGTCAGATGGAAGGGGGTGTGCCTTAATGCAAGGAGTCTGGGTAACAAAATCAGCAAGCTCCAGGTCCTATGAAAATAACAACAGGGACCTAATGGTCCCTGGGTACTCAATGTTCATTAGAGATAGAGGAACAGGTGGAGGGGGAGGAGTAGCCTTTTTTGTCAAGAATAGAATTGAGGTGGTGGAAGATGGGTGCATCAGGGGTGGTAATGAGGAGACAGAGTCTCTGTGGGTGGGATTCATGGCAGCCTCAGGCAAGAAACTTCTCTTGGGGTGATCTATAGAACATCGGGGCAAGGAAAAGAGAGGGACAGAATGCTCAAGGAAGAACCTGAAAGATGGGATGGAAAAGGGGGAAGAAGTGGTGATGGGTGATCTGAACCCCCCAGACACTGATTGGGATGTTCCAGTGGCCAGGAGCATCAGAAGTCAGGCCTTGGTGGACACCTTCCCAGACTATCTATTTATACAGCTGTTTAAGGAACCCACCAGGCAGACTGCAATTCTTTTTGTGGTGCTCACCAAGTTAGAGGTTCTAGGAGCTGTGAGAATAGGGGAGGCACTGGGGAACAGTAACCATAACTCCATTTGGTTTGAACTGGCCCTTGGGTCTGGTAAACCCCACTCGAGAGCTAAGTCCTTGATTTTAGAAGGGCTGACTTCAACAGGCTGAGGGAGTTGGTCGGTAAAAAGTTAGTTAGGTGGATAACGTGGGAGGAGTGGAAGAGAGAGAGGGCCAATAAGCAGAACCATTCTCAAGGCATATAAGTTATGCATGAGAACAGTAACCAAAAAAAGGAGGTTTAGGAGACCATTATGGTTCTTGGCAAGAGTCATGGAAGTAGTGAGGGTCAATAAGAAGCCTTCTACTAGCATAAAGAAAAGAAAGGGGAGGAAGAATGGGAAGAATACTTACTGAGGGGGGGGCCCATTGGGCGCAGCGGTGGGATTTCTGCTTGCGACACTGCCACCCGAGTTCGGGAACAGACCCGGATCGTCGGAGGGCCAGCCGGGGAGAGGGATAGAGTGTCCTAGGACCTCTCCTTCTCCGGGGAGGGTGGGGAGGCGATCGGGCGCACTGAGGGCTCCTAGCAGAGGCCGGGGACCTCAGGTGACCGGCACACAGCTCTGGGAGTATGGGCGGACAATGGCGCCATTGCACGTCCCACCTCTGCGAAGGAAAAACCGGTGGCAAGGGCAACTGCGGTACATGAAGCCCTCACCGGAGGACCTCGTGGCACCACCATCGCTGCAGATTCCCGACCAGACATAAGCTCCATGGGTCGCCGGTGAAGGTGGCCACGGCCCCGCCCTCCGGGGGGCAAGCCGGGGGTGACTGAGGGATCTCGGCAGCCATAGGCGGTGGTGGAGGTCTCCAGGGGGCTGTGACTAGGGCCGAGTTTAGACGGGGTCCTGCACGGAAAAAAGAGATAATAAAAAAAAAAAAGAATACTTACTGAAAAACAGGGAGGCAAAGAGGGCAGTTAGGGAGGCAAAAGCAGACACACAGCTGGGTATTGCAGAGAGGGTCAACAGTGGAGAAAACCAGTTCTTCTGATATATTAGTGTAACCCCTGTCTGCATGACTCTGCGCAGGTCGAAGGTCCTGAGCTCGTTGAATGGGTGCCTCCACCCAGAGGAATGGTTCTGGGGTAGTGTAACTGCTATTGGTATAGCCCTCCAGGATGCTATAACCCCCCACTCACCAACCCTTCTAGTGGCCTACACAGTATAGCAGCAAAACTTTCATATAACCATATGGCAGTAAAGATTTGCTCACACCCCTTGCGCTTACCATCAGGGCTAGATCGTCTGTAGCTGCCCTGAAGACCTCCTGTAAAATAAGACCTGTAATGCAACAGTTCAATGGCAATACAATACCCCACCAAAAAGGTACACACTAGCCAGATTAAATACAAAAACAACACAATCTGATTTATTCAGGGGAATGTGAACAGAGGTGGGGCATGAATCTAGCAAATGACTTATAGATCTAATTATTTCAGGCTGGGAATGCATGCACAGAGTCTCTTGTATATAGTCACACAACCCTGGGTACCCAGTTGTAAGCAGGCTAGCCTGAAGCAATGCCTGGGGTAGGCTGGCATTGCAGCTGTTGTTGGGGCCCTTAGGAAAGAAAACAATTAGCATGCACATCAACTCAGAATTTATAATCCGGAGCCGGATGGCTCAGTTTGTTGTAATTAACCCAAACAAATAAATCAGATGACACACAATGATTGCAGCTTTGTTGCAAGGAGCTACCCAGTTTGGTACTCATGCTACCCAGATCAGGAGGCAGGACTGACAAGATGTAGACCTCTGGATGGTGTTCTGGTTTTTCAGGGGAAGTAGGGCCCACACTATTCATCGAGGTGGTCGCTACCTGTTCAATGGTGTTGAGCAGGGAGCCGAATCCCTGAGCTGGTCTTTCATCGGAAATGTCTCTGTGATGGGAGTGGCAGTCTAGGCCGAGATGGCAGAGCCCAGACCAGAGCAGTCAGTTTGGATTTAGTCTGTGAGAGTGCTGGAGCAGCTTCCAGCTAGCATAACACACTTGAAGGTGGGGAACTAAATCGCAACCCACATAGCACATGCAGCACACTTACAAGCAACACAACTCTTAATCACAGTTTGGGTAAAGTCCGGTTGCAATTTAGCAGAAGTTCTGCGCAAACCTCTCAATCCGTGACTCAGTTCAGTACCTGGCAGGCCGATTGCTTCTGGAGCAAGTCTTCAGTCCTAAATTCAGGCAATGATCACTCTCTTTCTCTTCAGGCTTCAGATCTCAGACAAAGGAATTAGATATAAGTACAACTTTCACATTCACCAGATTTCTCACTGGAAGATGTGACAGGCAGGCCAGTGTAGCCTTCCCACCGATTCTCCAGTGCTCCTATGCAGAAGCAGCTGCTCGATGGCTCGAGCTGTTCACTCTCCAAACTCCAGCCCACACTGACTCTGCTGCAGAAGTCCTGGAGAATTTCCTCTGAGATCCAAAAGTTTGGGTGGCTAAGGGAACTGTCTGTCACAACAAGGGCTCCCTCCCAGGTCTATTTAGGTGCCAAACCTTAAAAACTACAATTCCTACAGAAAGTCACTCCCATAAGACCTCTGGGGACAGTCTCCATTTTAGGTCCCCTGAGGTTTTATTGGTCCAACTCTAGCAGTCCAGAACCAAAAACGTGGCTCTTATGAAAAAGTCCAAGCTGCAAGAGAAGGCAGGTTAAACAGACTTCTATACTTCTATTAATAAGGCAGATAAACAGTAAATGAACACAATTCCTAACAGAGCTCCCTCTGCGCATATATCGACTGCTGAATGGAGCAGGAATACCACTCACCTGGCTGATCATGAGCCCTGAACTTCTCGGACCCAGCTCAGACTAATTTCTAACACAGCATAATGACTCTCTTAAAGAGACAGACACTGAGGCTTTCTATAGCACTCTTATGCAGACACATATAGCTACTGCAGACACAGGACACCATCCTGACAGTTGGCATGAGGCAGCCCAGGAAGACATTTTAGTAAACTCCAATTTGTACGGGGGGTTACATTGAGAGAAGGAAGGAAGGAAGGAAGGAAGGAAGGAAGGAAGGAAGGAAGGAAGGAAGGAAGGGAGTAGGATTCATAAGGCTAGCTGAGGGTTGTAGCGTGATAGAGGAGAATGGTCAAAAGGCCACCATCCATGATTATTTTTGTTCAGTTTTCACTAGGAAGGACAGTGGGCCCTTTCCAGAGAGTGGCATCATCAAAGCAGCTACTAAAGGGGTACTGGAGATGAGGCAGCCAATATCTACAAGCAAAAAGGGTCCCAAAAGGTTTGGCAGGCCTAAAGATAGATAAGGCCACAAGACCAGATGGGCTGCATCCAAGGTTACTCAAGGAGATGGCAGCAGTACCAGCTGAACCCCTGGTAGACCTAGTCAACAGCCTCACTACGGACACGGTAGTTCAAGGACCACAGGGTGGCAAGGGTGGCAGACATAGTCTACTCCATGGGGGGGGGGGGCAAGGAACAAGCAGGGATCTACTGACCTGTCAGTCTTGCCTCTATTGTAGGTAAGTTGATGGAGTCACTGGTCCACCTAACTAACTTTTCACTGGACAAAGACAAAGCAAAAATCCTAAATAAATATTTTGCTCCATTTTTATGAAGGAAGAAGAAGAAGGTTGTGGACCCACTTTGACGGGAAGAAGTACCGATGGCAGCAGAGTGGACTCTGGACCCTTTACAAAGGAGAGAGTCCTAAAGGAACTGGCAAACCTCAAGGTAAACAAGGCAATGGGTCCTGATGAAATTCACCCAAAGTTACTGAGGGAACTAAGGGAAGAACTAGCAGCTCCCCTGGCAGAACTCTTCAATCTATCCCTAGAGCTTGGGGAGGTCCCAGAGGACTGGGAAAAGGCCACTGTTATCCTTCTTCACAAGAATGGGAGTAAGGAGAGTGCTGGCAACTATCGTCCGGCAAGCCTCACCTCAGTTGTGGGCAAAATAATGGAAGCCCTACTATAGGAGAGGATTGTTTCCTTTCTCCAGGAAAATGATAAAATGGACCCAAGACAGCATGGCTTCACCATGGGAAAATCATGCCAGGCTAATCTAATTGACTTCTTCAACTGTATAACCAAACTAGTGGATCAGGGTGGCACTGTGGATGTAGTATACCTAGACTTCAGCAAGGCCTTTGATTCAGTCCCTCATAGAAGGATACTAAACAAACCTGATAGCATGGGAATGGGGCAAAAAGTGGTAAACTGGATAAGAAGCTGGCTTAGTGGCAGAACCAAGAGGGTACTAGTGAACGGCTCTCTATCAGAAGAAGGAACAGTGACCAGTGGCATGCCAAAGGGGTCAGTATTGGGCCCTATTCTCTTCAATATCATTATTAGTGACATATCTGAAGGCCTGGAAGGCAAAGTCAGTCTGTTCAGAGATGACACAAAGACATGCAATAGGGTCAACATTCCCAGTGGTGTGGAAAGAATGAAGGCTGACCTAAAGAAGCAGGAACTATGGTCAAAAACATGACAACTAAATTTTAACACAAAGAAGTGCAAGATAATACACCTTGGAAGGAGTAATCCAGGAGAAGAATACTATTTAGGTGGGGTAAAACTGGAAGCCACAAAGTAAGAAAGAGATCTGGGGATTATCAGAATGGAGGACCTAAAAATGTCAAAACAGTGTGAGAAAGCCACATTAAAGGGGGGTTGCATGGGAAGGGAGATTAACAGCAGAAAAAGGGAAGTCATCTTGCCGCTCTATAGATCACTTGTGAGGCCACACCTGGAGTACAGTGCAGAGTTCTGGAGACCACACCTTAGGAAGGACATTGACAGATTGGAAACAGTACAGAGGAAAGCTACAAAAATGTTACAAGGACTGCACAGAAAACCTTATGAGGAATGGCTGACTGACCTTAATATGTATTCCCTGCAGCAATGGAAAGAGAGGGGGCATGTAATTGAAACCTTCAAGTTCCTGAAGGAAATAAACAAGGTTCATGACCTATTTCAAGTCAAGAGTCGCACAGAACTAGAGGTCATAATATGGAGGGGCAGGTTCAAGAGCAACACTCAAAAGTTCTTCTTCACTGAGAGGGTGGCCGATGCCTGGAACTGCCTCCCACGGGAGCCGGTGGAGGCTAAAATGGTTGGGACCTTCAAAAGAGCTTGGGATAAGCACAACGGTATCTTAACACTAAATAACAATTGGGGGGGGTAAGCTTATGGGTAGACTAGATGGACTGTTTGGTCCTCTTCTGCCAGCATTTTCTATGTATCTATGTAAGAGGATCTCATGGACTACTTGGAGAGCAATGGTCTCCAGGACAGTAAACAGCATGGATTCACAGAAGGGAGGTCTTGTCAGATTAACCTGATAGTTTTCTTTGACTGGGTGATGAGGGAATCAGATAGGGGCCACTCTGTGGATTTGCTCTACTTTTGACTTCGACAAGGCCTCACAGACACTTGCTGAAAAAGATGGAGGATCTGGGTGCAACTAAGGTAACTAAGGTCATAGTAAACTGGATAGGTAACTGGCTAAAGGGGAGGCTGCAAAAGATTATAATCAACTGGCTCAAATCAGAAGCGAGGGTACCACGAGGACCTGTTCAAAGGTCTGGTCCTCTTCAATATGTTCCTCAGTGTCATTGGAGAGGGTATCCGGGGCAGGCTGTGTCTCTTCGCAGATGATACTAAGCTCTGTGGGAGGGTAGATAGTGATGAGAGAATCAGGGAAATGCAGAGTGACTTACAAAAGCTAGAGGGGTGGTCTAAAGTTTGGCAGTTGAACTTCAACGCCAAAAAGTGCAAGGTAATACACCTAGATAATGTAGGTAGGGAGAAATGGGCAGACTGGAAGGGTCAAGCGGTCCTTATCTGTCATCAAATTCTATGTTTCTATGTTGTTTCTATGTTTCTAGGGAACAAGAATCCAGGATAGAGTACTGAATAGGTGGGGTGAGACTTAACACTGCAGCTGAGGAACAGAATCTTGGAGTTATCATCAGGGACTCCCTCAAATAATCGAGATAGTGCAACAGGGCATGTAGCAAAAACTAGTATGATGTTGGGCTGTATCGGGAGGGGTACTGATAGCAGAAAGGAGCAGGTAATACTTCCCCTATATAGATCTTTAGTGATGCCACACCTGGAGTACTGTGCCTAGTTCTGGAGTCCTCACCTCAAGAAGGATAGGGATAGGTTGGAGACAGTGAAGCGCAGGGTAACAAAAATGATTCAGGGTCAACAGGGCAGATCCTATGAAGAATGCCTCAAGGCACTGAGCACATACACACTGGAGACCAGAAGGCAGAGGAGAGATATGATAAAGGCTTTCAAGATCCTAACGGAAAGTAACAAGGTGAACTGCATGGAACTATTTAGCTTGAGTACTACTGTAGTTCGCGGTCATGCGGACATGAGTGGAAACTGACAGGAGGGAGGTTCAGGAGGGATATCAGGAAGTACAGTATTATTTTACAGAAAGGGTGGTGGAGCCATGGAACAGCCTAACAGCTGAAGTGGTGGGAGCTAAAACTATTGGTGGTTTCAAGCACATTTGAGACAGAATGAAGGGTATAGTGGTTGTTTGGGGCAGCAGAAACTAGGAGGAGAATGGGGGGAAATGATGGGGAGGGTGAGGCCCCTGGAGGGACAGAAAGTCCTAGAGGTAAATGGGGAACTCGGGCAGACTGCATGGACCGTTGTTTTTTTCTGATATCATTGTCTATGTTTCTATTCTTTTTCCTCAATTCCCACTCACCCAACCCCTCCATTTTCAACCTGACTATCCCATCCTTGATATCCTGCTTCTCCCTGATGTACTGGATGAAGGCCTTCCCCATTTTCACCCCCTCTGCAGATGCAGCTCTCTTTTGGCAACTGTACTGCCCTGCCCACCTTCCTTGCCTTAGTATAGTACTCCTTCCTGTCCTCCTTCCTATGGGTGCATTTTTATTTCCTGAACACTGTCTTCTCACTCTTAACTGCCTGGGCTACCACCCTAACAAACCAACTGGGCTTCTTGGTCTAGATTTTTTGCTCTTTAAATTCGCACACTCATTAGAGGCTGCCTACAGCCCCTACTTGGTTACAGCCCATTTCTGGTCTACCCCATTTCCTTCCTGATCCCAGAAAGGTGCCCTCACAAAATCTCTCTCATCCTACCATAGCCTGCCCTCATGAAGTCTAGCACCCTTGTTTTGGCCACAGTCTTCTCCCTGCCCATGTCCAGGTGAAACCACATAGTGTGATGGCTGCTTCCTAAAGCGGTGCTTCCACCATTAATTCCTGGATACACCATTAGACAGAACCAGGCCCAGAATGTACCTCTTCCTGGTAGACTCCAGGACACTCTATCAAGAACCCACTCTGGAATGCATTCAGCAGCACCTGATCCTGGTATAGGTGGTAGCAGGGATCTTTGAATCTACCCCAGGTAGGCTGAAGTCTCCCCAAATCACTACCTCCCCCCTGCTGGCTATCTCCACAATTTTGAACTCCAGTTCCCTATCTAATTCCTCATCTTAATTTAGTGTTACGTGCACCACTTCTATCCTAAGCTTTTTACCTTTCGTTGATAGTACCTGTTGTGACACTTGGCCAGCTGGTTATGATTGTTCTATGATATTTGTAATATAGAATGTGGTATGTGAGTATCTCACATAAGACATCCTGTGCTATGGGTGCCCCCCCAGGTCAGTGAAATGACAAGTGACCTGAAACCAGGAGGTAATTAAAAGACTAGAGACTTAATTAAGGATCTCCTGTTTCCCAGACTTAATTAGAACTGACCCAGCTGCCAGGATATAGGGCTCATAAACTTTTATGACGTCTCAGAGGACAAACATGTTATAGCACCATGGTATGAAAAGTTGTAAAATCTTTGACCTGCCGTGGGAACAGGAACCATAGAAACATAGAAACATAGAATTTGACGGCAGATAAGGACCGCTTGGCCCACCCAGTCTGCCCATTTCCCTACCTACTGGATAAGCTGCAGATCCTAGTTAACCAGCAGCCTACTTCTTCTTACCCCAACCCCCCAGAATTGCCTTATGACTGCCCCATGCATGCTTGAATTCCACCATTGATTTTGACTCCACAACCTCCTCCGGAAGGCCATTTCCAGCCATCCACAACCCTCTCTGTGAAAAAAATACTTCCTTAAATTACCTCTGAGCCGCCCCCTATCTTCAAATTGTGCCCCCTTGTTCTTGCACACCTCTTTTTTTGAAAGATGCTACCCTCTTGGACTTTGTTGATTCCCTTGAGGTACTTGAAAGTTTCTATCATGTCCCCCCTCTCCCTCCTTTCCTCGAGGCTATACATATTAAGCTCCTTAAGTCTCTCTTCATATGCCTTCCAGTGCAGACCCTGCACCATTCTAGTTACCCTCCTCTGGACAGCTTCCATCCTGTCTATGTCTTTGCGGAGATTGGGTCTCCAGAACTGTACACAGTACTCCAGATGGGGTCTCACCAGCTGTCTGTACAGAGGATAATAACTTCCTGTTTTCTGGTGATGCCTCTCCTATGCATCCCAGTATCCCCCCAGCCCTCCTTGCTGCCCTCTCACATTGCTTGCCCACCTTTAGGTCATCTGATATGACTACCCCCAGGTCCCTTTCCATTTTTGTTGTTGTTAGTATCTCACCCCCATTGTGTACTCTTCCCCTGGGTTTTTGTTTTCCAGGTGCATTACCTTGCACTTCTTAGCATTGAATCTAAGCTGCCATACATTTGACCATTCCTCTAACCTTGCCAAGTCCCTTCTCATCCTTTCCACCCCACCTTGTGCATCAACTCTGTTGCAGATCTTTGTGTCATCTGCAAAGAGACATACTTTCCTTCCAGTCCTTCTGCAATGTTGCTTATAAAGACATTGAAGAGGACAGGTCCTAATTCTGAACCCTGCGGTACCCCACTAGTAACCCTCCTTTCTTCTGAGTGGACTCCATTTACTATTACTCTCTGTGTCCTATTCTCCAGCCAATTCTTTACCCAGGCTGTCATCTTGGGACCCACTCCCAGGCTGGCTAACTTGTATATTAATCTTTTGTGTGGGACTGTGTCAAATGCCTTGCTAAAGTCTAGGTAGGCCATGTCCACAGCCCCTCCCTGATCTACTACTTTGGTCACCCAGTCAAAGAAATCTATCAGATTTGTCTGGCATGACCTTCCCGCTATGAATCCATGCTGCCTAGGGTCCTGTGCCCCTCTGGCCTCTAGATACTCGACAATTCTTTCCTTCAGAAGTGATTCCATCATTTTCCCTATCACTGAGGTTAAACTAACAGGTCTGTAGTTTCTGCTTCTTCCTTGCTCCCACTTTTGTGAAGGGAATCACATCTGCCCTCCTCCAGTCCTTGGGTACCACCCCATCCCCCATGATTTGTTAAAAGGGTAGTCAGTGGTGTCACTAGTTCTACCCTTAGCTCTTTTAGAATTCTGGGATGAATCCCATCAGGCCCCATTGCTTTGTCCACCTTCAGTTTTAGAGTTCTTTCAGAACCCTTTCTTCTGTAAATGGGCTGGTATCAACTTCCGTGTCAGAGTGCTACTACTGTTTGTTTTATGTACTTCCCCTCTTCATTTGTAAACACTGAGCAAAAATATTTGTTTAGTATCTCTGCCTTTTCACAGTCTCCTCTGCCCACCCTCCTCCCCTTTATTAAGCCTCACTATCCCCTCCTTGGTCTTCCTTTGCTCCCTGATGTACCTATAAAGGTTTTATCCCCCTTCTTAACTGAGGTTAGCTATCTTTCCTCGGTTTGGGCCTTTGCTGTTCTGACTGCCTTCCCAGCCTCCTTTGCTTCTAACTGATACAGTTCTCTGTCCTGCTCCTTCTGTGATTCCTTGTACTTCCTGAATGCTTTCTTTTTCTCTTGAACCTTCACTGCCACTTCCTTTGAGAACCATAGTGGTTTCTTACATCGTTTTGTTTTGTTTATTTGCTTCACACAAGGCTCGCTACCTCTGTGATGGCAGTTTTATTATTCCCCATTGTTCTTCCACCCTCCTTCCTGCCCATTTGCTAGTGCATTCCTAGGCACTCACCCATTTTGCAAAGTCAGCCTCCTAAAGTCCAGTACTTTTGTCTTTGTATGGCTTGACTCTATTGCTGTGTTTATTGTGAACCATACTGTTCGATGGTCGCTAGTTCCCAGATGGTTACCCACTTCTACATCTGTGATCCTCTCCATCTCCATTTGAGAGAATCAAGTCTAATATTGCTCCCTCTCAGTGGGCTCCAGTATTAGTTGTCTAAGGCATGCCCCTGGGAGGGTATCTTAGAATAACTGCACTTTCGAAGTGGCAGCTGCAACTGCACTCCAGTTAACATCTGGCATATTCAGATCACCCATCAGCAATATCTCCCCTTTTTCTGCCATTCTAAATATACTTTCTATCATTTCCCTGTCCATTTCCTCCCCCTGAGAAGGGGGTCTGTATACAACCCCTGTGTGTATTGTGGTGCCATTGCCTGTCTCCAAATTTACCCACAGTGCTTCTTCCCCTCCCTGTTTACCCTTTTGTTCTGTTGCTTTTATTCCTTCCCTTATGTAAAGAACTACTCCTCCTCCTCTTTTACCCTCCCTGTCCCTCCTGTAGACAGTGCATCCTGGTATGTTTATGTCCCAGTCATGGTTTTGTGTGTACCATGTTTCTGTGACTGCCACGATATCCAGATGTTCCTCCTCCATCAAGGCCACTAATTCAGAAAGCTTGTTACCCAGACTACGGGCATTGGTACTCATTGCTCTCCATTTTTGATGGCTTTACCTTCTGTTGCAACATCCCCACTGACCGTTCTACCTTGGTCTTTTTCTCATTTAGTACCCTGTTTTGTAGGGAGGCTGGGATTTTCCTGCTGCTTGTCAGTGCCTCCCCTTTGACTAGTTTAAAAGCTTGCAAATGAAGCATTTAAACCAATTGCTCAAAAGACTTGTTCCTTCCTGGACAGATGCAGACCATCCTGCCAGTATAGGCTGGTGTCCCTCCAGGTGGAACCCCAGTCCCCAATGAAGCCAAACCCCTGTGCTCCGCACCATTTTTTCAACCATTCATTAAACTGCATGGTGCCAATTACTCTCACCTTCCCCATGCCTTTGACAGGCAGCACCTCTGAGAAGGATACTGTGTGTGCTACTTGTCTTAGGTCCTTCCCCAACTCTGCAATGTCCTCCTGCACTGCTCTAATCTCATGATGAGCCAAGTCATTTGTCCCTAGGTGGACAATTATGTCCAGCTCAGAATCCCTTGCAGCTGTTCTCGTGATCCTGAGGATGAGCTTCCTGTCCCTCCAAGCCATGGCACCAGGCAGGCACCTTACTTCAGTTTTCCCAGCTCCCCCCAGTTCTATACCCCTAATAATTGAGTCCCCCACCAGGAGCTGCTTCCTTTCCCTGTGGTGTCCTCTGCCTCCTTCCTGTGGGCCTCCCTTGTGACAGCTGTCATCAGTCTTCTCTACGGGTGCATCCATAGGGCACCTATGCTCCCCCAGAATGGTGTATGGATTGTGGAGTGGAACAATTGACTGGGTGTGCCTCTGTTCCACCCTCCTCACCCTCCCTGAGCCCACTGTGGTCCAACTGCTGTGCTTTCTTCGCAACCTCTGTGGTAGTGGTGGTGGCGCTAGTGCTCCCTGGATGGGGGAGGTTCCCTTCCTACTGTCCAGTGTGGCCTGGGAGAAGGTTTCCTTACTACTGTCCAGTGCAGCCTGAAGACAGGCAACTTTCTCCCTCAGGGCAGATAGTTGTCTGCAAATAGGGCAGCATCTCAGCCTCCAGAAAGACTCCCGGAAGACTGCTGCCCCACAGCCATTACATTGCACTACTCCCCACATGTTTATCTAGTTTTTGGGGTTTTTGTATTTGTGTGTGTGTGCGTGCGTGTGTGATTTGTTATATAGAAATATATATATTATACAATGTGTATGCTTATATTGTCAGTGCAGTGTGCTAGAGAGGATATGACAGTGAAATGCACCTTGCACTCGAGAAATGATGTCAGAACCTCAGGTATAAAGGAACTATTTCCAGGGGTGGGTGGGGTGGGGTGGGAAGGGGTTGGGCCTAAACTGTGCCCTCTCAAAACAATCAACTAAAAGCTCTCACCCACCGCTGCGATGAGTGCCTTCCTGTCAGCAAGATACCCTACACAACAATTTGACAGAGAAAGTACCCTGCTAATCAAACAGAGAAAAATCCAGACATCCAAGTCAGACACAGGTAAACCTCTCCAGCCCCAAAACAGCCTGGTGGTTTGTTAGCCATAAAGGAAAATCAAATATGCAGTTATTTCAGCCCTTCTGAGGATGCTGACAAGATAAGCAGTTTAAAAAAAAAACCTTCCTGAATTAAAAACTAAAACAAACACAAAGCAATACCACTTTAAAAGTGAGGAAAACTTCTCTCAGATGTAAGCAAGAGAGAGAGAGAGATTAGTTACAGATATTTAGTCCAAAATAGTATATCCCATGCAGCTTCTCAGTTGTTTCCAAGCACAGCCTGTACACAACTTGGAAGAAGATGGACTTCTCACCACACCACACAAGATCAAAGGAAAGGCTTGATTAAAGACTGTCATAATTTGGGAAATTAGTTTTTGCTGAAGTCACAGTATTTAAAATATCTCCTGATAGGAAGATCATTGTTTGCATAATTTTAATATTCTAAAAGGAGTAGCTAGATGACATCATAGAAGGGGTGTGTGAGAGAGACACAGTTTAACCTAGGTCTTGTGTCTGATCTTAGTGACATATTTTTTTGGACTCTTAAGAAACAAGATCTCAGATCTAACTATAAGTGCCATAGAGGTAATACATTAGCTAGAAAAAATCTAACTGTATATTGGTAGGAGTTTGTAGTTTTCTTTGTTTTCTTTTAAGTGATTGTATGTTTTTTGATTTATTGTTCTGTGTTTACATTTTGTCATATTTTTATCCATTATTAGTAAATATATTATTTAAAAAAACTGCCTGGGTGTCTGCCAGTCCTTTTTGCATGTGCCATGTACTGTAGATGGTTAAATTTGACAACTGTTCAAGGGCTTGATGGTGTTACCAAACTGGGAAAAGGTAAAAATATACCTAACATCTTTTATAGAGTTTTAAGGGTTCATTTTGGATACCTGGTTAGGTGCCCTTTGGCGAAAGATATCTGGCATCCCCCCGAAGAGCAGATTACCTGACCCTGTACATTTGGGTACGCTAGCATACGGTTCACAGTTTGAATACCCCCAGAACTTAAGACTAAAGGTGATTCGGACCCACAAGTAAACAGGAGGGTTACCCTGTCTGTTACCTGTTCACACTCTTGCGCTCGGAGGTTGGCACTGTGGGAGCAGAGGGCCTGACTTGCTGAGTGCATTTGTGACACCTCTACCCACAGCACTTCTCTCCTTCCATCCATCTCCTCCTGTCTTGTACAAATTATTCCTTCCCTCAGGTACAGAGTCACTCCTCCCCCTCTGACCACCTCTGTTGTCCCTCCTATACAGCTTGCACCCAGTGATGGAGAGGTCCAAGCCATGGTTTGATGCGGCCCACATCTCTATGATGTCAGTCATATCCACCTCTCTCTCTGCCGTCAGTGAATGCAGCTCAGCCATTTTGTTCACCAGACTCCTTACGTTCAGAGACACAACCTTCCACCATGACTCAAGTCCTCCTCCACTCCTGGAGTGCCTGACCCTCCCCCCCCTCGATCCCAGTTCCACCCACTTGCCCTTATTGTTCTGTCCCTCATCTGATCCCTCCTTCTTTTTCCCTGACTGCGGGGAAGACCAATCAGACTCCTCCGCCAGGTGGCAAAGAATATTGGCAGATATTCCCAGCAGTGCAGGATTAACGCACCGTGGCACATATCCCGCCCTCAGAGGTCTGCACCCAGGGACAGCTGTGCAGCGGCCGTATTCACAGCTACCATCCACCGTGCCGCCCCCTTCCATGGCCCCATCCCCATGGAGCATAGGTGCGCAGGGGCACATCCATGGACATGGGAAAGCATCCAATGGGATGCCCTGACCCGGTCCGCCACTGGATCTCTTGCACTCTGGGGCGCAATGAACATCGGGCTGCTGTGATAGTGGCAGCAACATCTGGGCAGGTGAGTGCCTGGTCATCCACCCCTGGCCCACCATCTGCAACCCATGGGCTGGGTTGGCACATGGGAGAGCCTGTCCATGCCCCGATGTCCCCGCTGCTTCTGGTGGTGGCATCATGTAGGGGGGGCGCATGCTGGCTA
This sequence comes from Neoceratodus forsteri, assembly GCA_016271365.2. NCBI lineage: Eukaryota > Metazoa > Chordata > Ceratodontiformes > Ceratodontidae > Neoceratodus > Neoceratodus forsteri. The sequence goes on from CM057450.1 coordinate 764,809,719, forward strand.
TGACTGCCCTCAGGTTGCATAGCCTGTGCCCCCCTCATCCAGCACTCCGCTCATTCCAGCATAGTGTGGAGCATGGGCACACCCTCCAGCCTACCCCCATCACGGATCTCGTCATGTGGGTGGGGGATCGAGTGCGTGCCAGTCCTGTGACCCCTTAGTGAATCAGGTACAGGATGCGGTGGTGGGTGCAGAGTGGCTACATGCCCCAGATCTGCAGTGCATAGCCACTTTGTGCATTGGAGAATAGCTGCCATTGTGACCCCTGCTCCCTGCTGCTGCCCTTATCAGTTTTTTTAATGAGAATTTTTTTAAAGCATTCCATTGTTTTGTAAGAGAGAGAGTGTGTGTGTGTGTGTGTGTGCGTGCGCGAGTGTGTGTGTGTGTGAGTGTGTGTGTGTGAGTGTGTGTGTGTGGTGTGTGTGTGTGTGTGTGTGTGTGTGTGTGTGTGTGTATCTGTTTATGTGTACAGTATGTACAGCACATTTGCAGCATGTGGTGAGAAGTACTAAGAATTGGTCCACTTCTCCTGGAAAAAAAAACTTGAAATGACTAATGAAAACTTCTTTAAAACTATTAATAGCATCTGTTCATCATACCAGCAACCTGGGGTTGCTCCCCAGACCCCTCCTGTCTTATAAAGGGAAGGGCATCATTATCATCATCATCATCATCTGTTGCATGGATATCCCACTTGTGGCTTAGGTAAAGTAGAGTCATGTTGGAAGGATTTTGTGGCTCACTGTGGACTTACAGTATGTTGATAAAACATTCTCACGTGTGAAGCCTTGGGCTGGAGGCACAAATAAAAGAAAAAATATTTTTTAAGGATAGTGGGTAAGGTCTAGAAATAAGCAGTAGCCATGATGGGAGTGGTGCAGTGCAGCAGCTGTGGGGCAGCAGTCTTCAGCAAGACCTTCTGGAGACTTCGGTGCCTCCCCATTTGCAGGCACCTCACTGGACTGAGGGCGGAGGATGCCAGACTAAAGGACAAGTTGGTTTGGGTTAGGAGGACCAACTCCCTCACTCAGGGACCACCAAGTCCACCTCTGCTTTCTCAGGGGATGCCAGGAAGGAGGAGGAGCGGATGGATAATGGTGGGCTCGGGGAGCGTTAGGGTGGTGGAGCATAGACATATCCCAAATCCCATACCACTACAGAATGCCTACACTGCACTAGCAGGGCAGCACAGTCCCACAGAGGCACCCAAAGTAGTGTCTGGGATGTATGTGGAGGTCCTCCAGGGTGGAGACCTCAAGGGGGGTTGCAGAGGACCCCTGAGGAGGTGGAAGCAACTCCTGGTGTGGGACTCCATGGTCTGGGGTGTGGAGTTGGAGACAGGTAGTAGGGTGGAGAGGGAGATTAATTGCCTGCCGGGAAGCACAGCTCGGTGGGATGGACAGTGGATCCAGAAGATCGCTAGGGCAGCAGCAAGGAGGGTAGAGTTGGATGTCATTGTCCATCTGGAGAAAAATGACCTGGCTAGAGACAAGGCAGGGATAGGGAGAGTGTAGGAGGAGTTCAGGGAGTTGGGGAGGGGTCTTGGACAGGTATCAAGCTCTGAAACCTTCTCAGAGGTGCTGCCTGTCTACAGCAAGGGGGAGGCTAGGAACCTCTGCACCAGGGACCTCAACACATGGTTGAGGAACTGGTGCAGAGACAGAAGGGTTTCAGCTTCACTGGGGACTGGGGACCCACCTGGAGGGATGTGGGCCTGTACAAAGGTGACGGCCTGCATCCATCCAGGGAAGGGGCCATTGTCCTTAGTGAGTAGTGTAAATGTTTCATTGGCAAGCATTTAAACTAGCCAAGGGGGTGGTGGGAGGAAGCAGGAAGATTCAATCTGTCCTCCCCCACAGGTTAATGTGGTAACTAAACTAGGAAAAGGAAGAATGGCAGAGAAAAGGAGAAAGGGGATTAAAGGCAGGGGGGTAATAAGAGAAGGCATGAGGATAAAAGGGGGGATGACAGGATGGGAAGTAACAAAATATGGAAAGCCATGTGTGTGAATGCTCGCAGCGTGGGAAATAAAATCCTGGATCTGCTGGCCTTGATGGTAGAGGCTGACTTGGACATTATCGCTATTACTGAGACATGGCATAATTGGAACCATGACTGGGATGTAGCTCTTCCAGGTTATACTCTATCCAGTAAAGACAGGGAGGGTAAAAAGGGAGGAGGGGTAGCTCTTTTTGTCTGGGTGGGTATAGAAGCGACTGAGGTACAGGGGCTGTGGGGGGGCGGAGGCACTGTGGGTAACCCTAGAGACTGGCAGTGGCACCACTATTCATACTGACAAGATCTACAGACCTCCAGCACAAGGGGAACAGTTGGACAAGGTTCTAGTAGAAGTCATCCATAAGATGGTGACTAAAGGGGTAGTGCTGCTGGTAGGTGACTTCAATCTGCCAGATGTTGATTGGAGCATCCCAGCCACAACCTCAGCCAGAACCTCTAGCTAGGAGGTCTCTGACTGGGTGCTCTCATCCTCCGTTCTCCTCAGGCCATCCTCTGGAATTTGGCGGTGTCGCTCCTGCTGAAGAGCTTCCACCTGCAATGCTGCTGCCTGGACAGACTTCTCCCATCCCAGGAAAGTGATGAGGCCCCTGACCAGGTGCTCCTATCCTCCGTTCTCCTCAGGCTGTCCTCTGGAACTCAGTGGTGCAGCTCCTGTTGAAGAGCTGCCACCCTCAATGCTGCTGCCCGGACAGACTTCTCCCGGCCCAGGAAAGCTAGGAGGCCTCTGACTGGGTACTCCCATCCTGCGTTCTCCTTTGGCCATCCTCTGGAATTCAGCGGTGCGGCTCCTGCTGAAGAGCTGCCATCTACAACACTGCTGCCCAGACAGACTTCTTCCAGCCCAGAAAAGCTAGGAGGCCCCTGACCGGGTGCTCCCATCCTCCGTTCTCCAATGGCCGCCCTCTGGAATTTGGTGGTGCGACTCCTGATGAAGAGCTGCTGCCCACAACGCTGCTGCCCAGACAGACTTCTCGCAGCCCAGGAAAGCTAGGAGGCCCTTGACCGGGCACTCCCATCCTCTGTTCTCCTTGGGCCATCCTCTGGAATTCAATGGTGCGGCTCCTGCTGAAGAGCTGCTGCCCACAACGCTGTCGTCCAGACAGACTTCTCCCAGCCCAGGAAAGCTAGGTGCCACTGTTTGAATTTTCGGCACCTCCAAGCTCCTTCTCGGTGATTGGCTCTTTTCCTCGGTTACCTCCTCTGATTGGACTACTGCCTACAGAAGGACTCTGCGGCTTGCCGCAATTACTTTCTCTCCTGCTGTACCTGATTTTGAATTTTTGAATTATTGCAACCAATATGACAGAAAAATGTATTTTTATGGCTAAATTGCTTTGTTAAACTGCCAAACTTTAAAAGTGTTAGACGAGTATTCGCCTTTGTTTTGTTAACCAGTTAGGTAGGCTTCTTTCCCTCACTACTGCCTCTTAAACGTTAAACTAACTCCTTTCTTTCCCAACCACCTCAACTTTGCTGGTGCTGATCCGCACACACCCCCAGGCCTGCTTCTGCACCTGTAGCTCCTGCATTTTCACTGAAAAAAAAAAGAAAAAAAAATCTTTCTTTCCCTGTTCCTTAACTCTGTTGGTGCCCCCCCAACACCTGATTCTGTTCCTCTCTGCTTTGTCTGTTTTGGAAACCACCACTAACTATCACAACTCCACTAGACCCTGCTGCACCTTTGTTTCTTGCCCTGTCCCCTCCCTGTTACTGCTCTGTGCCTGAACCACCCACCAATTAATTCGGCAGCCTAAACTTATATCCTTCTCTTTTCCTCCACTCTAGCCAGGGTTCCCTGACCAGGTGCTCCTATCCTACGTTCTCTTTAGGCCATCTTCTGGAATTCAGTGGTGTGGCTCCTGCTGAAGAGCTGCCACCCACAATGCTGTTGCCCGAACAGACTTCTCCCAGCTGCTTCAGTTGGTTCCACTGGCGCTGCATGCCAGCTCCCCACCCATCTCCCACCCGCTCACCCTATCTGAACACTTACTTATATATTGTTACAGGGGTCACGTGTCACTCATGTAATTTATTAAATGTCTATTTCCTCATTTGCATCCTATACACCTCTGCTGCTAGGGGCGTTCATTCTTCTGGACTACATTTGAAAAGTGTATCTCATTCCCTGTACCCAGCTCCCACTTTAATCAACAATCAGAAAAATGATTTCTGTGACTAATATGCATGAGTAATCCTCACCCACTACCTTACCCCTCTACTGACTACATTGCCTCTCTGTGCACCAACAATGTCTTCCCATGACTACCTGAACCATACAGTTCTTCATTGTACTCACTCTTATCTCCACCTTGGGACCCTGTAATGCACCCATCAGATCTTCTCAAGCTACCCACATGGGAGTAGTACTAAATGTGTATGAAACAGTGACCTCCTCCTACTATGAGAAAATCAACAACTGCCCTCTAGGATCACTTGCCTGGCATACTTAGCTAATGATCCCTCCATGGTATTACTCCTTAATGATTTTGTAACCCACGTTGGTATCACGAAAGCTTGACCGTCCAGTAAAAGACAGTGGTTTCTAAATAAAAAACTTATACTGGAACAACTATTTCATTTCCTCCTACTCCTACTCCTGATGTTGGGCAATGTGCACCCCAGCCCTGGCCCACCACATGACTCCACCACTCGGCCATGAAAATCATCAGGACTAGCGCTAGCCTCAATAAACATCTGCAGCCTCCTCCCCAAGATGGACAACCTGAAGGTTTGGGTTTCTTGTCATAGTCCTGATGTTTTATCTATCATGGAATCCTGGCTATCCCCAAAGATACCGGACACGTCCATCACACTGACTGGTAACACCTTGTTCAGGCAGGACCACCTCACGAAAAGAGGCGGTGGCTGTGTCATTTACATCAAAGACTCTCTCCAGAGGCATGTCTTACCCCCAACCCCGTGCAGCAGTGAAAACTTTCAAGCACTGGCCATCAAACTGCTCTTAGGAGTGAACAATAGAGTCACAATAGAGTGCTTACTCTGCTCTCCATATATATCCCACCAGAACTGACCACAGCTGGCACCAACAACCTGTTGGATTATATTAGTACTCTGAGTCTTAATGTTCAAATCGTGCTGCTAGGAGGCTTTAATACTAATTGGCTCTCAACGGCCTCCACCTTTACCAAGGATACCCTATCTGCAATCCACTTCTCCAAAATGGTGGAGGCTCTAACTTGAGTCAATTACAAGACCGGCATCAGCACCCTGCTGGACTGGGTACTCACCAACTGTCCTGCACATATCACCAAAGTCACTGTTCTTCCAGACTCTTTGAGTGACCACTCCTCTGTCAAATGCATCTGGAACAACAAGTATTGCAACCCCCCCCCACCAGAATCATAAAGAGCCATGTGCTCCTAAAAGGCCACCTTCCACAGCTAAAGTCATACCTAAAACTTCAAGGCTGGACGGACCTGTATGAAACCAATAATGTGGACATGGCCCTGGACATCTTCATATCAAAACTCAATTCTGTCTGTGACAAACACACACCGGTTACAACAAGAAAAGCCATAGGACCTTTTAACCCCTGATTACCCTGAACTTCTGGAGCAACTTGCCTCAAGAGATCATCTCCAGCAAAAGCAAAGCTGCAGGGCACCACCACAAACATTCAACAGTATAAAAGGCCCGCAATGACTGTATGAAAGCAATTCACCATGCAAAAAGCATATATTACAAAGAAGCCCTCACTAACTCGTGGAACAGCAGCAAGTCTTTCTGGGCCAACCTCAATTATAACACTGAGAAAGATCCTAAAACTTCCCCATCTATGCTCACTGTTGATGGGATACCAACCTTGGACCCTCTGCTTATTGCCAACTCACTGAATCATGCTTTCACTGACCTAAGCAGTGTGCTCCCAATAGATTACTTCAATCCCCCTAACCCAAGTGACCTCCAGAAGATGCCTGTACTACCCCCAAACCAGCTGCTATTCCACTTCAAAGAGGTCTCTGAAACAGATGCAAGAAAATATCTAGAAAAGGTACTCGGAAAATCAAGATGCAGCAGGGACTCCCTGGACCTTAAATTTGTTCACTTGGCACTTGATGAAATACTAGGACCAATAACCAAAATAATTAACTTGTCCCTCTGCCACTCCCAATTCCCCCAATGATGGAAATCTGCAACAGTAACCCTTGTACACAAAAGTGGGGACCAAGCTTTACATAATAACTATAGACCTATATCCATGCTCCCACCACTCTCCAAGGCTCTAGAATGGATTGTGGCTGACCAGGTGGTGGAATATCTTAACTAACACCAACTTCTATGTCCAGAACAACACGGATTCTGGGGTGGCCACGGTACCATCACTGCCTTACTTGAGTTCACTGGATTCATCCATAATGCCCTAGACCAAGACCACCTGGTAGGGGCAGACTTCATTGACCTATCAAAGGCATTTGATACGGTGCATCATGCGCTCATCCTTGAACAGCTATCTGGCATTGGACTTGCACCAGAAACCTTGACCTGGTTCAGTAGCTACTTGAGTAACCATTCCCAGCAAGTCAGGATTGGGGAAGTCTTCTCTAACAGCCAACCTGTTAGATCTGGTGTACCACAAGGGTCAATACTGGGACCTTTGCTTTTCAATTTATTCTTTAACAATCTCCTGGCCTCTTGTCACCGTCATATGTTCCTTTACACTGATGACGCATTCATTTTTTCTAGCAACCCACACCCTGAACATCTAGAGGCGGATCTCCAAAGAGGCTTTGCATCCACAGAAAAGTGGTTCAAAGATGAAAGGCTGGTTATGAACTATAAAAAGACTAAGACCATGGTTTACTCCACATCCCAAAGCAAGCTCAAAAACATCCCCCTGGCAATAAGGAATGACAGCGGTACCACACTGGAGCTAGTCCCCCATTTCAAATACCTTGGTGTAGCAATCAACTCCACTCTGTCCTTTGTTTAACATATTGATATCACTGCAAGAGCTATTAATACAAGAATCAGGATCCTCTACTGTCACAGGCACTGTCTAAGTTATGAAGCACTGAACCTGGCAATCAGCAGTCTAAGTGTCTCCCTCATAGACTATGGGCTGGCTAGCTACAGGTCTGCAATGGACATGGTCCTTCAATGCATCTCAGTTGCCCAAAACAAAGCCTGCAATCATCTACAGGTGCACCAAGACTCACACACACCTGTGACCTTTATGCTCGGGCTGGCTGGCTAAAACTGAATGACAGAATTCGATATCAGACCTGCCTTCTTGCCAAAAAAGCCACATTAAATTTGCTTCCAAGAGGGCTTCAGAACCTGCTTTCCCTGCCTGTAAATACCAGACAAACCAGAAGCTCCACCACCCAAGTTTTCCATGTGCCCAGATGCCGCACTGCCATGGTAAAATGTGCGTTTTCACACCATGCCCCCCTCTGGGCTAACGCACTGCCCCCACCATCACTAACACCACAATGACTGGGTCTTTTAAACACAGACTGCGTCAGCACTTCATTGACATTAGGAATTGTGCATGCCTCCACTAAGACTCTGCACACAACAGCAAACTAACTTAGCACTTAATCCCCTGCCATCTGCCCTGTCTGGATAGCCCTTCTGCAGCACTTCTCTTACCACCACCCTACCTCCTCCCTAGGCACAGCCTCCCCCTTGCCCCTCCCCCGTGCCCTATCCCTTACCCTGTTCTCACCCTGTCCTCTACACTCTGTCCCCTCAGTCCTCCCTCTCCCTTTGTATCCACTCCTGATACCATTTGTTTATCATCATGACACAGGTATACATTATACAGTGCCTCAGCATACCTTACCTTAGTGCATTATGTTATGGATTTCTGTTCCTACTATATACATTGTCCTCAGTCTTCGCACTTTACTGTCTTATGTAACTGATGTGGAACCTGTTAACAAGCATTCACTCAAAGGTGTTATCCAAGATCTCAATAAATTAATAAAAAATAAAAAAAAGGAGCAGAGACATACTGGACTCCCTGCAAGGGGCATGCCTCAGACAGCTAGTGCTAGAGCTAGTGCTAGAGCCCACCCAGGAAGGTGCGATTTAGGGTCTGGTACTCACCAATGGGGACAGAATTGCAGATGTCATGGTGGGTGGACACCTGGGGTCCATGATCATCACATGGTGTGGTTCAATGTGAGTACAGTGAGGGTCCTAGACTTCAGGAGGGCAGACTTTGCAAAGTTGAAGGCATGTCTCAGAAAAGCCCTAGCAGGGAGGAAGGACTGTGGGGGAGTTAAGGAACAGTGGGCCCATCTAAAAGGATCCATAATAGAGACAACAAACCTTTGCATTAGGCAAATAAGCAAAGGCAAGAGAAAATGAAAACCACTATGGTTCTCAAAGGAAGTGGCCAGGAAGGTAACAGCGAAAAAGCTGGCTTTCAGGAAGTACAAGGAAACACAGAAGGAGAAGGACAGGGTAGTGTATCAGGATAAGCAGAGAGAGAGGCAGAGAAGGTAGTCAGGAGCGCAAAGGTACAACTGGAAGAAAAAATAGTCCAAGCAGTAAAGAAAGGGGGCAAGATTTTTTATAGGTATGTAACCACCCAGTCCCCTAGGGTTACTAGAATCCCCTTAGTATCAGTGCTAGGCAGGGAGAGGCAGCTGGTGATTAACTAGTTAAATGGTTTTCACCTGCTCACTCTTCTGTTTACTTGGCTTCAGTTGAGATGGAAGTAATGAGCTCATTTGGCACTCTCGCAGCAGCATAACCCTTGTGCCAGCTGTTGAGGTGGGAGATAGAATGTTGAGATGGCAGTCAGTTGTAGCAGTCAGTTACAGTCTGTGTTTAGAGTTGGAGTGTGGGAGTGACAGCTGCTCTGCCAGTGGGCTCGGAGTTGAGGGCCCTGAATTCTCACCCTACTTCTGGTATTCTCCAGCTTGCCAAGTGAGGTGGTGGAGGCCTTTTTCTACAGCAGGATTTCCTGATTTTCATTCCTGGAGGGGTGAAAAGGATTGCGAGTGGGTGGATCCATGGGGCAATCACCTGTTTGGCCCCAGGATGTTTTGAAACTGCCTGAAATTTCCAACAGTAAGTGAATTCTGACTTTTGCTACAGAAAGCAAGTACCTGTTCTGTTGTGTTCCATGCCCAGAGGGAAGGCAACATTTTTTTTCTGTAAGTACAGATATGCAAGACTGTCCTTGAATTAAAGTTGGCTGAGGTGTGTGATGTCCAGAGGTATGACTATATCACACTGTTTGGGGCTTTTTTTACCTTTACACTACTGAGGTGGTGAATTTGAATTGTGAATGCCAGTTCCATTCAAAAGCAATTCAAAAGGTTTCCAAATGTTTAAGGTGTAACTCTGAAAGAATGGCTGAGTATGGATTTGGGAGCAAAGGGTGGGCATAACCCCACCTGGAGTAACCAGTTCAAGACTAACAGGTTCAGTAAGGGCACCTGGTCACTTTGGGCACATGGTCAAATGTCTGAAGATGATTTTTTTACACCCTGGAGTGGGTTACAGTTTCTTCTCTGGTTATGGAAGAATGTTGCTAGTGCTAGCCAAATGTGTATTCAGATTGTGGCCAATATGCCACTGAATTCAATGTTCTATGTTCTACATCTGTGGGACTACAAGTCCAGGTTGTTCTATGTCCTATGACATGTCGGAATACTAAGTGCAAGTGTCCTATGTCCTACTGCGGTGGGCATACAAAGCATTTCTGTCAGATACAGTTCGATTTTGTTGTTCTGCAAGTTCCTAGTGCCAAGATGTGTAAACCTTGGGGGTCCACCATTGCTTTGAAGAACATCTTTTGAATAAAGTCCCATTCTAGAAACACAACTATGGTCTAGACAGTTACGTTATTGCTTCCTGTGTGGATTTACTGGATACTCCTCCAGAAGATAGGTCTAGCATATGCCTAGAAAAAAATCTTGACCCAGGACCTGGTTTGTAAATACCAGTGGTTATTGTTTTTGTACACCCCCACCCCTTGATCTCTAGAAGAATGAATCTGGTATATATTCCCAAAGCTAGGTGTGGTACCATTTCTAAATGTTTGAGTGTGTGCCCAATATGGGTACCAGAGGTCTACTGAGTAAAGTAGCGGGGTGGGTGGGTTACAGGTATGTTAGTGAAAGGAGAAAGATGGGGGGAATTGTAAGTCTTGAGGGGGAGAAGGTGAGTATGCAGAGGGGGACTTGGAAAAAGTAACAATCCTGAACAAATATTTTTTTTCAGTACTCACAGAAGAGACGGAAGGTGAGGGACCACAATTAAGTGGCAGGAACAGTAAGGGGAGGGAGGTGGACACCAGTCTATTTATGGAAGAGAGAGTTCTAAAGGAACTCGCAAAGCTGAAAGTGGACAAGGCAATGGGATCAGACAGGATACATCCTAGAATATTAAAGGAGCTTAGGGAGGTGCTAGCAGCACGACTCTCGCAGCCCTGTTCAATGAATCGCTGGAAACGGAAGTGGTTCCAGAGAACTGGAGGTGTGCAGATGTAGTCCCTCCACACAAAAGTGGGAACAGGAAGGAAGCTGGAAACTACAGATCAGTTGGCCTGACCTCAATGGTGGGGAAAATAATGGAATCACTGCTAAAAGAAAGGATTGTGGAACATCTTGAATCCAGTGGAGCAGAGAATCCAAGGCAGCATGGATTCAGAATGAGAAGGTCATGTCAAACAAATTTGATAGATTTCTTTGACTGGGTGACCAGGGAAGTGGATTGGGGGAGCAGTGGGTGTGGCCTACCTGGATTTCAGCAAGGTCTTTGACACTGTTCCACGTAAGTGGCTTGTAAACAAGCTAGGCAGCCTGGGAATGGGTCCCAAGGTGGTAAACTGGGTTAGGAACTGGTTGAGGGATAGAACACAGAGGGTGGTGGTAAATGGAGCTCAATCTGAGGAAAGGAGGGCGACCAGAAGAGTGCCAAAGGAATCAGTTCTGGGGCCAGTCCTATTCAATGTCTTCATAAGTGACATTGCGGAGGGGCTGGAAGGAAATGTATGCCTCTTTGCAGTTGATAGGGAGAAGGGCAGAGGTAAATGGAGAAAAAGACAAAGGCATAAGGACAGGGATGGGACAAAAAGAAATAAAGCCATAAAAAAATGGAGGGTAATGAGTACCAATGCTCGTAGTCTAGGTAAAAAGATCCCCGAAATGGTAGCCTTGATGGAAGAGGGATGCCTGGATATCATGGCAGTCACAGAAACATGGTACACAGAGAACCATGACTGGGATGTCAACATACCAGGGTATACAATCTACAGGAGGGACAGGGAGTGAAGAAGAGGAGGAGGAGGAGTAGCTCTCTATGTAAGGGAAGGGATCAAAGCAACTGAACTAAAGGGTAAACAAGGAGGAGAGGAGGCACTGTGGGTCACCCTGGAGACTAGAAATGGCTCCACAATCTGCACAGGGGTTGTATACAGACCCCCGTCTCAGGGGGAGGAAATGGACAAGAAAATGATAGAAAGCATTCTTGGGATGGAAGAGAAAGGGGAGGTATTGCTGATGGGGGACCTGAATATGCCAGATGTTAACTGGAGCACCTTTGTTGCAGCCACATCCAAGAGCAGGGCCATTCTAGATGCCCTATAGGGGGCATGCCTCAGACAGTTGGTTTTGGAACCCACTCGGGAGGTAGCAATCTTAGACCTGGTACTCTCAAATGGGGACGGAGAAAGGATCTCTGATCTTGAAGTGGGTAGCCATCTGGGAACAAGCGACCACCAAACAGTGTGGTTCACGATAAACTTAGCTGTAGAGTCAAGCCACACAAAAGTGAAGGTACTGGACTTCAGGAGGGCTGATTTTGTCAAAATGGGAGAGTGCCTCAGAAAAGCACTAGCAAACAGGCAAGAAGGTGGGGTGGAGTAACAATGGGGAAACATTAAAACCGCCATCACAGAGGCAACAAGCCTTTGTGTGAAGCAAATAAACAAATCAAAATGAAAGAAGAAACCTCTGTGGTTCTCAAAAGAAGTAGCAGGGAAGGTAAGGGAGAAAGAGATAGCATTCAAGAAGTATAAGGAAACACAGAAAGAGCAGGACAGAGAACTGTACCAGTTAAAGCAGAAGGAAGCAGGGAAGGCAGTCAGAATAGCAAAGGCCCAAACAGAGGAAAAGATAGCCAACTCAGTTAAGAAGGGGGATAAAACCTTTTATAAATACATTAGGGATCAAATAAAGACTAAGGCTGGGATACTGAGGCTGAATAAAGAGGAAGGTGGTTGGGCAGAGAGCAACAGTGAAACAGCAGGGATACTGAACGAATACTTCTGTTCAGTATTCACAATGGAAAAGCAGGGGGAGGTACCTAATCCAGTCAATATAAGCACTCTGGATAGGGGGGGTTGATATTAGTCCTTTCACAGAAGAAAGGGTTCTGAAAGAACTCTTAAAAACTGAAGGTGGATAAAGCAATGGGGCCTGATGGGATTCACCCCAGAATTCTAAAAGAACTAAGGGGAAGAACTAGTAACACCACTGACTACCCTTTTTAATAAATCATGGGAGGATGGTGTGGTACCTGAGGACTGGAGGAGGGTGGATGTGATTCTCCTTCACAAAAGTGGGAGCAAGACAGAGGCAGGAAACTACAGACCTGTCAGTTTGACCTCAGTGGTAGGGAAGATGATGGAATCACTGCTGAAGGAAAGAATTGTTGAGTACCTAGAGGCCAGTGGGGCAGAGGACCCAAGGCAGCATGGATTCACAGCAAGAAGGTCATGTCAGACAAATCTAATTGATTTCTTTGACTGGGTGACCAAAGTAGTAGACCAGGGAGGGGCTGTGGACATGGCCTACCTAGACTTTAGCAAGGCATTTGACACAGTCCCGCACAAAAGATTAATAAACAAATTAGCCAGCTTGGGAGTGGGTCCCAGGGTGGTAGCCTGGGTAAAACACTGGCTGGACAACAGGACACAGCGGGTAATAATAAATGGAGTCCACAGTGAAGAAAGGAGGGTTACTAGTGGGGTACCGCAGGGTTCAGTACTGGGGCAGGTCCTTTTTAATGTCTTTATAAGGGACATTACAGAAGGACTAGAAGGGAAAGTATGTCTCTTTGCAGATGACACAAAGATCTGCAACAGGGTTGATATGCAAGGTGGGGTGGAAAGGATGAAAAGGGACTTGGCAAGGTTGGAGGAATGGTCAAATGTTGGCAGCTTAGATTCAACGCAAAGAAGTGCAGAGCAATGTACTTGGGAAACAAAAACCCAGGGGAAGAGTACACAATGGGGGGTGTGATACTGACAACAACAAAAATGGAAAGGGACCTGGGGGTAGTCATATCAGACAGCCAACAATGTGAGAAGGCAGTAAGGAGGGCTGGGGGGATGCTGGGATGCATAGAGAGAGGCATCATCAGCAGAAAACAGGAAGTTGTTGGCCCTCTGTACAGACAGTTGGTAAGACCACATCTGGAGTACTGTGTACAGTTCTGGAGACCCCATCTCCACAAAGACATAGACAGGGTGGAGGTAGTCCAGAGGAGGGCAAACAAAATGGTGCAAGGACTGCACCAGAAGACATACGAAGAAAGACTAAAATAGCTTAAGATGTATAGCCTCGAGGAAAGGAAGGGGAGAGGGGGGTCATGATAGAAACTTTCAAATACCTCAAGGGAATCAACAAAGTCCAAGAGGGTAGCATCTTTCAGAAAAGTGTGCAAGAACAAGAGGCACAATTTGAAGATAGAGGGGCGGCTCAGAGGTAATGTGAGGAAGTATTTCTTCACAGAGAGGATTGTAGATGCATGGAACGGCCTTCCTGAGGAGGTCGTAGAGTCAAAAACAGTGGGGGAATTCATAAATGCATGGGACAGACATAAGGCAGTTCTAGTGGGGGGTAGGAGGAAGTAGGCTGTTGGTTAACTAGGATCTGCAGCTTATCAGTTAGGTAGGGAAATGGGCAGACAAGGTGGGCCATGCGGTCCTTATCTGCCATCAAATTCTATGTTTCTGTATTCCTATGACACTAAGATCTGCAACAGGGTAGACACTCTGGGAGGGGTGGAAAAAATGAGGAGGGACCTTGGTAAACTAGAGGAATAGTCAAGAGTGTAGCAGCTAAGATTTAATGCAAAAAAGTGCAAAATCATGCATTTGGGGCACAGGAACTCAGGGGAGGCTTACATGATGGGAGGAGAGAGAGATAATGATGATCACTAAACAGGAAAGGAATCTGGGGGTAATCATATCAGATGATCTAAAGGTGGCCAAACAATGCACAAAGGCTGTGGGGAGAGCCAGTGGAGTACTGGGGCGCATAGGGAGAGGTATCACCAGCAGAAGGAAGGAGGTAGTGATTCCTCTGTACAAATCATTAGTGAGACCTCATCTGGAGTACTGTATCCAGTTCTGAAGGCCACATTTCCATAAGGACATAGACAGGGTAGAGGCAGTTCAGAGAAGGGCAACAAAAATGGTGCAGGGCCTGCACCATAAGTCATATGAGGAGAGACTGGAGGACCTCAATATGCATACCCTGGAGGAGAGGAGAGGAGAGGAGGAAAAGGGTGGACATGATAGAGACCTTCAAATATCTCAAGGGCATAAATAAGGTACAGGAGGGTACAGTAGTAGCCACAGACATTGCCAGCTATTTCCAGATAATTCGTGAAATTTCTAAAGAGTTTCTCTCTGCTGCCCCTACTATAGAAATGGAGAAAACATTAGATATATCTGGAAATATCACAGAAATTTTGGGAAATAGCTGACAGTGTCTGTGGCTGCCACTGTAGCATATTTCAGAAAAAGCGATGTTCTAGAACAATAGTTCTTAGACTTTGCCACAGTGAGCCTCCCCAAATCCATGGAAAAGATTTTGAGCCTCCCCCAAAAACTGACATAATCTTGGGCCTCCCCAAAGAAAAATAACATACTGTACTTTGCGCAATATACCTTGAATAAACTGAAACCCCTTTGAGTACTTGGCTCACATTCAGCTCTTTGTCTTATACTGACGTGGAACCTTTAAAAAAGAGCTCCTGTGCTCAGAGGTGTTATCTGAATAACACATAAATAAAATAAACAATTATTACTATTCAGCTTATTGTAACAACCCCCCATACACACACACACATGCCAGCCTACTTACACCACTATTTTCATTTTTGAACCATTGCTACCCCTTGTTGCAGTAACTTCATGGGTCAGACTACTTTCTTTGTTTCCTCTCTATGTGAAATAACCTTCCTACATACTTTACCTCTCCCCCTCCAAAGCAATTTCTCTAGGATTACTTTGCTCCTTTCTACTATTGCTCTTAGGACTTCTATGCTCAGCCCTTGTATTTGGGCTGTTCTGCCATCAGTCTACAATTTGATCAATTACCACCACTCATTATTAGTTTATTGTTCATATTTGTTTGCACTATTGTTCATTGTGCATTTCTTGATTGTTTTGCAGTTACCTTTTAAAATGTATTCACTCCCTACCCTTCCCTGGGTACACCTGAAATGAGCCTTCGCTCATTCACCTTCCCTTGCCACCTATTAGTAAATAGATACATACAATTCACCTACTGTCCTCTTTCAATTTGCTTCATTTCTTCACACAAAATGTATAAACCTCAAAATTTAAATACAGTACTTTTTCAGATTTGCTTGAGCCTCCCCTGGAACAAGTTGGGGCCTCCCCAGGGAGGCTGGCCTCACCATTTGAGAACCCCTGTTCTAGAACAAGGGTCATGACATGAGGCTAGAAGGTGATAAACTAAAGGATAACATGATTAAGTATTTCTTCACAGAAAGGTGTTGAATGCATGGAACAGCCTCCCAGCAGAGGTGGTGGGGGCAAATTCAGTAGGGGAATTTAAAAATGCATGAGATAGGCATAGGGAACCCTAATGGTAGGAAAGAGATCAAAGCCAGAGATAAGTAGGGTCTGCAGCTTCTACAGCAAGTAGGAAAACATGGGCAGACTGGGTAGGCCTAGTGGTCCTTATCTGCCGTCAATTTCTGTGTTTCTGTTTCTATCCATGACATCCCCATGGAGGCATCATGCATCCAGAATGAGTCTGGTAGGAGAACTACAAAGGACTAGCAGACCAAAAGGAGAGTCACAACAAAGAACTTGACTGGGGAAAAAATGGTAAATTTTAATTACATAGAGTGAGCAGTAACAGAAAGAAAATTCAATTGCGCTTCAAGGCAATAATGCCTCTTCGGCAGGAGAGAGGGCTAACTGCCACAACAGTCCACTTAAATGGTGTGGAGCCCAGAAGAGGGCAGGTGAATAAGCGTGATGTTAGATGACATGCCCAGACAAATCTCAAGGGATATTCTAAGTAAAACACATGCAAGAGTTGTTTGAAAAAATTAACGTGATGAAAGCATTTCATGTACTACACATATTGTGCCAAAATGGAGAAATTCCACAAATATTATCAACAAAAATAGCTGCCTAAAGGGGCAACTGAAAAAAAATGCTTACTGTACCCAAAGTGTACATAACATCTCAAAGGGCTGTTTCATGATGGCATAGAAATCCTGAACTACAAAGAATAGTGGTTGTAATAAAGCACGGAGGCAGGTAAGGTTTGTTTGCGGATGTTTACTGAATAATGCCAGCAGGAACATACAGATGCAGACTAGCTCAACTCAGGCTCAATTCAGGTGGGTTATAGCCCACCAATACTTATTTATAGCAAGCATTCAGACAAAGTGATGTCACACAACGCGTGTATCATTAATATGCATATCCTTACATCTCCTCTTTCAGTAAGATCTTTCAATAAAACAGTATTCATAACTTTAAATAAAATGCCTTATACTTGATAGTTCTCCAGTCTGTATCTTATTTGATGCAGAGTCAAGTCTTGTATCTTGTAGGGTTTCTTATTGAGCGGCCGCTCACTCAGCTCTCTCGGGTCAGACTTTCGATCAGGCTGGACATGCTCCATGGAGCGGCTGACATTGTCAGTGGCAGGTCCTCACTTAGGTCCTGATGTTGCTGCATTGCCGTAGCTGTGTCTCTCCCACTGGACATTTCTCTCTCCTCCGCCGCTGAATCAGTCTCTCTCTCTCTTCGGGCTCGGTCTCTGGCTTCCTGCATGGTGAACTGAACTGTGGCACTGGAGTTCCCAGGAGATCTCAGCAGTTTTGGCAATACTGCTTTCCATTGGCTTCAACCACGTATGATTGTGGGGTTTGTGCAGGGGACAGGACAATTACAGGGGTCCATTCCTTCTCAGTGGTACACAAGTGCACTTGTTGTCCTGGAGACAAATCAGGCAAGGAATGCGCTCCTTGGTTATAACAGTACTGTTGCTTTTTCTGAGCTTTCTCTAAAACAGCCCAGACATCAGCCTCTACCAATTTTGGTTTAAGGAGCCATGTGTTGTTGAAATCACTGCCCTGGTGCGATGTCCCATTAACAATTGTGCAGGTGACCTCAGGCCTTCTATGGGTGTGTTTCTTAAGTCAAGCAGGGCAAGATAGGGACTTTTATGGTCCCGTCTGGCTTTTTTTCAACACATTCTTAATTATTTGAACAGCTCATTTGACCATCCCATTGCTCTGGGGATATCTGGGTGATGAAGTAATGTGTTTATACTTGTACTTCTTTGCAAATGTTTCAAACTCAGCACTCGCAAATTGAGGGCCATTGTCTGTGATGAGTATGTCAAGTATTCCATGTCGTGCATACCAGGGATGGCAGAACTCTGTGAAGTTCTGACCCTTATTAAATAAGAACTGAAACATGGTAAAGTCCTCATTAGTTCTGATTTATTGACCAATATTTGAAAAAATGTGAAAACATGCATAAAAGTGGCCAAAGTCACTCACATTTGACACAGAGGTCCAAAGGAGATAATTTAATGGATTGTTTGTATAAAAATTAAAATAAAACTGCTAAATAAAAAAGAAATGTGTCACTACTAGCCCCTTCATGGCTGGCCTATAATGGTGGCATATCATGCTCAGGTCCGTGACATGAGTGTGCTGGGAGAGACAGACAGACAGATGCAAATACTTACAGTATATCATAACACCACCAAGCACTGCAGGCACTGCCAGGCTGCTAAGATTTCTTTTTTTTATTAATGGTGCTGTGTGGGTATCATTTTGATGGATGTTCCAGTCAGAGCCAAATAAGCCAAAGAAATGGATATGAATGATCAAATGAGCAGCATTAAGAGAGCCCACCCACCATACACATGTGAATGATGCAACTGCCTCATATGCCCCGGTTTACTGTAATATATGGTACACTACCTGGTCCAAGAAGTTTTAATGTTTTCTAGTACTACAACTACTTCTACTGAATCTGATCAACATGCTGAGGAATGGATACTGACTCCTTGAAGAAGAAAAACGAAAGACATAGTGATCACCACACAGCCAGGCAGCCAATCACACATCGCATTGGTCAAGTGCAGTGCAGTCATAAAAAAGTTTGCCACTGCCACCTGAAGACCTGCTACAACTCACAGTCAGATTATCCCCTGGGCCACCCACAGCCAGCAGCAGAGGGCAGGCGCATTAACTAGTATGTTGTTTGAGCAGTATTTTTTTTTTAATACTGTACATGAAATCGTGTTTGAACGTAGGTGATGATGATCGTTATTCGTGATTGGATTGTACACACAGTTACACTGAAGCCAGAAAAAAAAATTATTTGGGATTTCTGGGATGTCACATTTATAGTGGGCCACTCTGCAGTCTCTTTCCCTCTCCCCTCTTTACGTCACAAAGATTTATTTTACCTTCTGCCTTTTCTGCAGTTTCAAACCAGGAAAAAGAAATATTATTTGAGATTTCTGGGACACACACATTTGTTGTGGGCCACCCTGCAGTCTCTTTCCCTCTCCCCTCTTTATGTCACAAAGATTTATTTTGCCACCCAACTGCCAAGAAAAAAAACTTTCATTTGGGATTTTCTGTAACTGTAATCTCTGGGCCACCAGTACTCTCTCCTCTGGATTGGGAATGACACAAGTCAGATTTTGCCAGCCTGCACTTTTTGTGGAAATGGCATCTCCATGGACCCAGAACCTGACTTCTATGACAAAGTCCATATTATCCAGGTCCACGGATTGCAGGTTCGATCTGAGGGTCCGGATCTCCCATGGAACAGTCGCCCAGCCCTAGTGCATACTGTGACTTAACATAGTTGATTACAGTTACACTTGTTGTACAGTATCTTGCTGTCTAGAAACCTCAATACATTTTGAGTAGTAGTCCACTAGTATCAAATAGTTTTCTCTGTTCAATTCAAATAAATCACCTCCCACTTTTTGTAACAGCTTCTCTGGGATTTTATGCGGTTTCAAAGGCTCTTTTGGCTAAACTTTCCTGTAGCTGGTACAAATACCACAATTGGCTGCCAAGTCACTGATCTGGCTGTTCATGCCTGGCCAAAACAGGATGTATCTGGCTCATCGTCAGAATTTTTCTATCCCCAAATGGCTACCATGTATTTTGGTGAGCATTTCTTTTTTAAGTGCCACTGGCACTCTCAATCTCTCCCCCTTTAACAGTAAACTGCTTTCTGTAGCAATTTCTTGTCTGAATAGCCAGTATTATCCAATCTCTGGATCTACTCATGATCCCTCAGAGGGCCATTCCTGTTACTTGGTTACTTGGTATTAGAGACAAAAGAAGGCCAAGGCCCATCGGGATTGTCCCCCACATTGTGGGATATTGTTTCCCAAGATAGTTTTAATCCAAAAACCAGTTGTCCAATTGATTTTTAAAGATGGTGATATTTGGGTAATCCACTAAATGTTGTGGTAATTTATTCCGCAGTTTAGATGCCCTAATAGAGAAAAAATATTGTCTTTTATTTGTTCTTGCCTTTACAATATTTAACTGTTTATCATGTAGTCTTGGTACTATCTTCCTTTCTGCGTAAGAGAAGCCACACGAGTCCATTAAGGCTGGGGACTGCATAATCCTAAATAATTGAAGAAGGTCACCTCTTGCCCTTCTTTGTTCAAGTGAATAAAGGCCCAATTTTTTTAATCTCATTTCATAAGGTAGGTGAGATAAGTAAGGAACCATTTTTGTTGCTCTGTGTTGTATTTGTTCAATCCTATTAATCTCAGTAATTAAATAAGGGCTCCAAAATGGTGACCCATAATCCATATATGGCCATATATGAGATCTATATAAAGAAATTATGCACTGTTCAGTTTTAGAAATAAAAGTATGATTTATTCGTCTAATCAAGGAATTTGCGAAAATTAGCAACTTTTGTTACAGTGATCTTTAGATGACAGTTTGCAATTTGCCAGAATTCCCAAGTCTTTTTCACTGATAACTGACTTAATATTTATATTATTAAGCGTATACATCTGTCTAGGATTATTATTTCCCATATGTAATACCGAGCATTTATTTTCGTTAAAGTACATTTTATTTGTTATTGCCCAGTGCTCAATGGTGGTTAAATCTTGCTTGAGTATTTCTTGGTTTATTTGGTTATCCACCCTTCCTCCTAGTTTTGTGTCATCGGCAAATTTAGTAACAATGTTTGTAGATTTTATATTCATATCGCTAATTAATAAATTAAACAGTGTGGGTCCCAGGACAGAGCCCTGTGGGACACCACTGGTCACTTCTCCACTGTCAGACAACACACCCCCCACTCTGACTCTCTGAGTCCTACCTGTCAGCCAGCTGTGAACCCAACTAACAATTGCTGGAGAAAAACCCAAGTGAGAGAGTTTGTTTATCAGAATAGCATGAGATACCTTATCAAATGCCTTACTGAAATCCAGTAGAATAACATCCTTAGGAATATTATTGTCCATATGCTTGCTTACATATTCATAAAAAAGTGAGTAAATTAGTAATACAGGAGTGACCCTGTTTAAATCCATGCTGAGTTGTATCTATAATATTTAAGGAGACCATTTCATGTTCAATGATAGTTTTAATAATTTTCTCCATCAACTTGCAAGGGATGGATGTAAGACTTATAGGTCTATCATTTTCAATCTTTGAACACGTCCCTTGTTTGAAGATAGGGGTGACAATAGCTAAAAGCCAATCTGTTGGGATTTTTGTTTCTTGTAGGGATTTGTTAAATATTATAGTAAGTGGTAAGGTGATAGTATCAAGTGTACCTAACAAAAATTTGGCATTAATATTGTCAGGGCCAGGACTGGTAGTTTTGTTTATTGTTTTAAGTACAGCCATTACATTATGCGGGGAAATACTGTAATCATGTGGACGAGTAGTAAAGTTTGAAGGTTGAGTACAATTATCCGGTTGGGAAAAGACAGAACAAAAATAATCATTAAATACTGTTGCCGTTTCAAATTCAGAAACAATTGTTGAATCTTTAATAACTATTGGGCCTACTGATCTATTATTCCTTTTTTTTCATTAAGGTAAGAATACAATGATTTATGAGAGTCCTTTGTATGTACTATTCTAAATTCGAGATTTCGTTTGCTATAATTATAGAATTTTTAAATCCTTAACTGATTTTCTGTATTTGTGTAATGCTTCCTCTCTAGCATTAATAGCACAGTTTTTAAGATTTTAAAAGTGATTGTTTAAGTTTATTTTTTAATGGTGTTATTAAACGACAAGGTATCTTTCCCTTTTATTATATTTATTTTTATTGGAACATACTGATGTTCAAGATCATAAATTTTTGTTTTGAGGTATGTCCATGCTTCCTCAGTGTTTAATGATGAAAGCGTTTTACCCAGTCAGTGTTGCTAAGATTTTCATTAATTTTAGAAAATTTTGCCTTATCATATTGTTTGATCATAAGTTTATTGTTTAAGTGTAAGAATCATAAGTTATAGAGAACTGTACAGCCATATGATTGCTACTGCCCAGAGGGTCTGTAACAGTGAGATTATTTATTTTATTTTCATCATTAGTGATGAGTAAGTCTAAGATGTTATTCCTCGAGTTGGTTCCATAACTAATTGAACCAGACCCAGATCTATAACTGTTGATAAAAAGTTTGTCATGTTGAGAGCTACCAGTCAGGGTTTCCCAATCAATTGATGGTAGATTAAATTCCCCTAAAATGAGAACTGTACCATTTGTTGCCAGAGAGGATATTTCTTTTGTTAGGGATAAAGTATAATCTATGTCAGAAGTTGGAGGTCTATAGCAAGTACCTACTACCATCTTTGGTTGACCATGTGGTTGAAGAGTAACCCATATACTTTCATTTTGAGCATTAGAGGCTATCTCAAATGATGGAATATCATTCTTTATGTAGAGACATACCCAACCCCCTTCCTGTTACCTAATCTATTTTTAGTATAGAGTTTAAATCCTGGAATTTCTACAGACCATAATCTATCTGGATTCCCCCATGTTTCAGATATAGATATTACACTGAGATTATGGAGTTGAATTTTAACTTCAAGTTCAGCCAGTTTGGAAATATTTAGCGAACGAGCATTAAGAGACAAAATATTGAGTTGTTGTTTCTTATAAACGGAGCTAGATGTATCAAGAGATTTAGGTTTAGATCCAATCTCCCCTGTAGGTGTTAGTTTAAATAGTTTTGGATAAAGGTGCTGATCTTATGTCCAAGCAGTGTATTCCCTCTTCTGCTGAGATGCAAGCCATCCCAGCAGAAGAGGGATGGATAACCATTGAATTCTTCCCAATGTGTTAAACATGGAAGATCCTGTCTGAGACACCATTTTCGTAACCATTCATTGATTACTTTGATTTTACTTAAAGTATGGGGGGATGCCCTAGGTACTGGTAAAATCTCAGAAAAAACATATATCACACCCTCTTTCTTCAAGAATGTTATGAAGGGCAACGTAGTCTTGTTTCAATTGTTCAATTGATGTTTTATTGATATCATTTGTCCCAAGATGAATGACCACAAGGGGATTATTTCCTGCTTGGGATAGAATGGATTTTACCATTGGTGTTATGTCAGATACTCTAGCCCCTCTATAGCTAGAACAAGTTCTATTGTTTTTATCTTGGTTACAGATAGCTCTATCAGTAAATTTGATAATAGAATCACCCAATACAAAAATTTGTTTATTTTTTAGTTTGGAGGGGGAACATATCTCTTGATGATCAATTGAGATAGTAGGGGTGTTGTGCAAAACTGACTGTTCATTACTTTTTAAGGATAGTAGGGGGCGGGTGAAGTTGGTGCTTGTTATATCTTCTGTACCTGTTCCCAATGTAGTAGGACACTCATTCAGGATTTGAGAGTTATGTACTCCGTCATCATTTACAAAGGACAAAGGATGGAAGGGATTATACATCGGTGATGTAGGGGCAACAATAGGTTTACATCTACTTTGTTTCCCAGTTTTATTTTTTGGAATAGTCACCCATTTATCACTTTCAGAGACGTATATGCCTGAGATTTAAACTCAGGGTTTATATTAGCAGTGTAGAACTTGTTAAACGGTTCTCTATACAAGGAGGGGCATAATGTAGTATAGAGTCTGTTTCATGTCCAGTAATGGATTTATTGGTACAGGTTGTTGATGATTCAACATTTAGCAACATTGACATTTGATCTATATAATCTTCCAGTGCTTCTATCTCAGTACTATTAGTAGATCTGGTAGTAAGGCGTTTAATATCATCTTGCAGTGTGGTAACCAACTGACATTTATCACAAATATAATTGGGGGTTTGTTTCCCAATAGCATACATTTTACATGAAGAACAGCAATTTTTGGCTTGTTTCATGATTTATGATACTCACAACCAGTAACCCTAGATGTAAATTCTCAGTTTAGCACAATGGATAATGTCAGTTATACAGACGTGCCCTTGTCCTATTGTCCACAGTGGACACGGTAGCATGCCTGCGACAATGCGGCGTCTCTGCATGCGTCTCGCATGTGGCCCTTTCGCTGCCCGCCTGCGCTAAAGCGATTGATTTTATATCGAAAACCAGAAGTGTTAAGCTGGCAGAGCTTCCGGTTTCACGCTCGTAATAGCAAGTGTTTAAAAATGATCAAAGTAATTTCTAGCCTTTGAAAAGGCTCTCCCTGGTGTATTTGGGGGTAGTAATCCACAAAAAAAATAGCAAGAGTGCAGATAATGTGCCCAGCAGTAGTGCTACACACCACCCGACTGAGATCACACTTTCACAGAATGCAAGCACATAAAATATAGTATAAAGTACAACACCTCCTTTTAATCAGAGGCACAAGTTTAAAATGGTCTGTAACACCGTCTCTTTTATCTTTTGCATTTCAGGGTCCCTTTGTGTCTTCTCTTGAAACTGTTTAGTTTCTCGTCAGTGATTGGTATCTGCCTATCGTATGCACTTCAAAGTGATCAATGTCATTTTCTGGCAATAGAATTTTCTGGACTGCCCTGCTGAGGGTATCCACACTACGGCCTTCTCTCCCCACTTTGTACCTCACTTGCAGCTTGTGTTTTTGTAGCTTGAGCATCGTTCTCTGAATTCGAGGTGGGGCAGTATGCAATGGTTTCTTGAACAGACTATTCAATAGCTTGTGGTCCATTTCCACTAGCACCCCCTTACTTCCATATTGATAGAACGTAGTGCATCCATAAACAATGGCTAATATCTCTTTTTCAATTTGAGCATAGTTTTTCTCTGCCTTACTCGGTGATCTTGAGGCAAAATCAACTGGCATGCTTGCTTGAAACAAACATACTCCTAGTCCTTCCGGGGAGGCATCAACAGATATGACCACTGGCTTGTGCAAATCATAGTAGGCTGTCACTGGGGGGTGCATGATGACTCTCTTAAGTTCCTTAAATGCTTGCTCATGTCTGGCTTCCCAATGCCATGCTGTTTCTTTTTCTAGTAATTCTCTCAGAGGTTTGTTTAAGGTGGACAGGTTGGTTATAAGCTTGGATAGTTAGTTGACCATCCCCATGAACCTCTGTAATTCTGTTTCAGACCTGGGTGTGGACAAATCTTGAGGGGTCTCAGAGGTAAGCCGAAAACCAATCGGCTGCTAGAGGGGGTGGAGCAAACAAGCTGTAAAGCTATCACTGCCTGAGAGAAGCATGTCACAACAGCGTTTACCAGCATCCAGTTCCTGACTTCAAACGGCATTTTTTTACCATCTGGGACATTTGGGACATTATTGATCTGCTGGAACTGAGCCCTGTGTGCTGTTTGGTTCCTGACTGAGGGAGCTCAGAGGTGAGCCAAAATCATTCGGCTGCTAGTGGGAGTGGAGCAAATGAGCTTAAAAGCTCCCGCTGCCTGAGTGCATGAGCACTCGTGTGCGAGCATGAGTGGCTGCACCACTCGGTAGAAACATTTTACAACCTAGCACTCCAGTAGAGGAAACAGGTAACTGTTTGAAATTTAGGCTTTGACTAAATACATGAAAATGCTGTTTCACAAGACGCAGTTATGTACAGTTATCTGCACTTTAACCTGTTTCTTAGTGTTCGAAGAAAGTTTTGTAATTTTAACAAATGGGTCAGCACATTCGCCCAAACATGGAAGTTCTAAAATGGATTTATTTATTCACACAAACTGATTGGCTCGGTAGATAATATGCTTTCAAAAACAAATTGCTTAGGGATTTTACATAAGAGGGCAGGTTTTGATATGGGGGATCTACAGTATCATTTCCCCAAGACTACGGTTTCTATAAAATGGACTTTATTTATCTGATTTGCACTTCTATTAGCAGTGGATATTGAATAGAATTGAATCCAGGCCCAACTGATTCTGAGCAACCAGTGGTTACTAACATATGGGGTAAAGGAGGATTAAAATTAGCTCACTTTAATGTATGCAGCCTCCTCCCAAAAAAACAAGAAATAGAGGCTTGGGTGACAAAATATGACCTTGACTTGTTCAATCAATCAATTAAAACTTTATTTTTAAAAAGCACCATTCCAAAACCAAAGCGCTTTTACAATAAATAAATCAAATACATAAAATTAAAACAACATCCTAAAATCAATCAACAAAATACTTAAAAATCTGAATATGCCAGACTAAATAAATGCATTTTTAAGGCTAATTTAAAATTTTGGATGGTCAGGCAATCTCGCACCCAATGAAGTAGAGAATTCCACAGGGTTGGGGCCATAAAACTAAATGATCTGGCCCCAAATGTCTTTAAACAAACCCTGAGAATCTCTAGCAATCCCTCATCAGTGGATCAGAGCTGACAAGAGGGACAGTAGGGATGAAGAAGATCTTGCAGGTAACTAGGTCCCTGATCACAAACCGATCTTAAAGGTAATCCGCCACTGTACTGGCAGCCAGTGTAGTCTGCGGAGTACAGGCGTTATATGACTGGTCCTAGACGTACCAGTCAAAAGCCTGGCCGCCGCATTCTGCACTAACTGCAAGCGGCGGATATCCACCCCCGGTAGTCCTAGGTACAGGGCATTGCAGTAGTCCAGGCGGGAGGTAACGAAGGTGTGGACCAGCGTTGCACAGTCGTCAGCAGGAACCAGATGCTTCACTCGGACTATATTCCTCAGATGGTAAAAAAAGGTTTTGACAACGGCTGACACCTGATGTTTAAGGGTCAGACAGTCATCAAATATAACGCCCAAGTTCCGTACCTGGTCTGAGAACGCTAACTGGGTCCCCCCAAGGCAGAGACCCGAAGGTGACCCCATCAGCAAACCCGCCCCCCGATGACCTGGGTCCACAACCAACACCTCAGTTTTTTCAGGGTTTAACCGCAACCAGCTCACAGCCATCCAGTCCTGAATCTCGGTGAGACAGTTGTTAAAGACCGAGACAGCATCACCCTGGTCGGGCACAAAGGACATGTACAGCTGAGTATCATCTGCATAGCAGTGAAAACTCAAGCCGTACTGCCTAATAATCGCTCCCAACGGCAGCATATATGCCGCAAACAACATGGGTGCCAAAATGGAGCCCTGTGGCACCCCAGAGAATAGGGGGAGTGATGCCGAGGAAAAAATCCCAGACACCACCCTCTGAGTCCTACCCTCAAGGAATGATCAAAACCAACTGAGGACCGAGCCCGATAGTCCACAGATAAACCGCAGGTGCTCCAAAAGCTCTCCATGGTCAACAGTATCAAATGCCGCAGAGAGATCAAGAAGGACCAAGATGGAATGGGTCTTTCGATCTCTCGCTATTAGGAGGTCATTTAGCACCCGAACAAGGGCCGTCTTAGTACTATGTCTCTTCCTAAATCCGGACTGGAGAGAATCATAGACATTGTGGCTTGTCAAGTGACCATCCAGCTGCGACGCAACCACTTTCTCAATAACCTTACCTACCAAAGGCAGGTTAGAGACAGGCCTGTAGTTAGCCAGACAGTCCGGGTCCAAGGAGGGCTTTTTAAGAAAGGGCTGAATCACGGCTTCCTTCAAGGGATCAGGAAAGATCCCCTTCTCCAATAACAACCAGACTATCTCGGCAAGGACCGGGCCGATTTTATCCACACATCCTACTAAGAGGCGTGTGGGGCCCGGGTCCAAATTACAGTTGGACGGTTGCAGCGACTGGACAATCATCACTATGTCATTGATTGTGGGCCAGTCAAAGTCAGACCACACAAACTGGGTGTCCGACATCTCCTGCTGACCACCACAACTCCTGTTTGAAAGAGTTAGAAGGAGATCGGACCTGATTGTGGCAACCTTATCCGCAAAGAATCGAGCAAACTCCTCACACCGTTCCTGTGAAAACGCTCTCTCGGGCTGAAGACAGATTGGATTGCACAATCTGTCCAACGTCGAAAGAGCTGGGCTGGTCATTCTGCACAGCAGCAATTTTCCTGGACAGGAATTCTGCCTTCACGGTAATTGCTGATTGATAGACCCGATAATGGTCCATCAAACTAAGTCTGTCACACTCCAGACCCGACTTCCGCCAACATCTCTCGAGCCTTCTTCCCACTGTCCTCAACTCCCTCAAAGTCTCATCAAACCAGGGAGACTTGGGGCGAAGGGTGAGGGGTCGAACAGGAACAGGAGCAATGGAATACAGGGCCCTTACTATTGCCCCATTATAGGCAAGAACCAGGTCCCCAAGATCCATGCATTCACTCGGCAAACTTGATAGATCCAGCACTGCCATCAGGCCCTCTGGGGTAACACCCCTCAAAGGGCGGTACCAGACCATTTCCATAGGGGCCGACCTACCGGGGGGGCCAAAAAACTGAACCCAATGGTGTGATGGTCAGACCATGTGACTGGCTCCACCACCAAGTTGGATATCTCCATCCCCAGGAGGAATAACAAGTCTAATGAATGACCATCTATATGGGTCGAGTAGGAAATAACCTGTGTGAAGCCCAGCAAATTCATCAGCTGGAGGAAGTCCTGACCAAACTGCGAAAGTTCATCGTCAACCCAGGCACTGAAATCCCCAAGGATCAGCCATCTGTAGGATCCCAATGTCATGTCGACAATGAAGTCTGCAACTTCCCGCAGGAAAACATTCCCATTACCTGGTGGACGGTAAATGAGAAGAATCCTGTACCCCACACCCTCACCCAGGATACATTCAAAGGAGTTGGTAATTCCTACTGGTACATCCATCAGGTTCAGTCTAACAGAAACCTGGCTAAAACCAGCAACACCAACGAATGTTCTTGCTCTTGATGGTTATAAAATACTAAGAAAGGATAGAGTGGGTAAAAAAGAAGGGAGGAGGTATTTTGTAATATTATAAAACAGATTTGACAGTTTTTGAAGTAGTAAATACATATGTTTCTACAACTGATTGTAAATGGTTGCTGATAGAGATCAAACAAGGTGGATGTTACAGTCTTAAATATTGTACAGTTTACAACCAGCCTAGTCAGCCCCAAAAGGGATTAATAGATTTCCTATGGTTTGTGGCAGACTCCCAAATAGGGGGAGACTTCTTGGCTCAAGGAGACTTTAACATCCATTGGGATCCTATAAAAGACCCTCATATTGATTCCCAATTAACAAATGGTGGCTTGAGACAATTAATTCAATCATACACACGGAAGAATTTAAAAAGTAACAATCATACCATTTTGTACTGGATTTTGACAAATAATCAACACAAGATAAAGAACAGCGGTGTGTTGCTGGATGCAGTGAAGTGACCATCTGGCCACCTACTACACCTGGAACTGCAAGCGTAATAAACCTCCACCGAGGTTAATAGTCTATAGGAAATTTCCAGAAGCATTAAGTGAGGAAGTTACAAGGGACCTCGAGGAAATAGACTTGTCTTTCATAGATTCCATTCCTTAAGTAGACTTAGCAGTAGATTTTTTTACCAATAATTTGTCAGAAATACAAAACAAACATAGAAACATATAGAAACATAGAAGCTGGCAAAAGATAAGGACCACAAGGCCCATCCAGTCTGCCCATTTTTTTTTCTACCTTATGAATGTGCCTTAGGCCTTTACTCTGTCAATGGCCTATCTATTCATACTCATCTGTATTGCTCCCTTATGCCTATCCCATGCCTGTTTGAAGCCCTGCACTGTATTCATATCCACCACTTCCTGAGGTAGGCCGTTCCATGCATCCACCACCCTTTCTTTGAAAAAGAACTTCCTCACATTACCCCTTAATCGGCCTCCCTCTAATCTCATGCTGTGTCCTCTTGTCCTACTATTTTTCTTACATTGAAACATGTTAGACTCTTTCACCTTGTTAATGCCCTTAAGGTGTTTGAATGTTTCGATCATATCACCTCTCTCCCTCCTTTGCTCTAGAGTATACATATTGAGCTCCATTAATCTGTCCTCATATGTTTTCTGATGCAGTCCATGCACCATTTTGGTTTCCCTTCTCTGGACTGCCTCCATTTTGTTAATGTCCTTGTGAAGGTGCGGCCTCCAGTACTGCACGCAGTACTCCAGATGGGGCCTGCTTGAATGATTTCAGGTCATCTGTGATGATGTTGTCCAAGTCTCTTTCTTCCCTTGTGATTGCCAGCAACTCCCCCCTCCCAACCTATAGGTGGCTTCAGGGTTTCTCTTCCCTATGTGCATGATCTTGCACTGCTTTGCATTAAACCTCAGTTGCCACTCTTCTGCC
The DNA here is from genome assembly GCA_016271365.2 of Neoceratodus forsteri. Classification (NCBI taxonomy): domain Eukaryota; kingdom Metazoa; phylum Chordata; order Ceratodontiformes; family Ceratodontidae; genus Neoceratodus; species Neoceratodus forsteri. The sequence continues at coordinate 764,839,644 of CM057450.1, forward strand.
CATTTTGCGAGTTTATCCAGTTCTTTTCTCATTCTGCCCACCCCATCTGGATCATCTACTCTGTTGCAGATCTTGGTGTCATCTGCAAACAGACAAATCTTACCCTCCAGTCCATCTGCAATGTCACTGATGAAGATATTAAAGAGGACTGGCTCCAAGACTGATCCCTGAGGTACCCACTTATGACTTGCATCTCTTCTGACTGTATACCATTTACCACTACTCTCTGTTTTCTGCCCACCAACCAGTTTGCCACCCAGTTGACCAACATCTGACCCACCCCAAGCCTACCCAGCTTATTAATCAATCTTCTATGTGTAACAGTATCAAAAGATTTGCTGAAGTCAAGGTAGGGGACATCAACTTCACCCCATTGGTCCACCACTCTGGTTACCCAGTCAAAGAAATCTATGAGATTAGTTTGACAGGACCTTCCTGTTGTAAACCCATGCTGTCTTGGATCCTGTGCTCCTATGGATTCCCGGTGTTGCACTATCCTTACCTTAAGAAGTGCCTCCATAATCTTGCCCACTACTGAGGAAAGACTGACTGGTCTGTAGTTCCCTGCCTCCTTCCTAATACCACTCTTGTGGAGCGGGATCACATGAGACATTCCCCAGTCTTCTGGGACCTCTCCTGTGCTCAGAGACTCACTAAACAGTTCTGATAATGGCTCTGCTAGTTCCACCCTTAGCTCCTTTAGTATCCTGGGATGTATGCCATCCAGTCTCATTGTCTTGTCCACCCTGAGCTTAGCGAGCTCTTGTGGGACCCTTTCTTTTGTGAAGGGACTTGTGCACACCTCTTTCCCTTCTGTGTCCATAGTGCTGAGCTGTGGGCCCTGCCTTACCTTCTCCTCAGTAAATACTGAGCAGAAGTATCTATTTAGGATAGATGCTTTTCCTTGGTCCTCCTCCATACACTCCCCCTTATCCCCTTTGATCTTAGCAATACCCCCTCTGGACCTTCTCCTTTCACTAATGTATCTATAGAAAGTCTTGTCCCCTTCTTTCACTATTCATGCTAGTGTTTTCTCAGTTTGGGCCTTTGCCTGCCTCACTGCCTTCCCTGCTTCCATTAGGGAAGTTTGGTATGCCTCCCTATCTTCGTCCTGCTGTGTTCCCTTACATTTCCTGAAGGCCAGTCATTTGGCTCTGACCTTTTCTGCTACTGTTTTTGAGAACCAAAGTGGTTTCCTCCTTCTTTTACTCTTGCTTTTCTCCCTAACACAATAGGATGTTGCTTCAAGTATTGCATCCTTAATGCTTGCCCACTTTGCCTGTACCCCCTCACCTGTATTTCTTCTTGTCAGGGCTAGCTTAACTCTGTTGGCCATCTTATCAAAGTTAGCTCCTCTGAAATCCCATATTTTTGCATTGGAATGGGATGATTTAGTTCTAGTGGCCAAATTGAACCATACCATGTAATGGTCACTGGCCCCCAGGTGACCTTCTACCTGGAGTTCTGAGATCCTTTCACCATTAGTCATTACTAGATCTAGGATAACCCTGTCTCTTGTGGGTTGTTGTACCAATTGTTTGAGGCCCTCACCTAGCAGGGATTCCACTATGTGTCTAGTTCTGGTGGATGTTCCTGCTGGTATTGACCAATCTGTATCTAGCATGTTGAAGTCTCCCATTATCAGAACCTCCCCTTTAGCTGTCATGTTATGGATATCTTCTAACAGTAATGTGTCTATGTCCTCTCCCTGGTCTGGAGGCCTGTAGACAACTCCAGTTCATTTGGCTGTCCCATTTCCTGTTTCCAGGGTGACCCACAGTTCTTCTGGCTCCTTGTATGTATTCTGAATTTCTGTAGCTTTGATATTTTCATTGACATAAAGGGCTACTCCCCCCACCCCTTTTTGCACTTCAGTCTCTTCTGAACAGTACATAGCCGGGTACTGAAGTCTCATAAGTGTGGTTACTGGTGAACCATGTCTCACTAATAGTTACTATGCCCAGTTTATCCTCTGTCATTGTTGCCTGCAGGTCTGGGATCTTGTTTCCCAGACTGCAGGCATTTGTGTACATGATTTTCCATTGGCCAGATTTCGGTGCGTTAGTTGTTGGGTGAGATCCAGCGTTTCCCCTGCGCGTCGTATGGGGAGCAGGGATGAACATTTCCCTAAACAGATAAGAAGGGTGAGGGGGACCCTTGGTAACTGGATAACATCTGCCTGCTTCAAGTTAATGAAACTTAGAGACCAAGCATGGAAATGATTTAGCATAATACAGGAACTCAAAGAGCTTCAAATTTATAGAAGATTAAGAAATGAATGTAAATCACAATTGAAATAAAGCAAATCTCAGTATTATTTAAAACAACAGGAATCTAACCTACAAAATCCAAAAAGTTCCTGGACTTCAATTACTTCCTTGATAAATCCAAATGCCCAGCACACAATCATCCCTTGACGGAGGCTGGGGGAATAACTAGCTGCCAGTGCTGCTGAGTTGGGGGGATGTAGCGATGTTGCCCCTCAGCGTTTGCATCATTGCACGTCATGTCCCCCAGGGGTATAACAGCAAAAGCCTGTTGCCGCTGCCATCTATGATGTCCTGACTCACTGTCCCTCACCACCCTTAGTGCATCCCAACTGGCGATGCAGCCACGAGAGTCTATCGGTTCAGCTGGCTCCATAGCCCCACCTTGGAGTGTAAGCCAAGCAGCTCTCCTGATGGTTTGTCACCACCAGGATCCTGAATGTGTTCTGTGGAGCCACCCCACCCAAAGGCCCCATCTAGAGGGGGTAAGCCTGGATCAATCGCCATATCGGGTAAGTCCCGGGGTGGGCAGTGGTATAGGCAAGTTGGGGGCCGAGCTTCCGGGCAAGGGCAACAACAACAACAAAAAAATTCAGCCCAGTGATAATTAAACTACCTGACAGGGGTGGCAGAAGAAATCAGGGAAGTAGAATTCCCCCTTACAGGCTGAAGTAGAGAGTAGGGAGAACCCGTGGGGAATGGAATCCCCAGGGCAAAAACTAATAAAGGAAGCAGGGCAGTAGAATTGAAGGGTGGGAATTGAATCATTACAAAGACAGTGCAGGAGGAGGGAAGGCAAAAAGGAAAAAAGGGGATAACAAATAGAGTGGTAAAATCTGGAAGGAATGGTGGTGAGAGGAAGGGTTTGGCTACACTGGGACCTGGGGACCCACCTTGGAGGATAAGGGCCAATATAGGGGTGCTAACCTGCATTCATCTGGGAGGAGAACTGCAGTCTTCAGTGGATGGTTTACATGTTACTTCAATGAACATTTAAACAAGCCAAAGGTGGTGGCAGAAGGAATCGGGGAGACAGAAACTGCCTCCCTACAGGCTGAAGTAGAAAGTAAGGAGAACCTGAGCTGAGAGGAATCCCCCAGAGTGTAAATTAGTAAAGAAAGGAGGGTGATAGAGATAAGGAGAAAGGGAATGGGAGCATTAAAAAGAGAAGAGGATGGAGGGATGGCAAAAAGGAAAATGAGGCAACAAGCAAAGTGGAAACAAAATCTGGAAGGCCAGGTGTGTGAATGCTAGAAGCCTAGGAAATAGGATTCCAGACCTAGAGGCTATCATGGCAGAGGTCATCCTGGATATTGTGTCCATTACAAGTCATGGTGCACTGAAAACCATGACTGGGACACGGCCATGCCAGGCTATACTCTGTTCAGGTAGGACAGGGTGGTAAGGAAAGGAGGGGACATGGTGCTTTATGTGAGGGAAAGCACTGAAGTGACCAGAAATACAGGGAATACAGGTGGAGGGGCAGAGGTTCTGTGGGTCACCCTAGAGAGAAAGGGAATGAAGCCTCTATTCACACTGGCATGCCTCTACAAGTCTCCAACACGGGGGAAGGAGTTTTACAAGGTACTGGGGGAAATCACGGGCAAGATGGCAGAAAAGGGGAAGGCGCTGCTGGTGGGGGACTTCAGTCTGCCAGATGTAAACTGAAACCTCCCAGATGTGGCTTTAGTTAGAAGCAGGGAGATCCTGGACTCCCTGCAGGGGGCATTCCTCAGGCAACTAGTCAGTGAACCCACTTGTAATGGGGCAATACTGGACCTGGTACTCACAGAGACAGTGTTGCAGGCATCAAGGTGGGAGGCCACCTGGGGACCAGCGATCACCGTACAGTGTGGTTCAATTGAAGGATGGCTACGGAATCAAACCACACAAGGGTGAGGGTCCTGGGCTTCAGGAGGGCAAATTTTATAAAGATGGGTAAATGTCTTCAGGGATGACCTGGCAAGGGGAAATGACCTGGGTGGAGTGGAGAAACAGTGAGTGGAGCTAAAAAGGGCCATAGTGAAGGGAACAAATCTTTGTGTCAAACAAGTGAGCAAAAGCAAAGAAAAAAGAGACCGCTATGGTTCTCGAAAGAAGTGGCAGAAAAGGTAAGAGCCAAAAGGGTAGCTTTCAGAAGGTACACGGAGATGCAGAGGAAGGAGGATAGGGAGGTGTATCAGGGGAAACAGAAGGAGGTAGGGAGAGCAGTAAGGAGCGCAAAGGCACAAACTGAAGAGAGAGAGAATAGCCCAGGCAGTAATGAAAGGGGACAAGACATTTTTTAGGCATGTAAGTGGAAAGAGGAAGACCAGGGATGAGATTGTAAGGTTAAAAAGGGAAGGGGCCACTGTGCAGAGGGGGACCAAGAAAAGGCAGACATACTGAACAAATACTTTTGATCAGTGTTCACAGAAGAAGGAGAAGGGAGGGAGCCACAAAAAAGTAATAGGAGCATTGGAAGGAGGGAAGTGGACACTAGTCCATTTTCACCAGAAGTCATATGAAGAGAGACTGAAGGAGCTTAATATATATACCCTCGAGGAAAGGAGGGAGAGAGGGGACATGACAGAAACTTTCAAGTACCTCAAGGGAATCAACAAAGTCCAAGAGGGTAGCATCTTTCAGAAAAAGAGATGAGCAAGAACAAGGGCACAATTTGAAGATAGAGGGGGACAGTCTGGGGCAATGTGAGGAAGTATTTTCATGGAGAGGGTGGTAGATATATGGAACGGCCTTCCTGAGGAGGTCGTGGGGTCAAAAACAGAGAGGGAATTGAAGAATGCATGAGACAGACATACGGCAATTCTGGTGGGGGTTAGGAAGAAGTAGGCTATTGGTTAACTAGCATCTGCAGCTTATCCAATAGGTAGGGAAATGGGTGGGCCAAGCAGTCCTTATCTGCCATCAAAGTCTATGTTTCTATGTTTCAGAGGAGGGAGTCCTGAAGAGACTCACTAACCTAAAAGTGGAAAAAGCAATGGGACTTGAGGGGATGCATCCAAGGATAATGAGGGAGTTCAGGGAGGTACTGGCTGCACCTCTGACAGTCCTAATTAACAGCTCATTGGAAACAGGAGTGGTTCCAGAGGACTGGAGGAGGGTGGATGTAGTCCCACTACACAAAAGTGGTAATAGAGAAGATAGCAACTACAGGCCAGTCAGCCTGACATTGGTGGTTGAGAAATTAATGGAATCACTGCTGAAGGACACAATTGTGGAACAGCTTGAATCCAATGAGCTACAAGATCCAAAGCAGCATGGATTCATGGGGGGAAGTCATGTAAAATTTCTTTGACTGGGTGATCAGGGAGCTAGATCAAGGTGGAGCGGTGGACATAGACTATCTAGATTTCAGTAAGTCTTTTGACACCATTCCACATAGAAGACCAGTTGGCAAACTGGTAGCTTAAAAGTGGGTCCAAAGTTGGTAAACTGGGTAAGAAATTGGTTAGGGGATAGGCAGCAGAGGGTGGTGCAGTAGACAGAATTCACTCAGAAGAAGGGTGGGAGGCCAGCAGGGTGCCTCAGGGATCAGTGCTGGAACCAGTCCTTTTCAATATCTTTAATAAGCAATACTGTAGAGGAGCTGGAAGGGAAGGTCTGTCTCTTTGTGGATGACACCAAAATCTTTAAGAGGGTGGACACTGGGGAGGATAAGCAGTGTCCTGAAAAACTCAAGGAATGGTAAAGGGAATGGCAGCTGGGTTTCAATGCGAAAAAGTGCCAAATAATGCACTTGAGGCACAGAAACCCAGGGACAGGGTACAAAAAGGGAGGGTGGTACTGATGACCACCAAGTAGGAAAGAAACCTAGGGATAATCATATCCAATGACCTAAAGGTGGCCAGACAGTGCAACAAGCCAGTTGGGAGGGCTAGTGGGATGCTGGGCTGCATATGGAGGGGTATCATCAGTGGGAAGAGGGAGGCAGTGTTGCCTCTGTATAGTTTGTTGTGTAACAGCCCCTTTCAGACACACCTTGGCTGTTTCCAGGCCCTCAGGTCTTCCTTGGACACACCTCGAGGGGGCCCGCCTAGGTTATCTGGCAAACAAGTGGTGTGGGAACAACAGGTGCATGTGCTGCCTCCACCTAGGGTAGTGTTAGGGAATACCTGTAGAGAAATTGCAGTTGAACACCCCCCAAGAAAATACAGTAACTGCCCCCGCTGAACCTTCCCCACACAACAACAATTCCCACTTTTCACAATGAATCACAGTAGCAAAATGTAACATTAACAAGTAACAGTTTTATTTTGAGGGAAGGGGAAAAAAAGGGAGAAAAATAGCATAACAACTTTAACAACTGTAGCAACACTTTAACCCCACACAATTCCCACCTCCCACCTGCGGGTGCACCCGACTTCCCAATAGCAGCTGCCAAAATTGTCTATAAACAGGGCCCCGTGTTTACTGCAGCAAAGTGGACCCACATTCTGTGGCAGGACCTCATACTTTCTACGGCAGAACAACTGTTGATTCTGCAGCCATTCTGTGGTAGATAAATTGTGGTTAAACAGCATACCTTTAAGGGGATTAAGTCTTAGTTTACCCTTTGACTGCCTTTGTGCAACCACTCCACTACACTGAAAGTGGAACAGCAGGCAATTTAACAGTATGTAGTCTGCTTATCACAAATATTAAACTGCAATAACCCACACCTGGTGCAGCCATGGGCATCAGTGTTCTCTCTTTAATGACTTTTCCCTCCCACCCAGAATTTGAAGGCTCATCTGTTTCTCTGGACACTGGTGGCTTTTGCTGTTCTCCTAGGTTATAATTGGAGGAGGACAGAAACACTCTGCTAAAACTACACAGAAGGCAAAACCTGCTTGGCTCTTCTGGTTTATATTTACAGTTAGCAGAAATAAACAGAGACTCCTACTTGAGAGCCATTAATTTTTTTTTTTCTGATTTTGATCAACGTTCTTTTAGATTATAATGTTTTAAAACTAGGAATACCCCAGCTGTCTTGCAACAAACATGTTGAGTGCAGTGTGAAAAGCTGTGTGTTGGGGGGGGTTGTCTTCCTATAATAGTGACGGAGGGTTGTAACTTGCAGTGTCTGTATGATTTGTTGACTCCTGATTTTTCTTTTGGGGAACACACTAAAAAATGCAAGCAAGTCATTCTTATTAAGCTGGATTAACCTTGGTTAGCATGTTCTCTTCTCCTCGCAACTCAGGGGGTTGTGGTGTTCTTCAGTCAGTGACCCTCATTTCACTTATGTATAGCAGCAATCAGTACAACTCTCCATTCTGATATTTTTCCTTATCTGCTCGTTCCAGTTCAGTATACCCTGGTCTCCAACTCTACTGCAGCTGGGCAACTTGACCCTCCTTAAGAATTGAGCTTGATGCCATCACTTAGACTGCAGGTTCAAATCTGCCATGAAATTACTCTCACACTTGCAGGTACAGATCTGCAGCCCACAAATAAAAACTGTGATCGATGTCCATCAGATGGGACTGAGTCTTCTTCCCAGTCTGCTGCTAGCCACGTGTTTCTGCAATCAGCTCCTCTTCCGATACCTGCCACCACGCCAACATCGATTCCACCTCCATGGGCACCACTGAATCTTCTCACTTCTTGACTACTGCTCAATGTTCTCGCAGTTCTTCCTTCCAAATTCATCTTCCAGGGATTCAGCATGCTGTCAGCAGTCTCACAATGAAAATTTAACATGGCTGAGCTAACCACACCTACGCAACAGCAAATCGTAACTGCTGTGGACCTAATCAAGCTCTGCTACTCTTGCGTCAGTCTCCCCACCATAATACTGACTGGACAGAGTTATGTAACAAGAGCCAGCATGAGTCAAGATGCCATGCAGCCACTAGCTTTTCAGCTTTGTAGTGGGTGGCATCAGTTTGTTGCCCCTTCTAATGAGTATAAATGCCATGGCATACTAAACATATCAGTAGCTATGCCCTTTCCTTGTGTCACCGTATAGCATAGTTAGCATTTCTGTGGCCACATGGCCAGTTTTCCTGATTTCTGTGGCCAGTACTGATTTCTGCAGTCAGCCTGATTTCTGCGGCCACTGCTGCAACTGCAGAATGGCAGGAAACATGGGGCCCTGTCTATAAAGTCCCTTGGGTGGGTACCACACTGCCATGTAGAAGACACTGGGGGATCTTTTTTTGCAGCCCAAATAACTTTTAACAGATGCAAGAACTTTAACTTTCTGCCTGGGCACAGCTTTAATCTTGGCACAGTCCTTCCCAGGATTTAACCCCCTTAATTCTCTGACTAGCTAGCTAGCTAAATAAAGACTTCTCCAAACCTGCAACCCAGGGTACGTACAATTCAGCAGTTCAGCAGTTAAAAGGGGGTGACAGAAACTTGTTTCATGGTACCATGCTGGTATCAGGAGTTGCTGGTGCATCACAGCAGCAGAAGAAGCGAAGAATGCTGGTCTTACCTTCCAGGCCTTTCCAGTCTTCACCCCTGGGGCCTTTGTATGTGGTGTTCATCTGGCAGCCCTCTCGATATCTTCCTCTCCTGTGGTTTTCTGTTCAGTCTGGGTACAGAGCAGGCTGGTGGTTACCCAGACTGATGCTTGACACACACTTTTCTCCACTGCAGATATTGAGGTTTTCAGGCTGCAGCTTCTACAGTCCCTGCTTTCCAGTTTGCACATTCCACCGGCTCTTTCTGCACTGCAGGAAAGTCAGTTCTCTCTCTCTGACAGCATAGCTCAACAGTCTGTCTACTAGCTGCAGAGTATAACTTTCTGGCACACAGCTGCAGGTTCAAATCTCAGCAACAGCTTTCACTTCTCAGCAAAAATTCACTCAGCCATAGGTTCAAATCTCAGCAGCTAATTCCAGATTCTCAGCAGCAAACTTTCTCAGATGCAGGTTCAAATCTCACCCTGAGAACTTCTCACACAGTCCAGTTCTTTTCCCAGGAGCTATGTTCTTTTCCAGGTATTCTGCAGCTTGTCCAATACTGTGACCAGACAAGGCATTTGGCAAACTGGCAGGCCTTCAGGGCTAACAAGCACACTCCGTCTCTCCTCTCTGTCCTCTGTCTGGCTGCTCACTCCAGAAATCCACTTTGGCAGGCAAAACAGTCCCTTTTATTAGTTTTTACAGCAGCTCCTTCTGTTGGCTGCAGTAGTTGTCCAACTAGGTAAATTAATATTCATTTAACTAACTTGATGCCCTATTGGTCCTTCTTTTGGGCACCAAGATGTGGCCCTCCTCTTTCCCAAAAGTCCATTTGCAGTCCCTTAAGTCCTCTAGAACCTCTTGGCTCTCTGATTGGCTATGGAAGGGCCAAAGGGCAACCATCATGGCTGCTGAATTCTCAGTTCTCTGCCTTTCAATAAAGAGTCCCCACTTTCACAGTCTCTTGCAGCCAATCAATTTATTCTTTTTATAAATTCCTCCACAGTTCTGAAACAGGCTCTCTGATCCCTCATTTACTGCAATATTTTAAATTAATACTCTCTCCCCTGCCTGTCGCTGCCTTTGAAACACTGACCCCCCCAGGGAGCAGACAGGCTCACTAATATTAATTTTTCCCTCCTCATTAATATTCATATGGGGCCCCTGAGCACTCATTAATGCTTTTAAAACAAATATATTTTTTGATCCTCAGTTGTTTTCTCCATGTCTCCGGACCCTGTTTTGCCTATTCAGGGGTACAGGAGCACCACAGAGGCTTTACTTTGGCTGCAGCGGCAGTCCAAAAATGAAACTGCTCTACTGCGCATGTGTGGACCACCGCTTGCACACTCAAGAAGATAGCTGTGTGATGGTTCTGCGACTTTACCCTTCCAGCTCCATTCAACAAGAAAAAACACATTGGGGCCAGATGGAGGAAGAGGAGCTCACCAGAACCCGGGCAGGCAGCAATGAGGAACACAGGGCAAAATGGGAGACATCCTGGAGGCATCAAGGTAAGTCCACAGAGTTGGGGGGCTTACAATTGTTAAGACCCCACCTAAAGTACTGTGTCTGGTTCTGAAGACCACATCTATGGAAGGACATAGACAGAGCAGAGGCGGTCCAAGGGAGGGCAACTAAAATGGTGCAGTGCCTGCATTAGAAGATCTATGAGGAGAGACTTAATGACCTAAAAATGCACACCGTGGAAAAGAAGGGGGGATGCCAGAGAGCTTTAAATACCTAAAGGGGTAAAACATGCACAGGAGGGAAGTATTTTTCTGAAAGAAAAGGTGTTCATAAACAAGGGAACATATTTTGATGCTGGAGGGGAGTAGATTCAGGAAAGATTTCTTTACAAAAAGAGCAGTGGATTCCTGGAACAGCCTTCCAGCAGATGTGGTGAGAGTAAAAACAGTGATGGGGTTCAAGAATGTATGGACTAAGCATTTGGGAATCTTAGAGAAAGGAAGGGGGGGATGAAAGAATAGATTGGAGAGCAGGCAGAATCTACAGTGATACTGTAGGCAGAGAGAAATAGACAGAGTAGGTGGACCAAGCAGTCCTTATCTGCTGGGAAATTCTATGTTTCTATAAACCAACTGACCACGTAGGCAAATCACTCAATTGGTGGGTGGGTGGGGGAGGGGCTATGGATGCTTATATTTTTTTTGTTTGTTTGTTTTTATAAATTGGATGCCACAGGTTCCCTTCAAAACATTGGTGGCCTGCACAGAAGAGTATATTTAATGTGAAAGGTGTAGTATATAGTGCTTTTAATGATGCATCTATGTCACAGATCCCATATGGTATGCAAAAAGCAGCTTTTCTACTATGCTGATTATTAATCATTTTACTTTTTCTGCAGATTAAAAGATACTGCTGGCCAGTGGGGAAAAAGGCCTTGTAAGGCTTGCACCACTTTAAAAGCCTGTGCTATTTCTTGAGGAGAAGGAAGAGCCAGAACACCCACAGAAGTCCCTTTTTTTCCAGTAGGGGGTTCTGTGTGCTTTACTTTCTTAGTCTTTTTTGAGGGAACTGGGGAGTCAGCCGGTTCAACATGCCTTTTAGTAATTGTATCACCCATCACAGGGGTTGAATGAGTCACTGCAGTGGTTTCATCCACAGCAGAAAAGGGTGTCAGCTGGTCAGAGCCTGAAGGACCCTTAGGTGGAGGAAGTTTTTTCTTTAGCCATTCCAGGTGTTTCTCCACTGTTTTCTCTGGGAAGGTTTTACAAATATCACAATCTTCCTTCAGGTGATCATAGCCAAGGCAGGCAACACACAAGAAAAAATTACCACAGTAATCTTCTTTCTTCCAAGGGGTCCTTTAGCATCACTAACTTTTTTGCACTTAACTGGCTAAGTGCAACTGCCATGGAGGTATGCCTTTAAGAGATATTTAAATGAGCTTAGGGCCAAGCCAGTAGAAAGACAGGAAGGGGTGCGAGCTGAGTGGGAGCTGTTGAAGGCTTGAGAATTTTTTCGAGCAAAAACGAGGGCAAATGCCCTGAAAAAGAATCAACAGGATTCAAAAAACATACAAATGTCCACAAAAGCGGAAATAAAAACAACAGCAACATGATCTAAAAACTTATCAATAAGAAACTCCAAATTTGGTAAAAGGTGACATAAAGAGCCCTTCTCCGACAGGTGAAACAGGGAGGAAGGGTAGGAGCTTACTGATGCTAAAGGATCCCTTGGAAGAAAGAAGATTACTGCAGTGAGTAATTTTTCCTTCTTACCCCAGAAGTCCTTTAGCATCACTAACTTTTTTGCAGACTACCAAGCAGTACCAAATGGGAGGTGGACAGAAAACCTACTTAGGAAAGAGGCTTTGCAGAACCACCCTGCCAAATCTGGCATCAGATCTGGTCTGTACATCCAAACTGTAGTGTTTCACAAAGGTGTGCATAGACTTCCAAGTAGCTGCTTTGCAGACATGCAGTAGGGGAATGTCCCTTGCTGCTGCAAGTGAGGCTGCAGTGCCCCTGGTAGAGTGGGCCCTGAGCCCCACTGGAGGTTGTTGACCAGCTTTCTCATAGCAGAATCTAATACAAGAGACCAACCAATGAGAAATAGTTCTCTTGGTAGCTGGTCTTCCTCTGCCTACATCCCCGTAGGTGAGGAACAACTGAGTGGAAGAGCCTCTGGACTGTCTAGTATGCTCTGGGTAGTAGAAGATGGCTGTTTTGACATCCAAGCTGCAGAGCTTTTGATCACCAGGAATGGATGGCTCAGTAAAGAAGACAGGCAGAGTAATGGACTGGTTCAAGTGAAACTCTGAAATGACCTTTGGCAGAAATTTCCTATTTGTCCTGAGCTCAATTTTATCATTGTGAGGGATGATATAATTCAGCTCAGTGCACAGGGCCTGTAGCTCTGAAATCCTCCTGGCAGACATAAGAGAAGAGAGAACTGTGGAAGAGTGCTTGCCAGCCCCAGTAAATCGAGGACCCATCTTTTGAAGGGTCTGAAACAGTTGTCATGCTTTTTCCATATCTTGCACTGACGGAAGAACCTGCACAGTTTGTAAGTGTTTTGTTTTTTCTGTATGCTTTAAGCTGCCTGTTGTCTCGCTATTGGTTTTTCCAGGAGCAACAGGAGCATATATGTTTTGACAGAGTTTCTTTTTAGCCACTTCAACAGAGACTTGATCAAGCTTTCTTTTTTTGTCACTCTTATTATTTTTCAATTTGTGAGGAACTTCATCTTTGGAAGCTTTATTTTTTGGCTGGGATCTGGAGGGTTCCTCAGCACCTCTGCTTTTGGTATTAGTACTTTTGAATGGCCCCTTGTCGGAAACCTTTGATTTATCCTCAGCCATAATAATCAAAGATTTGTCTGCTATGTTTGCCAGTTTAAGCAAAGCAAACCCGTCCTGGATCTATGAACTGAGTGCAGGTTTCTGTGCAAATGCTGCCGGCCAGTCCTGCCCCAGTTAATAAACTCTGTCTATTACTAGCGCCTTTTTTTGGGGGGTTGTAGAACTGGGATCTATACCAGTGCCGATCTTAATAGAAACCCAGTAATACTCAACTGCACACAGGTGGCTGCTGCACCCTTATGGACAGTCCTGAAACAGATGATACCAGGGTCCAGTAATATAACAAAAAAGGTTTCTTCATAATTGCCAATCTAGAAAGAAAACCCCCAGGCACTGTTTAAATTTGAAATCCACTGCAGGTGCCTCGCAGTAAACCCTGCGAGGTCTGAGACAAAAAACAAGGCAACTGTCCCTAATTCGATGGTTCCCACAAGAATTTGCCCAAAAATGAAGAAAACCATTGAAAATAAGCACCCGTGATAAAATTAGGCTTTAAACTAAGTAGTTGCGCTAAAAATAAAGTCAAAATGGTGAGATCGTGCTAAAAGTAAAAAAATTGTATGGCACTAATGAAAAAGTAAAACTTTCACTAAGCATACCAAAGGAAATAATTTATGAGGAAAACTTTACCCAGATAAGCACTAGGAGACTGTCAACAAGGAAAGATGGGAGACACCACAGAGGCAATATTGCTCAGTCCAGCGGAGAAAAAATTCTGAAGCCTTCAACAGCTCTCACTCAGCTCACACCCCCGCCTTTCTTTTCATTGGCTTGGCCCTAAGCTCATTTAAATATCTCTTAAAGGCACACCTCTGGGGCAGTTGCACCTCGCCAGCTAAGTGCAAAAAAGTTACTGATGCTAAAGGACTCCTGGGGTAAGAAACTGTGATTGTCTGCCTTAGCAAACACTTCCTCACAATCAATACAATTTTTAAAACCAGGTTCACTGGTTTTCTTTTTAGGTATTTCTAACATTTTATTGGGAACTGATAAAAATGTGAACCGCTAAATAATTTAAAAGTTTTATCTCATATTTAGCGGTTATGGTCTTTTCTGAAACCGATAAGGAATCGATGGGAACCGAGGAAAAAGTGAACCGAGGTTATCGGTTCAGTAACAGATAAAGCGATTACAAAAATAAAAGATTTAAAATAAATTTAAACTAAACTAATGGGGGTTTTAAGACAAAAACCCTGAAAATAACTAAAATAACTCGGTTCCCCACCGGTTATACCGAGCTGGGAGGAACTGATAAAAATACCCAAATTAACACTAAAATTAAGGTTTAGCTAAAAATTACAATAAATAAAAGGCAGCAAATGAAAGAAAAAAGATACTTATATATATTTATAAGTTTCTTCATGTCACAGGTAGAAGCTGAGGAGAGAAACGCCGAGCGACTAGACTTGACAGGCAGAGAGTGAAATCTGGGTGGGGTTTAGAACTAAGGCAGTTTGTTCAAGGCAGCATTTGAATAGTTGTCACATGCAAAGAGTTCCATCATTTGCATGTGTTCTATCCTCTCCAGGCAGTTCTGGCTTAAAGGGACACTGCAGAAAGTTAGGAATACCTGAGTATTACTGGGGTTAGAACACCTGGAGTACATTGAGTCAGTGACAATAGTTATTTTATTATCATACTTTTGTATTACATGTAACACCAGTTTAAAACTAAGGCAGTAGATAAGAAACAATCAGTGGGAGTTACTGTACGTCGACTTCAACTTCAGCAAGGCATTTGACTCGGTGCCACACAGAAGGTTGCTGAAGAAGACAGAGAAGATGATCTGGGAGCAGCAAAAGACCTAGTTAGATGGGTGGGTATTTGGTTTCAAGGGAGACAGCAGAAGGCGGTGACAAACAGGGGTGAATCAGGGGAGAGGGAGGTCACAAGTAGGGTGTCACAAAGGTTAGTCCTGGGACCAGTCCTTTTCAATATGTTCATCTATGACATAAGAGAAGGAATACAGGACAAATGTGTATACTCACAGAGGGCATTAAGCTCTGTGGCAGGACAAACAGTAAAGAGGGGTAAGAGAGATGTAGAGGGATCTGCAGAGGTTAGAACGGTGGCCCAAAATCTGAAACTTGAAATGCAATTCCAAAATGTGCCAGGTGATGCACAAAGGGAACAAGAACCCCAGGACAGACTACTGGATGGGAGGGATTCAACTGGGCACTACTTCTGAGGAAAGGGACATAAGCATTATCGAAAGTGACTTCCTAAAACAATCCAGCAGCGCAACAAAGCCTATAGTGAGGTAACCAGAATGTTGGGGTATATTGTGAGGAGTTTTGATAGCAGGAGCAAAGAGGTAATCCTGCGTCTCTATAGATCACTGGTGAGGCCGCATCTTGAATACTGTGCACAGTTCTAGAGTCCGCACCTGGGTAAAGACAAAGACAAGCTGGAGATGCTGCAGCACTGGGTAACCAAAATAATTCAGGGCTAATAGAGCAGATCCCATGAGGAACAACTCACAGCACCAAACATGTACTCACTAAAGGCCAGAAGAGAGAGGGGAGACATGATAAAAACCTTCATGTTTCTGAAAGGAATGAATAAGGTAAACTGTGAGGAAATATTTAAAAAAAACACAAGTGGGAGCTGATGGTGGGGGGGGGGATTCAGGAGGGACATGAGAAAGTTTTACTTTACTGAGAGGGCGGCTGAGCCATGGAACAACCTACCAGCTGAAGTGGATGCACAAAAGTCAGCAATGGTTTCAAGCACAGCTGGGCCAGAGTTAAAGGATTAATAGTTACGTGGGGGTGTAACAGTAAGTAAGGGGATAAGGGGAGATGAAAGGGCATACACCTCCTCTAGTCAATAGGTCTTGGGGTAACATAGGGTATAACAGGGAAGACTGGATGAACTGATGGTCTTTTTCTGCCAACACTGTCTATGTTTCTATATTTCTAAAACTACTGAGTTTATAAAAGGGGATGATAGATAGATAGATAGATAGATAGATAGATAGATAGATAGATAGATAGATAGATAGACAGACAGACAGATGGATGGAGAGATGGATGGCTAGATAGAGAGATAGATATATAGGCAGACAAATAGATAGACAGACAGACAGACAAATAGACACACAGAAAGACAGAAAAAACAGATAGATAGATAGATAGATAGATAGATAGATAGATAGATAAACAGATAGACAGACACACACACAGACACACACACAGATCAACAGACAGAGGGAAGGACAGACAGGCAGCCAGACAGCCAGATAGACAGATACATGGATGGATAGGTAGAAAGAAAGAAAGAAAGAAAGAAAGAAAGAAAGAAAGAAAGAAAGAAAGAAATTAATTAATTGATGACCAGGCAAGCACACTAAGCCAAAGGCCCATTTGCAGGTACTACCCAGGGAAGGGGTGCAAGGGAGAAAAAGCTATAAATAATAATAATAAAAAAAAAAAAAGCTAAGGCCAAAAAGCCCAGCTGGTTTAGCGAGGAGGTGGCAAAAGTGGTGGGGACAAGAGGGCAGCCTTTAAAAGTACAAGGAATATAGGGTGAATTATGCCACTAAGTCAAGAAAGGCAAGCAGTGTGGTAAGGGAGGGAAAGGCTACGAGAGAGGTACAGTTAGCCTGGGAATAAAAGTGGGTGAGAAGGCATTTTGTCAGTATTCAAGGCAGAAAAGAAACACGAAGGACAAGACTGTCAAGCTAAAAAAGGAGATGGGTTGAGTAGAGGGTAGTGAAGAAAAGGTGAGGTGCTTAACAAGTACTTCTGTTTAGTTTTCACTGCGGAAAAGGATGAAGCAGTACCACAAGAGAGTATGGGGGTGGGGACTGAGGGGGGAGTCATAGGTGGCACAATTCAAGCTGACAGGGTACTCAAGGGCCTAAGGGCCCTAAAGGTGGACAGATCACCATGGCTAGATGGCATGTACCAAGGGTCCTTAAAGAACTGGCAGAGGTTCTGGTGGGTCCCCTGGCATACCTGTTTAACACCTCTCTACAGTCAAGAAATGTGCCCCAGGACTGGAGAATGGTGCAAGTGGTGTCTCTCCATAAAAGTGGGCCGAGGCATGGACCAGGGAACTACAGACCAGTCAGCTTGACCTCAATAGTTGGTAAGCTGATGGAGACCATCCTGAACGAGAGACTGATCAACTTTCTCAAGGAAAATGGTTTCCAGGATGACAGGCAGCATGGGTTTGTATTGGGGAGGTCCTGCCAAACTAACATACCTGACTTCTTTGATTGAGTCACTAGGGCAGTGGACAAGAGCCAGGCAGTTGATGTCCAATATCTGGACTTCAGCAAGGCCTTTGACTTGGTACCTCTAAGGAGACTGGTCAGGAAGGTGGAGGACCTAGGGCCGGGGGTTAAGCTCGCGGGATGGGTCAGAAGCTGGTTGCAGGATAGAAGCCAAAGGGTGGTAGCTGGGGGAGAATTCTCAGAAGTGAAGCCTGTGACCAGTGGGGTCCCTCAAGATTCAGTGCTTAGTCAGGCATTGTGTAACATCCTCGTAAGTGACATCATGGATGGGATCAAGGGTAAAATCTGCCTGTTTGCATATGATACCAAGCTCTGTGAGAGGCTGAACATGGAGGAGGGAAGACAGGAACTCAGGTAGGACATGGCTGGGCTAGAGAGGTGGTCTGGCATTTGGCAGCTGGGGTTATGCACTTGGGGGCAAAGAATCTGGGGACCAAATATTGGTTCGGCAGAGTGCAGGTAACCAGATCAGAGGAAGAAAAGGACCTGGAAGTAATAATCGCAAGTGACCTGAAACACTCTGCACACTGCAAGAGAGCAGCAGCCAAAGCAAATCAGATGATGGGCTGCATAGCCAGGGGACTTGCCACCAGGAAAGTGGAAGTCATTCTGCTGTTGTACAGGTCACTAGTAAGACCACACCTGGAATACAGTGTGCAGTCGTGGTGCCCGTATCTTAAGAGGGATATCAACTTGCTGGAGACGGTCCAGAGAAGGGCAATCAAGATGATCCAGCAGGGAAACGCTTATGAGGAGAGGCTCACAGAGCTCTATATGTACTCTCTTGAGGAAAGAAGGGAGAGGGGAGACATGACTGAGGCCTTCGAGTACCTTAAGGGTGTTAGCAGCATGAGCACTGCCTCTTCAGCCTTAACAGGGACAAGATCACTAGGAGGCATAGCCTAAAGCTGGTGGGGTAAGGTTCAGGAGGGAAATGAGGAGGCACTTTTTCACCGACAGGGTGGTGTCCAAGTGGATAGACCTGCCAGAGGATGTGGTATCCCTAAAACAGTGGACAGCTTCATGAGGGGTTGGGAGATGATAAGGGGAAAAGTTGCAGTTATAAGGGGGGACAAGTGGGGGGGAGAAAGTTGAGAGAGGTCAAAAGAGAAACAGGGAGGGGGCAGTTCCCTTTGTAAATACGTAGGGAGCTACACAATCAAGCAGACTAGATTAAGGCCTTTATCTGCTGGCATGTTTGTATGTTCGTTATTCATTGCATGTTTTTACCTATGTCAGTGTCTCTTTCTGCATGTGAGTGTATGGGAGTGCACATGTATTTTGAGCAAAATTTCTCTGCATGAGTATGTGAGTATGTCAACATGAGTGTGACTATGGCAGTATATCTTCGTGTGTGTGTGTGAGCGCGCACGTATGTGTATGCATGCACATTCATAAGTGTTTATGTGGGTATGACTGCACATCTACTGTAAGGCCTTTGTGAATGTGTGTATAGTTGCTGGTTATGAGGTTGTGGGCTTCTACTCTGCACCCCCCAGAGCAAATAAATGTGCAATTACAACAGCCACCATGTGTTCACATTAACCACGTCTTGCTCTCTGTTCCTACCTGAATCTAGGGCTAGGATATTGTTCATCAGTTTGCTGTATAGGTGACCAGTCATTCCAGCTCCATTGTCTGTGAATTCTAGAAATGACTGGCAGCACATCTGTGCACAGCTCAACACTGAACTGATGCAAGGGTGAGGAGCCAAGACTCCAAGCAGCTGGGTTAGGAAGGGGGCGCAGCAAGATCTGCATCTTCACACCTTCTTTTAAAGCAACAGTTAGCCAGGACATGGTCTACCCTGAAAAGACTGCAGCCCAAGAGATCCTCACTGAGGAGGTTCTGAAAGGCTACTAGAAAGGAGCACTGAGAAAAGGGAAACTGTTGCAGGACTCATGGAAAAGGTAATCCAAAAACATCAGCTGTGTCATGGGAAATGATATGCCAAACCAAGCAGTTGACTCCAGTTTTAGGTAGTGCTGCCCTGAGCACCCTAAGATACAACAGAAAATACAGAAGGTGAATTTGGAGACATTTTAAATGTTTTGCCAAATACTACTGTAACCCCCCTGCAAATGGGGGTTCCCAAAAGTCTTCCAGGAGCTTGCCTGAATGCTGCAAGCCTGGGTGGTGTTCGGCGTCTGAGCTGCTTAACTGTGGTTGCAAGTGAGTGCTATTTGAGCCTCCACGTACTGTCTCTTTAAGAGCTGTCTGCTTGCAGACTTAATTAGTTTGTATGGGGGGACTGTGTATTTAATGGTCAAATCCCGCCTGAGCTGCAGAGTAATCGCTCCATTTTGCGGTCGCTGAAGGAGCAAAGGGAGCCCATCTGAAAGCTGTAACTGTTTGCTTGTAATCATTTAAAGCATCAGCAAAATTGTAGTTTGTCTAACCTGCCTTTATTGCAGCTGGGACTCTGTGTGTGTTACCTCTCCATTTTGGACCTAAACTGCTGTGCTGGGCCAGTTGGGTTAAGGGGAGCCCTAAAATGGAGCCTGTGGATGAATCAGAACTTGGACTCTTAATTTGAGCCAGCCACAAGAGGACTGTATGGGCAGTGACTCTGGGAAATGTAGTTTTGACCTTGGCGCCTCTTTCTATAAACAGAGGGAGTATTATTGTGAGTGACAGCTAAATCAGCCAACAGAATAGTGTGGAGCTAAAGGAAATGCCCTGCTCTGTGACTGGAAAGATCAGATCAGTTGTGGCAGTGAAGAGAGAAGGAGCTGTGTGCTTCTGCGCGGTGTACAGTTTCGCACAGGAAGCACGTGTGAGGCCCTGAGTTTCGGTCTGCAGCCTTTGTGAGTGCCAGTTTGGACTGAATCCGAGTTGTGAGGAGAAAGAAGCACTAGAAGTGTGGAAACCAGGCTCACCCTGTAGAAGACTGGAGAAATTGCTGAATCGCACTCGGTCTGTCAGGAACTGAAGCTGCAGTGTGTGCTCCCGGGTATTTTGCAGTAATTGCGATCAGGATCGAGGGGCAGCCTGCCTGGTATAGTGCTTGTGGGGAATCGCTATTTCCAATCCCCCATTCTGTGAGCTGTGTGTTGAAGCTGGAAGCAAACCCCAGCTTAGCTTGAACTAAATACGTTTGCTATCAACTGCAGTGGGGTCCAGTCACAAGGACCTTGTCTCCATGTCCTGTTGTTCTGGCAGTCCAGAAGAACATCTACCATCCGGTACTCAGCTTGGGTATTATGAGTACAAATCAGGGTATTCCCCTGCAGTCTGTTTTCAATCACAAGTGTGTCATCTAATTCTTGTTGTTTCCCTTCTTCATGGACTGAGCCATCCGGCTCCGGATTACAATTGGGTGTTGTACATATATTTTCTTCTACAGGGCCCCATCCATCTGCACCTGCCGGCCAACCCCGGCAACAGATCTGGCTACCCAGAGTGTGACTTTTCAGACCCTGTATGTGTGCACAGTACTGTGATTTAATGCCACCAATTAACCTGATTTCCCCCTCCCGTTTTACTGCCCCCTAAATAAATCAGATTTGTTGATGTTATACTATATACTGTCTGTGGTGTTGGTACTTATGGAAACAGTATTGTGTTTTGCTGTGTATGTTGTTTAACCTTATTTTACAGTGGGTCCTCAGAGACGTGCTGCAGAACCAGTCTCGAGGGTAAGTGGTATCTATATGAGTGAACAGTGTGTGTACGTGGGGTATTGCGGCTGTAACTCCGGGGTACTGTGTGAGCCACTAGAGGGAATAAAAGGGGGTCTTAGTGTCCCAGAGGGCTGTGACCAAGCTAGCATAACCACTACAAACCCTGACCTCTGGGTGGAGGCACCCGCCATAGGACCTAGGCCCCTCAACCTGTCCATAGTCAAACAGACAGGGGTAGTAGCCCTTGGGATAGCACCACCTAGGGGTTGCACTACAGCCAACAAAAATGTTTACTTTACACAGTCAGAAAAGTTTTGAGGATATCAAAAGAGTTTCTCATCTTGTTTTGGAAGGCTATGCCTGTAGTTCAGTGGACAAGCAGCCAGCCACTCCCACTTCCTGTCCTATATAAGCAGTTCCTCTGAGTCTCTCTCTCAAGCACTTTTTCTTTGCCCCACCATCCTCCTCTCCTCCTCCAGTGGCATTGCCTCTCTCCTTGGGATCCTTCCTAAGGTACCTTTAGCCAAGGGAATCATCCCGCTGCACCTCTAGAGGTGGAACCCTCTTTGAGGGTTCCTTGCCTTTGGTACCCCTACAGAGTGATAATTCCTCTGGAATAGAGAGTGTGAACAGCCAAAACCAAGTAACACAGTTGTACAAGCATAACATCATACTGGCTGCGTAGGCCACTGAATCTATATTAAGGGAACAAATAATAGCTTTAATTCATGCTGCTCTCTGAATGGGGAAGGGACAACCAGCTTTTTTCATCCAGCTGTAATACCTCTCAAGTTAGACCCAAATATGCCTTGGCAGGCCACATGCAGGTAAATGTTCCCCAACGTCCACATTTTGATGCACATTTTGCTAAGAATCCCAGTGTTGAGTTGGATAGCATAGAGTAGATAATTGCAAAAATAAGTGTTTGTGTAACACTGATAACCAGAAGGTTAAAGGCATGGTTGTTTAAAAAAACATTATGTACGAAAGAATAATTTATTTCAAAATATTACTGTTTATACCATACGACATTATTGTAGAACCACAGGTTATGTTTCTGATACACCACTGATATACTATGAGTGTGTACTTACCCTATAATGGTAAAAGACAAAACAGAATGTGAGTTAAAGTATATTACCTCCTCCCCGAGTAGATTAAAAGCCAAGAGTTTAACATAGATGTATCTGTAAACTGCGAACTTTGAAAGCACAATGTAAAGTAAGTGAAGTTGTTACCAAGAATTGTGAGGGTCATGGTGAATCGGTAGAGCAAGGCATCTACAGTTCCCCCCTTCAGATGCACTGGCAAACCATTGTCCGCCTGCAGTGAGAGAAATGGAAAGACATGAACACTGACTGAATCTTTGGTCCCAAATCAGAGACTACAACTAACAGTTTTACAGATGGTGAGATAAAGATTTGAACATGGCAGGACATACTGATGGGCAAGCCGAGGGCGATGGGCTGTGGCTCAGCTCTACATCCTCAGGCAATAAGGAGACAAGTTAGAACCAAGTTAACTGTGATCAGCCCATACCGTATGTTCTTTCAGCTGGAGCCAATTTAGTGCAGTAATGGGGACCGGTAACTCAGGAGGAAGATGCGTGTACTGTGGTCAGATCCCTTGGCACATGTGGTGTTTTGGCTCACAGAGGCAGGCCAGACCCTTGACTTATTTTTTCCTTGGCATTAGGTAATATTTGCCTGGCTTGCTCCTCTCTAGCAGGATAGGTTAGGTTGTAGAACCAGAAATGTCATCATGAAGCTGGCCTGGTAGTGCAGAGGGTTGAGGCGCTGGCACCTTACCTTGCATTACGCTGGCGACCCAGGTTCAGGAATGACCTTGGGTTGCCGGAGTGCTGGCTGGGGGGGGGGTTGAAGTGGGATTGAGCGATGGCTGTCCCCTCCAAGGGGTGGATGCCCTCCCATCTGTAGTCTCGTTCCCACCGGGTGGAGGTCCGGTGGGTGCGCAGGCGGTGACTAAAAGTCAGAGGAAGGGTGGAAGGGGCCACTGGAACCTGGCATGTATGTGCACCTCCACGAATGTGTACGCCGTGGCCGGGGAAGGGGGTAGGGAAGTAAATACCAAAAATACGAAAAACTATATATGAAAAAAAAAAGAAGTGTCGTCTTGGTCATAAGATGGGATTTAGTGGAATGTGGACATTGCTTACAGCAGGTTATCACCTGTTCACCTGTAATGACAGATTATTAGCTTGTGATGGCCAGAAGTTAAATTCTGAAGGAGAGTAACTAGTCAGGACAGACACATCTTTTTATAAAATGAACCAAGTTAATAAACAGCCCATATACTTTATTTGTAGGGCTGATCAGCCCATTCAAGGTGATTACTGCCCTTTGAATAAGAACTGGTACTGCAGTGCGTGCTCATTCAAAACATGCCTGCTCGGAGTCTGCTGTTGACCCTTCTGTACTCAAAGTACAAATACTGGGGCAGGACCATTTTTGCACTCCATTCAATGCATGGATACAGAGAGGCAGCCACTTTCCACAGTAAAGACACTTGGGGAAGGGTGAGCAACCTTCTAGCTCGTGCACTCCAGTATTGCAGATAAGGACTGTCTAATCTACATCATTAAAGAAGTACTCTGTCAGTATTTTGAGATGGCACTGAAGGGTCAAGGACTATTCTAACTTACCTGAAAGATTTTCTGTTTTTCAGGCACTCTATTTATAAGTTGATTCCTAGCAGAAGTGGAGAAGGAGCGATGGACCAACTGCTGAAGATTCTGTGAAAGGCACATACAAGTTTAAGACAGTGATACAGACTGTAATATAGCTTTAACAAAGACCACTGCCACCCAGTGGGTCTTTTTGCACAGCTTGACCGTCTGTGAATTGCTTCTTCCTGCTTAGACCAGTTCAAGCTAGTTCCGAGTTAGACTAAAAGCAATATTTTGTGTCTCATAAGTCAGACAGACACTCAGTATGTACAATAAGTTTAAGGACACACCAGGCCAGTGTTTGCAGCACGCAGGCTTCTACAGGTATTTATCAACAAACATCTTAAAGGGGGCAGAGTCAATACCAAGGACTTCACACTCAAGTGTAGGGCTGGTCCCAATGTACATTTTGTGTGCAAAAACATTTTAATTTACTTACTGTTTACTGTAGTATTGTATCAGACTAATTTTGCTTAGTTCTAGGCTGACATCGTCTGTTACTACAAATCCCAGAATCCCCTGCAGCTGACATCTGAGCAGTAGGAAGTAGAGGGAGAGGCAATAGCCTTCAGTGCATGATACAACTTTTATAATCTCTGTTAAAATGTTTTCCAGGTCTCCTTTTCTCCAGGGACTAAGTACAGTCCTTCGTGACTGTACTTAGCCCAGCGAGGACACCAGGACCAGCAAACAAAAGATCAGAGCTTCTTTAACTCTAACATGTACTGCAGGCTATTGGATCTCCCACTGCTGCCTGCTGCTGCAGGGGGATTCTGGGATTTACGGCAACAGAAGATGTCTGCAAGGCAGTGTCACAGATTCCTGCATGACAAAAGGCATTAACTACTATAGAAATTGCACTGTTTCTTGCAGTAACTCTGCAGAATTCTGCACTATACTGTGCTGCATCCTGGCAGGCTCCATTGTACACATGCTGCTCACTCCCTATAGTCCACTGAGGAAATGATACCCTCAGACTCTAGTTGTTGTACTTGATTTTCAACAATCTGGGTATAGGCCTAGGCACAAGAAACATTTCAGGTCAGCTTTGGCAGTTACCTTAGGTTTTGTCTGGACCCCTTATCAGCCCTACCCCGGTTCACAACATTCAGGGTATTTCCAACACACATCAGACACTGTGTGTTATACCTAGTGAATTATCTACAGTCTAGCCATATTTAACTGAGCAAGTCTCAGCCCAATGAAGCTGGTCCATTCCTTTTTGCTATTAACAGATCCGATGTAAGGTATTTCTTCAGGTACACAACGTTAACTAATTTAGTCCCTAAAACTGTGGATGTTTTCCTGTGTGTATGTCTTTGTTTTCACAACTAGCAGGTTAAAACTTAACCGTGCCAAACTTTTGTTTTTGAAGATTTTCAGACATCACTGTCATGGCTGCACCATGGTGGCTATCTTACTTATTACTTATTTATTAAAAGTTCATACCGGATAGGCTCAGAGGAAAGTCTCCTTAACTAGAGTGTCCTGGGTTTACAGAGATAACACAGTTCAATAGCATAATAAATTAGTTCCAGTCTAATAAAACAAAAAATTATGAAAACAGTTTAACATTTTTGTAAAGTGTGACTTAAGTTGACATATGAAACTGTAATGCATAGGGCAGTTCCTACTATTGGAGTGCAGGGAATTCCTGGATACCAGGGCAGCATAGGAAAGGCACACTTACCATAAATGACCACAATACTAAATGGTTCAAAGTTGTCCCTGGGCACCAATAAGTCTTCATCCAAAGCTGAGGTGCTAAACTTCAGAAGGGCAGATTTCGACCAAATGAGGAAATTAGTCATGGGCAGGTTAGCTGGGGTAGACAGCATCAGGGGAGTGGAAGAAAGATGAAGGTTATAAAAGGGGCTATTCTCTAGGCAACTAAACATGCACAAGAGCAGTTATCAAGAGACGCAAGTATAAGAGACCAATTTAATTCTTTGCAAAGGTCAGGGAGGCAGTGAGGGACAGAAAGAAGGCCTGTGTAGATCACAAAGGAAGACACAGCACTGCTTGTTGCAGAGGGGGTCAAGGGACATGAAAAACATATTTTTAAGATATCTAAGGAGAAAAAAGAAGGATGGGAGGGGGTATTGTCAGGCCAAAGGTGGGGCAGGGTAATAGAGGAAGGCAGGCAGAAAGCAGCCATGCTGAACAACTACTTTTGCTTGGTATTCACTCGGGAGAACAGCAGGCTTTTGCTAGACAGTGGGATAAAGGTAGCTGATAGAGGGGTACCAGAAATGAGGCTGCAGTAATATGCTAGTGAAAGAGACAGAAAAGGGTTAGCAGCCCTCATGGTAAACAAGACCCGATGCTGGATGGATGTATTGTAGAGTACTAAAGGAACTGGCACTAGTGGTAGTCAAACCATTGGCAACAGTATTCAATAGGAGTTTGCAGCAAGGGGGTGATCCCCAAGGACTGGAGAATGGTGGACATAGTTCTACTGCACAAGGCAGGGGATAAGGAGCAGCCAGGAAGCTATAGACCTGTCAGACTTACCTCCATAGTAGGAAAAATGATGGAGACACTAGTCAAAGAGGACCAAGTGGAATACCTGGTGAAAAATGGGCTTCAGGATCATAAGCAGCACGGGTTCATGGCAGAGAGGTCTTGTCAGACCAATCTGATAATGTTCTTTGACTGGGTAACCAGAAATTTGACAAGGAGCATGAAGCAGATTTACTCTACTTCAGCAAGGCATTCGACTTAGCTACACAGAAGACCACTGAAGAACATGTGGGATCTGGGAACAGCTAAGGAAATAGTAAAGTGGGTAGGAAATTGGTTGGAGGGGAGGCAGAAGAGAGTTGTGGTGAATGTGGTCAGATCAGTGGAAGGACAGGTCAATAGTAGAATACCACAGGGATCTGTCCTGGACACAGTCCTCTTCAATATGTTCATCAGCAACATGGGAGAGGGAATCCACAGCAGGTTATGCCTATTCACAGATGTTACTAAACTCTATAGTAGAGTTGACAGTGTAGACTGGATAACGGAACCGCAGAAAGACCTGCAAAGGCTGGAAAATTGGTCCAAAGTATAGCAATTGAAATTCAGTGTCAAGAAGTGCAAAGGGATGCACTTAGGGAACAAAAAATGTCAAATTGGGTATTGGGTGGGAGGGGTTCAGCTGGACACAGTATCAGAAAGGGACCTAGGAGTCATCATTATTGACTCCCATACACAAACCAGTCAACATAACAAAGCCTTCAGCAAGACTAACAGGATGCTAGAGTGAATTGGAAGGGGGTTCGACACTGACAGTAGGACACAGGAGGTACACTTACCTGTGCATAGGTCACTGCTGAGGACACACCTGGAGTACTGTGCCCAGTTCTGGAGTCCCCACCTGAAAAAGGACAGGGGCAAGGTAGAGACAGAACAATGTAGGGTAACCAACAGGATTCAGGGCTAGGACAGCAGATCCTATAAGGATCAGCTAAAGATGCTGAACATGTGTGCACTCAAAACCAGGTGAGGGGAGACATGATAGAGACCTTCAAGTTCAGAAAATGAATAAATATGGTTAACTTTGAAGAGCTATCCGCCAGGAACAGAGGAGCTAGAACACAGGGTCAGAAGTGGAGGTTAATGGGGGGAAGTTTAAAAAGGATGTGAGGAAGTATTATTTTACAGAAAGAGTTGATGAACATTGGAATAGTTACCAGCAGAGATAGTGCATGCCAAAACCATGAATACCTTCAGATATGGCTGGGACAGAGCCAAGGGTATAGTAGCTTCCCAGATGGATGAGGGAGGTGAAAACATGGAGGACAATAGGGAGAAAAGGACAAGTGAAGATCCCACAGGGACAACAGGCCTTGTGATCTGATAGGTAAATATTGGCAGACTGGATGGACATCGGTCTTTTTCTGTCATCGTCTGTGTTTCTACAGTATAATTTGATTTGACCCTTGAGAAGGAGAATGATCAATTGGTTACATCCCATAGAGTGTCTATTTCCATCACAATGATACAATCATGGATCCTAACACTTATAAAATATGGTGTTCTAGAGTACCGGTCACAGTTCACAACATAAAGTTCCAAAAAGTCCTTTAGGTGGATATCTTCTTCAGATGGTTATGTGGCCTCTGCAGTCAAGTAAGGATCCTCTGCTTGCAGTCCCACCTAGTAAATTCCTCTGTACTTAGAATTTTTCTGCAATTCTGAAGATGATTTCTTATTCCAATGCATACTTTAACAAATGTGGCCAACCCACAAGAGACAGGGCTATCCTAGATCTAGTACTGACTAACAGAGAAAGGATCACAGATCTCCAGGTAGAAGGTCACCTGGGAGCCAGTGACCATCCCATGGTTTGGTTCAATTTGGCCACTAGAACTAAATCATCCCATTCCCAGGCAGAAATATGGGACTTCAGAGAAGCTCACTTTGATAAGATGGCCAGCAGAGTTAAGCTATCCCTGGCAAGAAGAAATACAGGTGAGGGGCTACAGGTAAAGTGGGCAAGCATTAAGGATGCAGTACTTAAAGCAACATCCCATTGTGTTACATAGAAAATCAAGAGCCAAAGAAGGAGGAAACCACTTTGGTTCTCAAAAACAGTAGCAGAAAAGGTCAGAGCCAATAGGCTGGCCTTCAGGAAATATAAGGGAATGCAGCAGAACGAGGATAGGGAGGTATACTAAACTTCCCTAAGGG
Source organism: Neoceratodus forsteri (assembly GCA_016271365.2). Taxonomy (NCBI): domain Eukaryota; kingdom Metazoa; phylum Chordata; order Ceratodontiformes; family Ceratodontidae; genus Neoceratodus; species Neoceratodus forsteri. The sequence goes on from CM057450.1 coordinate 764,867,862, forward strand.
AAGCAGGAAAGGCAGTGAGGCAGGCAAAGGCCCAAACCGAGGAAACACTAGCATGAACAGTAAAAAAAGGTAACAAGACTTTCTATAGATGCATTAGTGAAAGGAGAAAGTCCAGAGGGGGCATTGCTAAGATCAAAGGGGATAAGGGGAAGTGTGTGGAGGAGGACCAAGGAAAATCATATATCCTAAATAGATATTTCTGCTCAGTATTTACTGAGGAGAAGGTAGGGCAGGGCCCACAGCTCAGCACCATGGACACAGGGGGGAGGGAGGTGTGAACTAGTCCCTTCACAAAAGAAAAGGTCCTATAAGAGCTCGCTAAGCTCAGGGTGGACAAGGCAATGGGACCTGATGACATACATCACAAGGTACTAAAGGAGCTAAGGGTGGAACTAGCAGAGCCATTAGCAAAACTGTTTAGTGAGTCTCTAAGCACTGGAGAGGTCCCAGAAGACTGGAGAAGGGCTCATGTGATCCCGCTCCACAAGAGTGGTAGCAGGGGAGGAGGCAGAGAACTACAGACCAGTCAGTCTTACCTCAGTAGTGGGAAAGATTATGGAGGCACTCCTTAAGGACAGGATGGTGCAACACCTGGAATCCATAGGAGCACAGGATCCAAGACAGCATGGGTTTACAACAGGAAGGTCCTGTCAAACTAATCTCATAGATTTCTTTGACTGGGTAACCAGAGTGGTGGACCAAGGTGGTGCAGTTGATGTTGCCTACCTTGCAAAGCTTTCAATACTGTTCCACATAGAAGATTGATTAATAAGCTGGGTAGGCTTGGGGTGCATCAGAAGTTGGTCAACTGGGTGGAAAACTGGTTGGTGGGCAGAAAACAGAGTGGTGGCAAAAGGTATACAGTCAGAAGAGATGCAAGTCATAAGTGGGGCACTGCAGGGGATCAGTCCTGGGGCCAGTCCTCTTCAATATCTTCATCAGTGACATTGCAGTTGGACTGGAGGGTAAGGTTTGTCTGTTTGCAGATGACATGAAGATCTGCAAAAGGGTAGATGATCCAGATGGGGTGGGCAGAATGAGAAGAGATCTGGATGAACTGGCAAAATGGTCGGAAGAGTGGCCACTGGGGTTTAACTCAATGAAGTGCATGATCATGCATATAGGGAAAAGAAACCTGAAGCCACCTATAGGTTGGGAGGGGAGTTGCTGGCAATCCAAGGGAAGAAAGAGACTTGGGCATCATCATCACAGATGACCTGAAATCATCCAAACAGACCACTAAAGCAGTAGGTAAGGCTAGAGGGGTGTTGGGGTGTATTAGTAGGGGTATCGCAAGACGTAAGAGGGAGGTAATAATGACTCTTTACAAGACACTGGTTAGGCCCCATCTAGAATACTGCATGCAGTACTGGAGGCCGTACCTGCACAAAGACATTTTATTTATTTATTTAGTTTTTGTTGACCGGGTAAGTGCATTAGACAAATCCTGCCTATTTTCAGGCACGACCTGGGGAAGGGGGATATAGATGAATGCCAACTGACCTTGAATCAGATTAAGTTGTTGGTGATATTTTTAGTGAATGAGGGAAATTTGGCCAGGACACCGGGGAAATTCCCCTACTCTTTTCAACAGAGGGCGCTGCACTTTCGTTGAGACTTGGCAATGTGCTGGTGGACGTCTGAGAGAGAGGACGTGGGCGAGGACGTGTGGGGAGGCTGAGGTGCTGATCACCTCCTCAGCTTCCATCTGATGGTGTGATTGTTATGATGCTGGAGCTTGATAATGACTCGAGTACTGGTGAAATGAATTGTGTACCTGTAGAAGTTACTGCTTCCTGTGGTCACCCTTTGGTGGCTATTGTCGAAAGTCCTGTTCGCGATGCTGCAGCAATTCAACTGCAGCTTGCTGATATGGAACGGCAGTTCCTGGTCGCAAGGAACCATCTGCTACAGGAACTAGGACAGTGCACAGGAACGGGAAGTAGCACAGCCCCCTGCTGTGCAGGACTCTGCTGAGAATACGCCATCTGGCATGGGTCCTACGCCCATGGATTCCTCCGACTCGTTGCCTTGTATGTCTCCATTACATGTCGAATGTAGGATGGATTCGAGTGAGTCTCAATTGTCTACCGAAAGCTCGGTACAGCCCTCCATATCCCCTGCAGAGCCAGCTGTGACTGTTTCACCTGACCCAGGAGTGAATAGCTGTAAAGAGGTGTTTAAGGGTATGAATGTGGGGCTCTTTTCCATCGGACTGTCACCAAAATATAAGAGTGGTGGCGCTAGGAGCTCTATGGGACTAGGCCACGACATTACAGGTCGGAAATCCCTGACGGCTATTTTGGCTACTTCCTGTCCTGCTCTCTCCTCACTGGAGCTAGACTTTTCATCTAGGGAGGCTGGGACCCCTGCCACGTGGGTTGCGTCAGTGTTGGAGGCAGCGGGGTGGGTTAAATCCTTGTATGGTAAGCACTGGGATGCTAATGTGAGGGAACAAGTACAACCCTCCTTAACTCTTTCTCATAGTGTTACAGAGTCCCTTATCATGCCAGGACAGAATTCCCCAACAGAGGAGGTTCAGATATCTACTGATTCTGACCATCATTTGCTGCTACAAGATATTAGAGGGTGAGGATACACTGCATGAAGAGGTATCCCCACCCCCCGTTGGTCAGCAGGTTCAAGTTGAACAGCAACTACCCACTGGTATTGGTTCTTCCCCCAAAACTCCTGCTCAACAGTCTTCTTCTTCAATATGGCATAATAGGGTAAATGAACAATTATTTCCTGCTACCTTTGGATTATTGTCCGAGCCTGCTGCAAGAAGGAATGCAGTCCGCTTAAAATTTAAAGGGCCTATGGAGGATATCCCTAACAGACATTTTGTGGGAAGCGAACTTTTGAAGGGTAGCATGAGGTTTTATGCATATGAAATATATGCTTTAATACATATGCCGGGAGACCTCTATTTTTGATGTAAGCTTTAGGCACCCTGCTGGCCTAGAAAGGTTTTGGAAGCAATTTCAGACACTTAAAAACACTCCTTTATTGAAACTGTTTCTGGCTATTCCTCTGACGAAGCCTGTTTCAAAGAAAACTACTGTTTTGTTTCTTAATGAAGGGGTTAATGTTGCTGACATTACCTACTGGTTGCAACAACATTGTACTGTAAAGGGTCAACCTGAACCTATACTTGATGATGAGCACCTCTGGACAGGGGGTTGGCGTTATTTGATTGATTTACATCTTGAAAATGGCCTTACTAAACATTTACCTAACTCTTTTTTTGGGGGGCGTGATAGGGGAGTATTGTTTTACCCAGGTCAGCCAGGGGCTTGTTATAAATGTGGAGCCTTGGGTCATTTAAGCAATGTACGTGACCATCAGAAATGTGGTCTTTGTGGGGATTTAGGTCATGTTGGAGCTCATTGTAGACGACCTATGAAATGTAACCTCTGTGATGAGCAAGGGCAAACATTTCGGTCATGTTCCTGGGCCTCACATAATCAGCCTGATCCCACTCTCCATGCAGAACAGGATGTATATGTGGCTACTGCCCAGAAAGAAAAACAAAAATACTGCAGGACCTGCTCCTACAATCTAATATCTCAGCCACAGCATACCGCTTCCTCAGATAAGCCTGTAGAAGGATGGGAGGAGGTACAGGGTGCAATGGACACCTCCCAACTGGTCCATCACAAATCTACTTCCACAGAGGTGGATTCTAACTGTATTCCTGCCTCCTCGGGAACTCTTGATTCCTCTGATCCGATTGTATCACCTTCTGCGAATAACGACCCCAGTGCTTCCTCAATTCACCAGGCCTGCACAATTGAGGAGGGTATGGAGGCTCTTTGCATGCCCCCCCTCCGGGAGAGCAGAGGGTGACTTGATCAAAAACCAATAGATCTGGTTCAGTTGGAGTACATCTACCTAATGAACCTGATCTAGACCCTGTCCAGAATTCTTTTGCTCCTTTACTGGACCAAGACAGTGATGAGGATGGTATGGAGTCCGATATTTCCTCAGTTGCTTCCTCACACACAGAATCTACTCCTGATGTGGGGAATAGGGATAAGCCTAAACCAAAAAAGTGGAAAAAAAGAAAATAAAGGTGCTTACAGTGTTACCTGGTTGATATCCTTTTTTTTCTGCCTTTTTTTTTATGGCTGAAGATATTTCCTCTCTTACTGTTAATGTTAACAGTATTAAATCTAAGGATAGGAGACTAGTTACTTTTGCCAGCTTGAGGGAAAGTAAAGGTAATGTTATATTTTTACAAGATACTAGAATACATTCATTACGGGACTTGAAGGAAGCAGAAAAAGATTTGAGGTGGGGTGCTTCCTTTTGGTCATTGGGTGAAAATATTTGTGATGGTCTGGGTATCTTGTTTTATAATATAACTGCTCGAGTCTTACAAGTCTTAGATATCTTTCCTGGCTAGGCCATGTTAGCGGATGTGGTGATTTCTCATTGTGTATACCGCCTTCTTAATATCTACACTCCACAGTTAAAAGCGGACAGGTCGGTGCTTTTTCAACGTATTGCCCCTTATTTGCACACATCTAAGTTTGTATTTTGGGGAGGTGACTTCAACTGTGGTCTTGCCCCCAGGGACTGGAGATGGAAATCACAGAAGATTTACTGTGATACTAATTCCCTATTGAACATATCAAAAGCTAATCATTTGATTGATGTGTATGACTTGATAGGTTTAACCCCAGTACATACTTTTTTTAAGGGATCTTTATCATCTCGTATAGATTTTGGGTTTTTATCTGAAAGGGTCACATGCTCAAGAGTTATGGTATTGCCATTAGAAACTACTGATCATGCAGTAGTTAAGATATTGATTGGCTCCTATCAAAGGCTCCAGATGGGACGTGCCTACTGGAAGCTGAATGTGACCTTGTTGCAAGATGGCATCACTCACTTTCAGGTCCACTCCTTTTTTTGGACCGTTCTGCTCTTTGTTTTTCATATGACAGTCCTATAGACTGGTGGGAAGATACTAAACATGATTTGAATTTTTTTTTATACAACTTTCTAAGACTAAGGCCAGGAATGCTTATCTAACATATCTGGGATTCAGGGCTCAATATTTAAAATTGCTGGCTCAGGTCACCTCCTCATCTGGTGCTGCATGCCAACAATTTCAGGTTATTAAGAAAAAAATGATTGCCTTCCTTAAAGTCAGGGAGAAAAGATCTATGTATCAACAGAAATATTTGGTTACTGGCACACAGAAGCAGGTCAATCCACATGATCTTTCCACGCAAGAACCTCATAGATTTGGTATAACTGCATTATTGGATTCAGATGGGAAGCTTGTACAAGATGTTGGAGGCTTATGTCGTGTTGTGCAACATTATGTAAAGGATACATTTCATGAACCTGCTTCTGAGTTTTCCTCTTTGTTTTTGAACCAAATAGTTGTTCCTTCCTTGTTGTCTTCAGAAACTGAGGGTTTGCTGGCTCTTATTACTGCTGAAGAAATTAAGCTAGCTATTAGTAAATTATCAGTCTGTACGATGCCAGGTATAGATGGCATCCCTAATGAATTTTATAAATCTTGCGCTGATATATTACTTCCATGGTTGCATTCTGTGTATGCAGCTATTTGGTCAGAAAATAGGCTAGCACCTAGTATGTACAATGGAATTATGATTTTCTTGTATAAAAAGGGAGATCCTAGAATTTTGCAAAACTGGAGACCATTGAGTTTGCTAACTTCTGATTACAAGATATTGGCTAATATTTTGTCACAAAGGCTTTCAAAAGTTGCTCATAAGTTATTAATTTCCACACAGACTTGTGCCTTCCCTGGTAGAAATATAACTCATAATCTTATTTACCTTAGAGAACTTTTAGACTAAGGATTGCGACATAAATTGTCTGGTTATCTGTTATCATTAGATTAAGAAAAAGCATTTGATGCAATACGTCACGAACACATTTGGGCAGTATTATAGCATTATGGCATCCCAGATTTGTTCCTTGACTTACTGAAAACATTATATGCAGTGGCACAGGTTACCCCTCTTATTAACGGTCACTTGGGCTTTTCTGTTCTGCTCTAGGTTGGGGTTCGACAGGGATGTCCTTTGAGTCCTTTACTGTTTGTGTTTGGTTTGGATCCCTTATTACGTCTGGTTGACACAGATGTTAATGTTTCGGCTATTGTAACTTTGGAAGGTTTTATTTTCCAGAAAGTTTTAGCATATGCAGATGACTGTGTGTTTTCTGTAGCAAATTTAGACTCTGGTAGGAGAATTCTTAAGATACTGCAGACTTTACAGAATAGTACAGGCATCAGGATTAATTATAATAAAAGTAGCTTATTGGTGTTGGGTAAGGCTTCGCAGATAGACTCTTTTATTATTCCTGTAGTTACTGGTAATCTGAAATTACTTAGTATTTTTTATGGTTCTTCAGAGGCCTTACAATTAAATTGGGATATGGTTTATGATGTAGCTCACCAAAAAGTGATGAAATGGCAGTCCTGGAAGATGACAAGGAAGAAACAAGTATTTCTCCTTAAATCATATATAGCACCTATATTTCTGTACATCTCGCACATTTTTCCTTTACCATATAGAATGTGTGCAAAAATTCTGAGTCTTTTCTTTCAGCTGCTTTGGAGCCGTCGACTGAACCCTGTGAAGAGAGCACATACTTACAGACCTTGGAAATCTGGTGGACTTGGTATGATGCAACCTCTTGTTTACTTTGTTGGCAATTTTTTTATAGTTCTGTTAGACCTATGTTATTAGATACTGATGAACTGGGTCATTTGTGTATGTCATTGTGGGGTATGCCCTTCTTAACTGCTTGGGGAAGAGGTAAATGGCACTCCTCAGAAAAGCAACTTCCTCTTTATGTGAGATATACTTTAAAATACATCAGAATGTGGAAGATTGAACTTCGTTGGTTCATTTCCCATGAGAAGAAATCTTTCTATAACTTTATAGTGACTTCCTGTTATTTCGAAGAACCTTTATTTCAGGTTTCTGAGACTATCAACACTGATTTGTTATTGGCAAGCATTATTGAACCTAGAATCCCTCATAAAATGCGAGATATGATTTGGCTCTGTGCACACCAAAAACTTAATGTAAAAAATAACCATAAACATAAACAGTTGGCTGACAGACTATGTCAAGAGCAGACCTGCCAGGGACAACATGAAACCATTCATCATTTATTTTTTGAATGTTTAAATACACAAAATTTTTGGCATGCATTGGCACACTGGTGGGGAGAACCTTTATTTTGCCAGATGAATTATGACATTCTGGTTTTAGGTCAGATCCCGAAATTATGAAACAAATGGCATAGAAGTACAGTTTTTGTGATTCTGGCGTGTATTAAATGGCATATTTGGCATGCCAGGTGTTTGAAAGTTCTTCAAAATAAGATGATACAAAAGCAAGATATTTTTTTTCACATCCAAGATGAATTGGATAATCTCTATGCCTATGAACTTCGAACTTTGGGATCCGATGTAGGTACTTCTTTATGGCATGATATTGGCTGGGTGGGCTAGTACGTTTTATTTTTTTCTACTAAGTGTACTGTACAAAGCTGGATTTAAGTTGTATACTGTTTGTTTTATGTCTTTTTTCATGTATTCTGTTTTTGGCTCCTAATAAAATTCCCCCCTACTCTTTTCGATAAGTGCCATGCGATCCTTAACATCCATCTGAACTACCACCAATCCAGGCAGATGGGACCTTGGTTTAACGTCTCATCCAAAAGACGGCACCTCAGAAGTGCAGCACCCCTCTCATGCTGCACTACAGTGTCAGTACTGGGATATTAACCCAAGTGCCAGATGTAGGAACTGAACCACAGCCCTCTGATCTCTCAGCCTCAGAGGCGAGAGTGCTACCTACTGAGCCACTGACACATTAACAAAATGGAGGCAGTCCAGAGAAGGGCAACCACAATGGTGCAGGGACTGCATCAGAAAACATATGAGGACAGATTAACAGAGCTCAATATGTATACCCTTGAGCAAAGGAGGGAGGGAGAGAGGTGATATGATCGAAACATTCGAACATCTTAAGGGCATTAACAAGGTGAAAGAGTCTAACATGTTTCAATATAAGAAAAACAGCAGGACAAGAGGACACAGCATGAGACTAAAGGGAGGCCGATTAAGGGGTAATTTGAGGAAGTTCTTTTTCACAGAAAGGGTGGTGGATGCATAGAACAGCCTACCTCAGGAAGTGGTGGATATGAATACAGTGCAGGGCTTCAAACAGGCATGGCATGGGCATAAGGAAGCAATACAGATGAGTATGAATAGATAGGCCATTGACAGAGTAAAGGCCTATGGCACATTCATAAGGTAGAAAAAATGGGAAGACTGGATGGGCCTTGCAGTCCTTATCTGTCGTCAGCTTCTATGTTTCAGTGTTCATTCCACAATCTTGGCATAGCTGATTTTTCAATAAGCAATTGTTACAGAAGCGTTGCTAGAAGTATCAGTGGCTCGGTAGGTAGCACTCTCACCTCTGGGGCCGGAAGAGCAGAAGGTCCTCAGTTCTAGCCCCACACCAAGTACTTGGGATGATACTTATTAATGACACTGTCATGCAGTACAAGGGGCATACTGCACTGTTGAGGTGCCGTCCTTCGGATGAGACATTTAACCAAGGTCCCTTCTGCCCATCTCTGGTTACTGTCCAGGCAGAACTAAAAGATCCCTTGACACTTACTGATGAAGAGTAGGGGAGCTCCTCCCATGTCATGGCCAACATTTCCCCATCAATAAAATAAAACAAGCTGTCACAGCTTAGTTTGCTTTTCCTGGTCAACCAAATTCCAAACATAGAAATACAGACTTTGTCAGCAGAAAAGGACCACTTGTACCTGAAAATAGGCAGGATTTGTCTAGTGCACTTAGTCAACAAAAGCTAAATAAAAAAAAAAAAAACTTGGCCCATCCAGTCTTCCCAGATGGTCCTTGCCTCCACTGTCACAACAGACCACTAGTCAAAGAGGATCTAGTGGAATACCTCCCACCTCCCACCTCTCTGCCTATTTACTGTACTAATATTCCCCTATGTCTATCCCGCACATGCTTGAAGCCAGCCCTCTACTGTTTTTGCCTCCATCACTCTTTCAGTGAAGTAGTACTTCCTCACATCCCTCTTAAACCCCCTTCAGCTTCACTGCATGTCCTCTAGTCCTGGTACACTTTCTCCTTTAAAAGAGAACCCCCCTCCTATATGCTGTTCACCCCCATGAGGTACTTGTAGGTCTCTATCATGTCCCCTCTCGCTCTCCTTCTCAAAGAGTGCACATGTTGAAATCCCTCAGTCACTCTTCAAAGGACTTTTGATGCAACCCCTGAACCATTTTAGTTGCTCCCCCTCTGGACTGCCTCTACACTCTCTATGTTCTTACTGAGGTGTGGCCTCCAGAAAGTGGATGCAATACTCCAGGTGTGGTCTCACAAGCGAGTGATACAGTGGCAACACGACATCCCTCCTCCTGCTGGAGATACCTCTCCCTATGCATCCAAGCATTCCATTGGCCCTACCCACTGCTTTGTCATACTGGCCTTCTACTTTGAGTTCATCAGATATAATAACCCCAAGGTTCCTTTCCTGATTAGTGACAGTCAGTACACCCACATCCTATACTCAGTTCCTGGGTTCCTGTGCCATAGGGGCATGATTTTGTACTTTTTAGCACCGCCTCCTCAACGTCCACCCTATTACAGATTTTGGTGTCATGTTCAAAAAAGGCATGCCTTCCCTTCCAGTTCTTCTGCAATGTCAGTTATGACAACATTGAAGAGGACTGGTCCTAGTACTGAGCCCTACGGCACCCCGCTGGTCACTCTCCCCTAACCATCTCATCTGTCACCTATTCATCAACCAGTTCCTTACCCAATTCACCACTTTGGATCCCACCACTAGGCTGCTTAATTTCTTTGTCAGTTTCTTGTGCAGTACAGTGTTGAAGGCCCTGTTAAAGTCCAGATAGGTCATGTCCATTGCCCTCCCCTGATCTCTTTCAGTGGTCACCCAAAGAACTCAGCTTCACCTGGCATGACTCCCCCCTCCATTAACCCATGTTGCCTTTAGTCTAGTAGCCCATTGAGTTCAAGGTACTCTACCAAATTAAAACAAACTTGCAGATGTCACCAAGCTTTAGTTTATACAGGGGCATCTAATGGGGTGCCCTTTGTCACCCCTTCTTTTTGCCATATATATGGAGCCCTTCACTCAGATAATTAGAAACACTTCAAAAGTGGAAGGACTAGTTATTAATGGATGCAAACACAAGATCCTGCTGTATGCAGATGATGTTTTACTTTTCTTGAATAACATTGCATCCTTTTTAAAACCCTTGCTTAAAGCAATATCTGATTTTACCAATGTGTCCAGACATAAAAGTAATAAAGCAAAGTCAGAAATCTTATCTTTTAAGAAAGACCCACAATACATACCATTCCCCTCTGTAGAATTTTGGGACTATAAACATTATATAAAATGCTTAAGGATTAGAGTCTCAAAAAATCTACAGGAATTGTTTTTTCTTAATTCCCCCCCAACTGGTAAATAAAATCAAGGAAGACATGGAAAAATGGGCTTCATTAACCCAAACACTGATGGGGAGAGTAAATATTATTTATATGAATATCCTACTCACCTTCTGTTTCTCCTGAAAGCCTCACCTATTAAAATGGGGAAAGGGTTCTTTAAGGAATGGAGATCCACACAAACAGATGATCTGATACCTTTTATTGGACCATCAGAGTTGTTTCAAAAGAAAACAGGTGCTTTGAGATTTTGCATTACACAGAATCCTTCATCAGAAATCAATGGCCAATGATTTCTGATGAAGGATTCTGTGTAATGCAAAAGCTCAAAGCACCTGTTTTATTTTGTAACAACTCTGCTGGTCCAATAAAAGGTATCAAATCATCTGTTTGTGTGGATCTTGTGTTACAAGGACCAATGCGGCAACAAGAATTTCTTAAGGAATGGAGGTAATACTTGGAAGGTTTCTTTGGAAAATAAAACTCCCCGGATAAGCTAGAAAAATGATATGTTCCTAAAAACAAAGGGGGTTACATTTGCCCAATACATATTATTATTATTATTATTATTATCATTTGTCTTGCCAGATTGAAGTAATTGATTGGCTAATAACAAGGATTCAGATATTCCTAGCTGGAAACAGAACAGGAAAAGCTAAAATGGAATCTTAGAAATATATTGTTTATTGATAAAGCAGATTTAGCAAATATATTGTATGTTACACAATCAACAATACCAGCTTGAGGGAATTTCATAAAGTAATAGACTTTACATCAAAGCTCTCAACATTTGCACCACTCTATAGGGCTTTTTGTAAATTATCTCAAAATAGAATCTTAAATGACTGGAAAGAAAAAGGTATATGGAAGCAGGCAATCTCTTTTCTAAGTGGCAGTGGATTTCACTTGATCAGCTAGTATTACTATATAAGCTTAACCCAGGGCACTGCTTATTCAACTTACAGCAACTTAAAAGTGCCATAAATAAGATTCTCAAGAATGAGGTACTCTCGCATCCACACTAGAGGATTTAATTGTTGGAGAACATTTAAAAAAAAAAGAAAATGATTGGAAAATATATATATGTTTTTTTATTATTGAACAGAAATTATGATTAGGCAAAGTTAAAGGCTAGATAGCATGAAGACTTGGGTATAGAATCTACAGAGAGTAACTGGAAGGCAATCATAAATTCCCCATCACCAATCTCGAAGAGCATCCAACTACAGGAGATGCAATTCAGTCTAGTTCATACAACATACTATATGCATACAAAGCTGAACAAATTTAGGTAATCCATTAGTGAACTTTATTCCTATTGTGGTAATCATTGGGGCACATTAGTCCACATGTTTGCAAGGTTTCAGAAATTGACTCTGTTTTGAGGAAAAAGAAATGACCCATACACAAAAATAATAGGATTGAACTTTCCATTTCAACCTGACATTCTTACGTTAGGATTAATGGCAAACAGTTATCCATAAATATATAGATATAAATACTTAATAAATATTATGTTGGCCACAGCAAGGAAAATAATCCCACTTCATTCAAAAATTCAAAGTCTCCCACTATATGAAAAATGGATAAATACAACAGTAGATATTAGAATTGAAAGAATGTTCCTTGTAATGGAAAACAGACATGGCAACGTTAAAGAACTCTGGAACCCCTTTCTGGAAGTGATAAGTATATTGAAAAAATGTTTGAGTGTCCACCAAAACAATAAGAACTGGTAGGTAAGAGCGTATGGACATATATCTTATAGCTTCCAAAATTAGGAATGAGCCAAATGAGAAATTGTTGCCTTTTCTGAGCTAAAAAATATACTGTATCAACCTTTCTTTTAACAGGGGTTCCATTAATTTCCCCACCATTGATGATCAGCCTACAGCTCTACCCTCCTCCCTGTTGCTGTTCTTATGGAAAGGGACAATATCTTCTCTCCCCCAGTCCTTCAGAACCATGCCTATTTCCAGTGAGCTGTTGAATAAGGCAAGTAGTGGGGTAGCTAGCACCTCCTGAGTTACTTTGTTATTATTGGGTGTGTCCTATCTGGTCCCATAACCTTGTTCACTTTCACAGCTGCAAGTCCCTTCATGACTCTCTCCTCTGAAAATGGACTTGTGTCCACCTCCCCCATTCCTGCTGCTCCTGAGTGACCTGTTCCTCCTCCCACCACTGTGAAGGCTGGGCAGAACTACTTGTTCAGGGTGGGAGCTTTTTCTTGATCCTCTTCTGTATAGTATCCCCCTGCCAACTTCCTTATCCTCACTATCCCTCCCCTTGCTTTCCCCTTATCACTTCTGTATCTGATGAAAGTCTTATCTCCTTTAGCTATCCCACTGGACATCCTTTCCTTTGTTTATGCCTTTGCTCCCCTGACTGCCTTTCCTGTTTCCTTCTATTTACTTGGTACACTTCCCTGTCTTCCTCCCTCTGTGTTTTGTTACACTTCCCGTATGCCACCCTTTTCCCCTCACCACCTTGACCACTTCTCTACAGAACCATAATAGTCTATTTTTCCTTCTACCAGTGAAGACAGTGGACATGAAGGCACTACAGGCCTTCAACGATGGAGTTAAATCAGTACATGTTTGCACTGCACAGCATACTTATTCATCCCTGCTTATGAAGAGGGGGAGTGGACATGAGGGGCCTAGAGTCCCCTCTGATCTTTAATTACTGTGTTACTATGTCACTATATAATTTTGCCTTCTTGTATTCTGTACGCATGCATTGTACTGCTGTTCTGAAGACTTTTTTTCCCCACTGTTATGCATCACGTAGGATACACCAGGCTGGAAATGAATAGACTGGCTCACTGTGCTTTCCCAGCCTGAAGGGACTTGCAGCTCTGAAAGTGGGCAAGGCCATGGAACCGGATGTAGCACACCCAAGGGTACTGAAAGAACTCAGAGAGGAGCTGGCTACCCCACTGATGGCCTTATTCAACAGCTCACTGGAATCAGGCCTGGTTCCGGAGGACTGGAGAAGAGCAGATGTGGTCCCTCTATATAAGGGTGGCAGCAGGGAAAAGGCTAGCAACTATAAGCCAGTGTGCTTCACCTCAGTGGTAGAGAAATTAATGGAAACACTGTTAAAGGAAAGGTTGGCAGAGTATCTTGAATCAATAGGCTGTAAGACCAAAGGCAGAATGGATTCACGGGAGGGAAGTCATGCCAGATGAATCTGACTGAGTTCTTTAACTGGGTGAGCAGTGAAATGAGAGAACATTGGACATGGCCTATGTGGATTTTAGCAAGGCCTTTGACACTGTGCCACACAAGAAGCTGATTAAACAATCTCTAGCCAGAGCCAATACAGCTGTGGTGAGCTTATGCCAAGGAATTGGCGCCGCCGATGTAACTGCACACGCGCAGCACTTGCGCATGTGCAGTTGTGTTGAATGGCATAATGCCATTCCCAAGATGGTGGCGCTGTCTGAACCGCACATGTGCATGATGCGAATGTGTGGTTCTGCTCCAAAATGTGGAACTAGCGGACTAAATAGTGCCGCTGAGTTCTGCAGCGAGCAACTGTGGCAGAGTGTTTTAAACTCTGTTGGCGGTTTGGAAGGATACTTCTGAAACTCCAATGGAAGGATGCCACAGTCCACTCATTTTTAAAGTGGATGCAGAACAGCTGTAGGCTCCACCCACAGCCATAAAAATTGAGCAGCTTGGGGGTGGGATCCAAAGTGGTGACTTGGGTTAGAAACTGGTTAACGGATAGGCAACAGAGGGTGGTGGTTAACAGCGCTCACTCTAATGATAGGACAGTGACCAGTAGGGTGCTGCAGTACTCAGTACTGGGACCAGTCCTCTTCAATGTCTTCATAAGCAACATTGCAGGTGAACTGGAAGGGAAGGTATGCCTTTTTGCAGATGATACAAAAATCTGTAATAGGGTTGGCAATAAGAAATGGGTGGAAAGAATGCATAGAGATCTTAGGGAACTCAAGGAGTGGTCAAGAGCAAGGCAGTTGAGGTTCAATGCCAAAAAGTGCAAAATCATGCACCTAGGGCATAGGAACACAAGAACTGAGCATAGGATGGTGGCGAGGTGCTGTCAGTCACTAAGCGGGAAAGAGACCTTGGGGTTATCATATCTGATGACCTCAAAGTGGCAGGGCAGTGTGACAAAGCAGTGGGTAGTGTCAGTGGGATGTTGAGATGCATAGGGAAGAGGTATCTCTAGCAGGAGCCAAAGAGGGAGGTGGTGCTCTCACTCTTATCAGTCACTGGTGGGACCCCACTTGGAATCCTGTGTCCAGTTTTGGAGGCTGCACCTTAGAAAGGACATAGGGTGGAGGCAATCCAGAGAAGGGCAATTAAAACGGTAGAGGAGCTGCACCAAAAGCCCTATGAGGAGAGACTGAGCAGTCCCAACATGTACACCCTGGAGGATGGGAGAGCAAGAGAGCACATGCTAGAGACCTACAAGTACCTAACAGGGTGCAAGAGGGGAAGTCTCTTTCAAAAGAGGAAGAACACCAGAACCAGAGGATATGCAGTGAAGCTGGGGTGGGTGGGGAAGTTGGAGGGATTTGATGAAGTACTGCTTCACTCACAGGGTGGTGGATGCCTGGAATCAGAGGCAGACATGGGGGGGGAGGGCTAAGGGGCTGAAGCTCCCTATCTGAAAATCCATCATCAGACCCTGACATTAGCCAGATTTTGCAGAAGCATCACAGGTTTCCTAAATTTCCCTTTTGCAGCAGAATGTTTACTTGCTGCTGTATTCCCAATTCGGCTAGCGCAATTCTTCATGACTTTGCACTGCGATCTGTCCCACCCCACCCCCCAATCCCTTACCTGTTTGTAGTGCACGCTGTTGAGCAGCTGAGATAAACCCTGGAAGGAGACAGTAGAGTGTCATCTGCTTAATGCTGCCAAAGTTAACACAGTGGAAAACTAGAAGAATGCATTTGACAGACTGACAGTGCCATGCTGAATCTCTGACTGACTATAGCAGCAATCTTGTCTGAATTAAAAGTAGACAAGGCTATGGGTCTGGGTGGGGTTCACCCTAGGATATTGAAGGAACTAAAGGATGAACTGTCTGCACCTCTGACAGCCCTGCTCAATCTCTCACTGGATAAAGGGGAAGTTCTGGGGGACTGGAGTAGGGCAAGTGTGGTCCCACTACACAAAAGTGGAAACAGGGAGGAGGCAGGAAACTACCAATCTGTAAACCTGACTTCAGTGGTGGGCAAGGTTATGGAAACTCTACTTAAAGAAAGGATTGGGGAATACCTTAACACCAGTGGATTGCAGGATCTGAGGCAGCATGAGTTCACAGAGGGTAGCTCTTGCTAAACAAACCTGATAGAGTTTTTTGACCAGGTTACCATGGAGGTTGATCAGTGAGGAGCGGTGGATGTGACCTACCTGGATTCCGGTAAGGCCTTTGACACCATTCCACACAGAAGACTGGTAAACAAGCTGGGCAGCATGGGAGTGGGTCCAAAGACAGTAAAATGGGTACAAACTTGGCTAAGTAAGAGAACTCAGAAGGTGGTCGTAAATGGAGTTCACTCAGAGGAAGGTAAAGTGTCCAGCGGGGTTCCACGGGGGATCAGTATTAGAACCGGTCCTCTTCAATGTCTCTGTTTAAGACATTGCAGAGGGACTGGAAGGAAAGGTACGTCTGTTTGTGGATAACACAAAAATCTGCAACAGAGTGGACACAACGGGGAGGGAGTGGAGAGAATGAAGGAGGATCTAAAAAAAAGTGGAAGACTGGTCAAGGGTTTGGCGAATGGGCTTTAATGCCAAAAAATTTAAAATTATGCACATAGGGCACAGAAACCCATGGGCAATGTATTATTCATGGGGAGGTGTTAACAACAACAAAACAGGAAAAGGATCTGGGGGTCATCATGTCTGGTGACCTGAAGGTAGCAAAGCAGTGTGATAACCCATCTTCAATACAAACAACGTGAATACTGCGCTGGATCACTTCATTAAAATTTTCACAGAGGCCTGTAACTTGTACACCCCCTTAAAAAATTGCAAAGTCAAGGCACTCTATAACCCTTGGCTAAGTGGCGACCTCCTTAAGAAACTAAAAACAAGGGACCACCTCTGAGAACTAGCCAGAAACTCTGGTATGCAAAAAGACATCTCAAACTACAAACGTGCACGAAATGACTGCACCAAAACCAACCGACAAATGAAATCAGCCTATTATAAGAATGCCCTTACCAACTCCTGGGGGAATGGTAGAGAATTCTGGAAAACTTTAAATGAAGTCAATGGGAAACAGTCCAACCCCCCCCCATCTATACTCAATATTAATGGTAACACCACAATTGACCCAAAAACCATTGCTGATTCATTTAACACAGCGTTCACTGACCTCAGCTCAGTTCTACCTAATGATTTCTTCATTGGAGTTCCTATGTCCCAATCGAACACTACCTCAAATAAGCCACATTTCTACTTTAAAGAGGTCAAAACCCATCAGGCTCGCAAGTATGTCACCAAAGCTATTAGCAAATCAAGATTCAGCAATGACACCCTTGATCTCAAACTCCTGTCTCTCACTCTAGAACGGGCGCTAGGGCCTCTGACCAAGATCCTAAACCTCTCTCTCAGCCTAAACCAATTCCCAGATAAGTGGAAATCTACCACCGTTACCCCAATCCACAAAGGTCGTGACAAAACTGCCCTTGAGAATTTCAGACCCATTTCAATCCTTCCTCCCATCTCCAAGGCGCTGGAACGTATTGTCTCTGACCAGCTTACTGACTTTTTGGATAAACACAATGTACTCTGTAGGCAACAACATGGTTTCAGGAAAGGGCACAGCACCTCCTCTGCTCTCCTTGAATTCACCAGCACTATTCATAACTCGCTGGACAAAGGTCAACTAACTGGATCTATTTTTATCGATTTGACAAAAGCTTTCGACACCATTAACCACCACCTCCTGCTTGTAGAGCTACGTAATGCTGGGCTCTCACTCGACTCTATCAGCTGGTCCAAAAGTTACCTGGACAATCGGACCCAGAGAGTAAGAATTGCTGATACCCTCTCTGATCCAAGACCTGTCCGGTCGGGGGTCCCCCAGGGTTCCATCCTGGGACCCCTCCTCTTCAGCCTGTTCCTAAATGCACTACCAGAGTCCTGCCCCGAGCAAATCTTACTCTACATTGATGACGCGGTTATATTAGCCTCTCACCATGACCCTAAGCCTCTGCAAGAAAACCTCCAACAGGGTTTCTCATCTGTCGAGGCCTGGTTCTCTTCTCATAAACTGATCCTCAATCAGAAGAAGACAAAATCCATGATGTTCTGTAGCCACCACAACAAAAACAAGCACTACTAACTCTCAATCAAAACTAAACAAGGAGTCATGCTGGAACAAACGCAATTCTTCAAATACCTTGGCATCACCCTTGACTCCCATCTCACCTACACTGTCCACATTAACAACATGGCAAAGGCCACTAATACTCAACTGGGCCTAGGAAACACCTAACCTCTAATGCCCTGTCTATTGCTGTCCAAAGCTCAGTCATTAGTATTATCGACTACGGCCTTATCATCTATGGCTCAGCCACCACCACCTTCCTCAAACATGTAACTATCTCCCTAAATAAAGCCTGTTGACTCATCACTGGATTGCACCGTCTCACTCACACTTGTGACCTCTACTCCCAGACCAGCTGGCTTCAACTTCACAGTAGAATAAAATATCAAACCTGCATTACGGCCAAGAAAATAACGATGGGTATTGCTCCGCCCAGTGTCTGTGCTCTCCTCACACCCAGATCCAGCAACTCCAATACGAGGAGGTCCAAGCAATACTCCCTACAAATCCTGAGGTGCCACACTACTCAAGGTTAAATATAATTTTCCTACAGGGCACCCAGCTGGCTTAACTCCCTTAGTAGTGACATCTCTGCAGCACCGACGCTTGGAGTTTTCAAGTCCAAACTAAGACTCGCTACTTGCCTCCAGCTCCTGTGACTGCTCACCCAATTAGTCCACTGTCCTCTTGCATATGCCCCCACAACAAGCACTTTGGTCTAAATGCTGCCACCCTAACCTAGCACTTTAATCTGTCTGTCCTTGACAAGGCCCATTGCCTGCCTCCCCCTTCCTCCTGCCTCCCTCCCAACTACTCCTACCCGCTTCTCTCCTCCCCTTCATCTCAATCTCTCTGATCTCCTTCCCCCTCACCCCTACACCTTCCTACCTCGCTCCCTCTTTCTCCAAAATCCTTCACCCCTAACTGTATTTGCACGTTTGGCAATTGTTAAATGATTATTTACTGTCTCTTATTGTGTACTGTACCATCTGACGTGGAACCTTTGTAAAAGAGCCTCAGCTCAAAGGTATTGTGCTAATCCTAGACTTAAATAAATAAATAAGACAGTAGGAAAGGCTAGTAGGATGCTGAGGTGCATAGGGAGGGGTATCACCAGCAGATAAAGGGCAGTAGTGTTACCCCTATACAGATCAATGGTGAGGCCACACCTGGAGTACTGGGTCCAGTTTTGCAGGCCCCATCTCAGGAAGGACATAGACCAGGTGGAGACAGTACAGAAGAGGGCAACCAAAATGGTGCATGGCCTGCATCAGTAACCCTATGAGGAAAGACTCCGTGAATTAAATATGTACTCACTTGAGGAAAAAAGAGAAAGGGGAGACATAATAGAAACATTAAAATATCTGAAGGGTATTAGTAAGGTGGCATATTGTAAAGAAAGAGATGCTCAGGGATGAGGGGGCATGATATGAAGCTGGAAGGGGGAGATTTAGAGGGGATGTGAGGAAATATTTCTTCATGGAAAGGGTGGTGGACACCTGGAACAGCCTCCCAGCGGAGGTGGTGGAACGAAAACAGAACGGGGATTCAAGAGTGCATGGGATAAGCATAAAGGCACCCTGCTGTACAGCAGAGCGGGGGAAAGGCAGTCCAGATAAGAGTAGGGCTTGCCAAACCAAGTAGGGAAATGGGCAGACTAGGTGGGCTGTATGGTCCTTATCTGCCATCAGATTCTATGAGATAGACACAGGGGGACCTTAGTAACAGGGCTGGGAAGGGGTAAGGCCAGAGGTCAGTTAGGGTCTACAGTAGCACAGTAGGTAGGGACATTAGGGCAGACTAGGTGGGCCAAGAGGTCATTTTCTGCCAACAGCTTCTATGTTTCTAAAACACCAAATAGTTACATACTAGTAGTGACCTGACTGCATGACTATATGGGCAGCAAGCTGTCACTGTCACTACTCATTAAATATATCCTCACCTCACTTCACCAAATAACTGTTATATTGCTGTGTTACAGTCCGTAGCTCAAATACAGTCCAAATGAGAAACAAGCCCCAAACATATTTTTCACCTTACATTTCCACTCAAGTTCTTTATGTGTTTTTTATGTGGATGGACATGGAACCATGTAGAGGTATGAGCTATTTAAAGTATTTATGCTCTCTTGAACTTAGTGTACTACACCTGTCAGGACCCAGGATGGACAATGCAATTCTCTCTCTCTCTCTGAATGTAGAGAAGAAACTCAGCACTATTGATAGTTCTTCTTCCCCACAAGTCTGCCTAATGTTTAAACACATTATAAAATGGGAAACTGGAATTAAAATAATTAATGTGTTGGAATAGACTGCCAGAGAAAGTGGTGGAGGTGAAAACAGTAGGGGGCTTCAAACATACATGGGATAGGCATAGGGAAATATTAGTAAATAGGAAGGGAGGAGAGAGGGTCACCGGAGTCCAGCTAGGGTCTGCAGAGACAGACTAGGCAGGGACCACCTGGGCAGACTGGGTGGGTCAAGTGGTCCTTTTCTGTGGACAAATTTGATGTTTCTATGGCAAAACATATAAATAGGTAAAATAAATGTAACTCCTGAATCTATTGCATCACTGGTCACCCACACATTGCTAATGCGGGGTACACATGCAGTGCAAGACAGTAAGGGAGCCCATCCTGCTATGCTCATGTGAGACTGCCTGCTATAAATGGATTGACTCCTAGGGGGGTGAGAGAAGGTGGCCAATGGCACATTTGGTTCAGCTTTGATTCTGGACCTCTTTTCTGCTGGTCATCTTCAGCAATTTGATTCTATATACCTTGGTTCACAGTATAATAACTGGCATGGAAGATTACAGATAGTAGTATATGATGCCCCCTTCCCATCCCAGTCATTTCCCATCCTCCACGCCACTTCTCTCTTCTCCCACAGGGTGCCCACTCCATAATCTTTCAGTCATCTGACTGACCATATGAGCAGGGCATGCATCCCTGGAGTGGGGTATGGGGATGTGCAGAGCAGTCTGCATCATCGATGGCGCTAGCCAGACTGAGTGCCTGCCTAGCTGGAGCAACAATGCAGAGTGCTTCACTTCTTCTCCCTCTAGGCCATCCACCCTACTCATAAAATCCATCCCATACCAAACTAGCTGGGATTTTTGACAATCCCACCCACCTCAGCCATGCCTGATGGAACAGAAGAGGGGGTTCATACTGGGGCATGTCAGGGTACTGAAGGCAAAATGCCCATAAATAGTTCCCATCCCAGAACCCTTAACAAGTGCAATACCCCATAGCCATTAGCCAGTTATCCAGCCTATGCTTAAAGATGTGTTTATTTTTACTAATAACTATATCCAGGGGTAAATTGTTCCAGTCCTTTACCACCCTCTGTGTATAAAAACAATTCCTGGTGTTTTTTCTAAATACAAAGCCATATAATAGGAGGGGATAACCTCTTGTTCCCTTAGCATCTTGCTTGAACTGAAACCCCATTTCTAGAAATAAGTAGGGGTCATTTACAATGTCCCAGACAAAGAGTAGGTTGCCTCTACGCCTCCCAGTCTCAAGAGACATTAGGCTCAGGGTACTCGACCTATCCCTGTATTCCAGATTTCTTAAGCCCTTTATATTCTTTGCAAATCTCCTCTGAATTCTCTCAAGCTGTCTAATATCCTCTTTCTTATGTGGTGACCAGAACTGTGAGCAGTATTCGATGTGTGGCCTAACATATGATCTGTAGAGTGGGAGGAGAATTTTTTCATCTCCAGATCTTATATTGTTTTTTATTGACAAATAATCCTGTTAGCTTTACTAAAGATGTTCTCATTTGTTTGTTTTGAGAAATCTAATTTATCAGTGATGTACGCCCCAAGGTCTTTCTCGAGTACTGTTGTGGACAATATACTGTTGCCCAGGTGATAGCTATGCTTATTGTTATTAGGACAAAGATGCATGATTTTACATTTCTCCAGACTGAAATGCATCCCCCACTTATCTGTCCACACAGCAATCTTGTCTAAGTCTACCGGGATAGTTTTGGTCTTTTCTATGGTTTTACACGTTCCATCTACTTTTAGATCATCTGTGCATTAAACAGACTCATTCATTAATTCATCTGCAGTGTCTGCAACAAAAACACATAAGATATAAGTGGGGTGCCTGAACTAGCCAGGATTAAGGTGCAAGTAGTGCATAACATTCAAAATACAAGTTAAAGCATCTTTACATACCAGATTCAAGCACGGCGGAGCAGTATACGGAAGCACCTCTGCCCAGCTGAAGTTAGTCAAATGTCCTACAACAGCACGTACATTACTCCTTTGTTTGAAAAGAACATGCCCATATGGTGACCACCCTACCTGACTGGTGCTGGAGTTCACAAACTGATCCTGGGCAACCCTTTACTGCTGTTTGGCAGCCACCAGTGGCATCAGAGGATCCCTGCTTATCACAGCAACAAAGCCGGCCTCAGGCATCGACTTGTTTTCAGACTCATTCAGAGTTCCATTCTGAAGCTCCAGCAGTAGACTCTTTTCAAACTTTCTGTGTTACCAGCTCAGCACAGCTCCAGCTCCATGCTTATCCCCCTCAAGGACCCACAAACAACTTTGGTGCTCTTGGCAACCTTACAAGTCCTGACACACTTTGGTCTGATGTCACCTGTGGATCACTGGGACACCCAGCCCTCAGGAAGCAGCTCACTCCAGGCCTGATATGGTTCCTCCAGAAAACAGTACATGGCAGCAGAAGGGTCATTCCTGTCCCACCCCCTCAAAACAAAGGAATGAGCTGCACAAATAAGAGACTCAAACAATATACTTGTGTTTTAAAAGCTTTAATGAAGCATAAATTTACCAGCTACAAACATGTAACAGCGCCCCCCCCACACCGCTGGGGTGTGTACTACTTGTGCACTAGTAGGCAGTGTTTGTTGGGTTAGTTTCAGCCCAGTGAAAAAATGGTTGACCCTCTCTGTCACACAGCAGGACCTGCTGCGGGTCAGGAGGGTATCGCATGGCCCATAGGGGTATTTAACTGTGGGTTTTGGCAGGTAGCGGGGGTGCTTCCCTGGGAAAAGTAGAGGAAAAGGATGTAGACAGTGATGGGGCTGGGTGGGGACATTGCCCGCTCCAGCCTCTGGCCAACAGCTGCAATGTTATGCAGAAAATAAGAGACGGGAGTGGTAGAAGAGAACAGGGAGGGAGGAGTAAAGCTACTGGATAATGTCATTGTGGAGGGAGGCACCAAGGAGAGAGAGAAGAAGCCAAGAGAGGAAATCTGTTGGTGAGCATGGATGCAGTGAAGGCCTCTCCCAAAGCCCTGCAGTTCCAGAGAGACTGGAGCAGTGTCAGAGCCCCGCAACTCCATGGGACGTGTTGCCCACTGTTTTTGGGGACAGTCGCCATGGTAGCCAGAGGAGTTTCACCCCAGGGAAGTGAGAGGGTGCAAGCAGCCCTGAACTGTGAAGTCTGCCAGTGCCATGGGATGCCTGTGGGAGAGCCATTGGAGCATTAGTTAAAAGGCAGAGTACAAATGCCAGTGTTGTTTCGGGATGCCAGAATCGCAACCTGTAGTGAAGTCTGGCAGGGAGACAAAGATAGGTAACCGGTGATTATGCTGCCTAGAAGACTGTGAGATCATACTGGTTCAGGGAAAGCTTCCAAAAAGACTGTGAGACCATATCAGTCCTGGAAAAGCTGCCTAAAAGACTATGAGCCCATATCGGCCCATATTGGTCTGGAGAAATGTTTGCTAAACCTCACATATTAATTTTGCTCCAAGGAGCAGTGTTTTATGGTTTAAAATTAAATGGATCTCACCGTCAGTTTAATTTTGTGTGGACTGCAGTTATTTTATTGGAATGTTCTGTGCATGTTAACCTGCTCTTTCCAAGCCCAGCACCCAAACATGTCAGCACCCCATCGGACACAATGAACTGCGCTAAACGTAAGCCATTTTAGTGAGGTTACTCCTTCAAGTGCCCCCCCTCCCCACGGACTGCTTACTACCTCATACCCCTACACACTGGGGGGGGCTACAAACAGGACCACACATGTGAATATCCCCTCCACCCCATCCACACTCAGTTGTACTTGAAGGCACCCAGCCAGCCCAGCCACTCCTCAATCCCCACCTTAGTACTTAGACCTCAGACCCTCTGACCTAAACCATGGTGCCTCTATATATGCCCCGGCATGGAGCGAACCACTACATTCCCACTACTTCCCCAGTCAGGGAAGTACTGAGCATGACCCACAAGTAGCTTCTAATGGGGAAGGGGGCTGCAAAATAATGGGCATATATTCCAAATCCTTTGGCATGAATTAGTACAAGTCCATACTGAGCCTGTACTAGCCATGATCAATGTGAGGTCATAGATTCAGGCTCGTACAAATACTGTTTAGGCTTGCAGGCCTCAGAAAAAGACCTTAGAAACTACTGCATGCCTTTCATTTACTGTAGGTCAGTGTAGCTGGGCCCAAGTTTACCTCTCCTTGTCTTCCCCACGTACCTGAGAAGGTTATTTTTTTACATAAATCTTTGGTTTCCCTGAGATTCATTATTTTTCACTGGTGATTCAGTGGGCACAGTGTGCATTCACCATGCCATAGACCACCTCTTGTGCATACAGCTGCAGTAGTCTGAAATGCAGAGTGCCCTCTGGTGGTGTAGACTGAGACTACAATATGTGAAATGCTAGAGTGCAGTCCTACAGCCCAGATAATAGCAATTTCCCAGTAGTAAATGGTTAGAGCTGCTGTCTCTGTAACAAAGAATGCCTATTTTGATCCCTGGCTCTGGCACTTACTCTGTAATTTAGTTTACAGTTTACAGAAGATGTCCCCCATGGACTGAGTAAGGAAATACACCCCCTCCCCACCCTCACCATAGGCAAATCTTCAAATCAAATCAATTTTATTTAAACATGAATACCATTGTGCAGAGTCTGCTTGCAATGGTGTCCCATAGTGCAAACATATATAAGTCTGCTGGCTATAAAATCTAGTTTCTGTCTACTTTTCCCTTAAGATAGGCAACCCATTCTTTTTAAGCCAGGGGACACTTTGCAGCCTGCATCCTCCCACCATTCATGACAAGTAAGCACCTGCCCTCCATGTTGTACCTGGCTGCAGCTCCAACTGACCCCACAGTGGCAAAACTTGCGCAAAAAAACCATCTCCAATGTAGTGCGCACACAGTTTTTTTGAGACCAAGAGTTGCTACCCTAGGAGATTTTAAACATATAAAGTTCTTTTCATACACATTGCATCCTAAAGTGCTTTACAAGGAATGAGCGAGCCTGGTAGTGAAGTGACTGTGAACATGTAGTGGCAGCCATTCTGCTAATCAATGCCCAAACACAGCCATAGACAAGTACTCAAACTGATATTATGGGAAGGGGAATGTTGGCCTGGATACTGGGGAAAATCCCCTACTCTTGCAAAAAGTGCCATTCTATGGGTTGTTTGACTTCCACCTGGACACCCAGCAGAAAAGCACCAGAGACAAGCAGAAGGGTGCTTGGTTTTACATCTCATCTGAAAAACAGCACTCCCCAACAATACAGCACCACCGTAATATGGCACTCAAGTGCCAACATTTGTGGTATGACTCCAAGTCCTGGTGTAAGACTAAAACCAACAAACTTCTGGTCCAGAGATGGCTATGCTATCAACTGAGTCATGGCAGGGAGCAATTTAGGGTCAAAACCACCAAAAATATTTTTTTAGACATCATTTCTCTGTCTTGAACATAGAAGCAGATACTCCCCATTTTGACATCAATGCTCCCTCTCCCAGGGTTCTATGTGATATCAGTGAAAAAATAATGGTGAGGAGCATATCAGCAAAAACAAAATGCAGAACACGAAAAGAGCTCACACCAACTTTTGCGACTGTCAGAGCCACGACCCCACATCTGATAGTGTATGATATGCTAGGGGCATCACCCCCTGCACTCCCCTTAACTTTTTATAACTAACTCCAAGACCGCAGAATGCCTGTAGAGGGTCGCAGTCCTGACGCATGCTGTTTTTCCCTTGTCAAACCTTTTTGCAGACATTCAGACGGAGTCACTCTTATTGAGTCGCTCAATTTGAGTTGCCCATATCATGGGATACCCTCCCCAAGCCCCATGATTTAGCACAAACTCCAGTGCAAGAATGAGGGAACTGCTCTATAAAGCAATGATGGTCCCACTGGCAGTGTTTTAGGCTTTGTAAGTTCCGAACACTGTCATGCCACCAATGAGGGCCTCGTTACTATAGCCACTAATGGAAGAAAAAGGTCCCAGTGGGGTTGGAGCCATCCAGGTGCTGAGTACCATTGATGCAGACAAAACAAAAATGTTTCTACATTTTTAGTAAAATAATACTCTGTCTAATTAAACAGACTCCTACAGGGACTCCAGCAGTAGGTAATTCATAACCTCACTTACAGTATCTTAGGCACACTCCCACCATCGTGGAATTCTTGAAATACATTTTAAAGTTTCCAACAAGAACAGCCTCCCTGAGGAGGTCGTGGAGTCAAGAACAGTGGTTGAATTCAAGAATGCATGGGACAGACATAAGGCAGTCCTAGTGGGGGGTAGGAGGAAGTAAGCTGTTGTTTAACTAGGATCTGCAGCCTATATGTTCGGTAGGAAAATGGGCAGACTAGGTGGGCCAAGCAGTCCTTATCTGCTGTCAAATTCTGTGTTTCTGTGAGACACAGAAGACTTCTTTGTTGTCTAATGCAGGTTTTTAAGCAGGTTTCAGGAAAAGGGGCAGTGTAACTTTAAATTCCACTTCAAGGACAGAAAAAGAGACATTCCCATGACATGACTGGCATGTGGTTTAGCCAGACATGACAGGACTAGCCTGTTAGGACAAGAATACCACACCAATTACAAGTAGGGGTGGGGGTGTAACCTGCTGAATATGTTTGCCTTTCAGAGTGTGCCAGTGTTTGTAGTTAAGGTCAAAGCTTATACATAACTACGTACTCTTGCCTCTTTCCAGCTAAGTACTTGCCCCGTGGTGTGTGCTTGTTTTTTATTGCACTCTCAAGACTAACGGGATTGAAAGAAGGCTGGTGCCTTCCAGACAAAGTTAAAGGACTAACTGTTGATATCTCACTATTTGCTATTGCTATTCAATGTTCTATTTTACTGACACTAACTTAAAATATTTTTAAGAACTAGCAGTTTGTTTGAACTTCCCATGTTAAGGACACATCAAGCTGTCTGCAAGTTCTGCATTTTAAGGTTCCAGGAGTACTAAAAACAAATCAGTACTATGCTGCTTGCTGCCCTAAGAAGCTGAACGTTAGTATTTTGCTAGCAAACCCAGGTGTTTGTTACAGTGTAGCACTTTAGTCCACAGACAAATATAAGTTTACAAAACAGTCAAACCAACTACATAGGTTTCACACACACACACACAAGATATATATAGCCTCAACCTTCCCGTTACACAGCAGCTTATCCTAAGCAACTGAAATTGAATTTTTGACACAAAAAAGTAACATTTTTTTTAAAATCACCTCATTACTAAAACAAAAATAGAATTCTGAAAAAGTAATTCTGTCCTTGAAGGTAAACTCTGGTATGAAAAGGAGTTCAGGACATGGTTCAGGCTATGGGTGCCGCAGGGAAAACCTTCAACCTACTGTAAAACACACAGCAAGCAGGATATTAGTTTGTTAATCCCTAACTTAGTTTTTAGTGGCAATCTCTCTTCTGTTAAATGCAAGTTTCTACAAGTGAAATGAGTCTAATATTGATTTGTTCATTACCAGAAGGTTTCTCATGTTGTTTCCTGATGGCTGTCCTGTGACTGCTGGCTGCAGTTAGTACCCTACAAGGACACAAAAACATGGCGGGTGGTATTTTGTACAGGTGCCAAACTATGGACAGCTGGATAGTTCAAACCTCAGTGTGTAATAACCGCCCCCACCCCAAAAAAAAACAAAAACAAACAGACAGACCTGTGCTTTATACAAGGCTCTCTGGGCAATGAGAGGCTGTTAGTTATTGTGGTACCCTAGTCCTTACAGGTGGGAAAAAGTAGAAGTCGATCACCTGGCTGCATGACCTGCCTTGCTATTAAATAAACATAGACTCTGATGGCAGCAAGAGACCGATGGCCCATTGACTCAGCCTGCTGTATTACTACCTCACCCTCTCATATGGGTCAGATTTCAGCTCTGTGTAAGCCACCAAAACACTTGTCAATGAACAGGTGAACAGGTGCACGTTTGTCTGGATTTGTGGTATAGTAGCACTTTTTAAATGGTGGAAGGCACATTACTTCATCTTGTGCCTCTTCACATCCAAGATTTGGAAGGTTATCCCAATGATACCCAGCATGGAGTGTCTTATTGTTTATTCACATCCCTGTCAATACCAAAAGGTTAATCTGCAATAGTACATCATTTTCACTTGATATGGGAATTGGTGGTGTGCCCCCCTAACCCTTTGTCATGTGGGCTGCCCATATGGTGTTGTGACCTGAGAGACACAGGGTTCCTTCCCACCCTCAGACAGGTACAGTGGCACTTCATAGTGTAACCTCTAGGTGGCACTATCCCAAGGGCTACTACCCCTTGCTGCTTGGCTAGTAGCAGGTTAAGGGGCCTGAGTTCTGAAACGGGTGCCTCCACCCAGAGGTCAGGGTTGGTAGTGGTCAAGCTAACCTGGGCACAGCCCTCCGGGGCACTGTAACCCCCCTCTTTCCCCTCTAGTGGCCTGAACACTGTACAATAATCACTTTCACAATACCCCTGGTACACCACACAAGTACCCACGCTGTTTGCACTTACCACCAGGGCTGGTTCATCTGGCTCGACCCTGGAGACCCCCTGTAAAACAAGGTTAAGCATAGCAAACAGCAACAATACAGTACTTTGAGCACAAACTGGAACCACAGTCAGATTACATGCAGAAAAAGTTAGATCTGGTTTATTCAGTGGACTTGAACAAGGGAGGGGAAAAATCAGATTAATTAGCTTAAAGGTTATATCAATCAAGCAGTTATGCATGCGCTTTGAGTCCCCCCACACAGTCCACCTCTGGGTACCCAGGTAGAGAAGAGATGGGCTAGCCAGGACAGTTGCCCGGGGTTGCAGCTGGTTGGGGCCCTGTGATGGAAAACACAACATGCACAGTACACAATATTTGTAATCTGGAGCCAGAGGGCTCAGTTCAGAAGGAAACTAAACAACAAGACAATCAGATGACACACTCAGATTAAGCTGTTGTTGTAGGGAGCTACCCTGGTATTTACTCACGATATCCAAGACTGGACACAGGCTGGACAAAATTGAGACTGCAGGTGGTTGATCTGGAATGCCAGGAGAAGCAGGGCCCACGAAGTCGCAGCGTCGCTTCTGTTCAGCGTGAGCAGGGGCTGATCCCCAGGCAGGTCTCTCGTCGATGGCTTCTCTGTGCAGTGGGTAGTCTGGCTGGGCCAGTCTGGCAAAGCTCAGACCGCATAGAGACAAGTTTGGAAGCAGTCCGTTTTGGGCTGGATACAGCTTCCAGCAAGCAGAACACAATTCACACAGTGGGGAACTAACTCACAACCCACTAGCAGCTCATAGCACATTTACATGTACGGGAATTCTACTGCACCAGGCAAAGTGCTCCCTGGGCACAATCGCAAGGTCTCTGCACACACCGGGAGCTTAGGGGTAGCAGGAACTCCTGACAGGCCGATCACACTCAGCAAAAATATTCGGTCTTCTTCAGGTTGAGCCTGGCCCACTTCAGTAGCTTACTTTAGTCACACAAACTTGCATTTAGTCCAAAATAATTCTCTTCTCTCCCTCTCAGGAGCAGTATACCGGCATGCAGGCCAAAAATTTAACCTTTTCAGAGTTCTCCCATGCGAATCCACTCAGAATTGCTGCTCAGAAACACTTCAGCTCCTTCTTGCTCAGCTTCCAGCTTAGTTCTAACTGAAAACTGAAAGCAGCCCAGGACTTCCCCAAGATCCAAAATATTTGGTTGGCTGATTTGGCTGTCAGTCAAAGCAAGAGCTCCCCCTTCAGTTGCAAAAAAGGCTCAAAAAAACTACAAACTAAAGTTCCTACAGATTTTGAATTCAGACAGCTCCTGTAGTCCAGCTACATTTTAGGTCCCACCAGTACTGTTTGGTCCAATTTGCAGTCCAGGACCAAGATAGTGGAGACAAACAAAACAGTCCTTGCTACAAAGAAAGCAGGTTAGACAAACTACATTATCATTATCACTCTAAATTATTTTTCAGTAAATAGTTACATCTTTCAACAGCGCTCCCTCTCAGATTACTTAAGCTGCAATTAGGCAGCTCTTAAAGAGGCAATACACAGAGGCTATACAAGCTCTGGTAATCACATTTAAACTGCTAAAATGCAGGACACCAGCCTGGCAGTGAGCACTTAGGCAAGCTCAAGGAAAACTTTTTGGGAACCCCCATTTGTGTGGGGGGGGGGTTACAGTAGTAGTGCGGATGAGATGCAGTCAACGTACTCTAGTAGGATATACATGTGAAATAGCGAGTACAAGAGCTTTAGTGTGGTGATTGGGTACCAGAGTAGTAGAAACATGTGGGAGGTGGTAGTGCGCAAAGTTGCTGTTTGATAGAGCAAAACGAGGAGGAATTTCTTCGGAGGGGGTAGAGTTTATTCCATTGGAATGGGAGCCTGTAGGAGAAGGCGGATTTGCCCGAAGTAGAGGAAGGTAGGGGGAACAAGAAGATCCGGGTATTCCTGGACCTTACACCATATGGGGATGGATTTGCTGGGGACAGACTTTCTGAGAGGTAGGGTGGTAGCAAGTTGAACCAGCATTTGGTGGTAGCAAGTTGAACCAGCATTTGGCTATACGTGTAATAGAGTGGATGACATGGCAATGGGAGAGTGACGTTAGACTGAGGGAGGCATAAAGGGAACAGTGGTGTGTTCTGAGAGGGGCGTTTATGGCAAAGCGGCAGAATGCATTTAGAAGGGTATCTAGTCTGGATAATGATGATGCAGGAGCAGTGCTGTAAACCACATTGGCGTAGTTGAAAATAGGCGCGATCATCTTGGTTAGGATTTCGTGTCTGACTGGCAAAGGGAGGGCATCTCTGTTGCGGTAGAGCATACCGAGCTTGGGGCGTAGTTTTGAGGTGATGGCTTCTGTGTGGGATGAAAAAGTCAAATGGGGGTCCAGCCATATGCCTAGTTACTTGAATGTTGTAACTGAGTCGAGGGGTGTGCCATCCAGTGAGGTGATGGCAGGGGGAGGAGGGACTCTGGCCAGTTTATACGCAGTCCAAATGTCATTAACACTGTTTTAGAGGTGTTTCTTTTCAGTTGATTGGTCAGGAACCAGGTCTGCATATTACAGAAATCCCTTTGAAGGTTAGATTGGACATCGTCTAAGACAGGCTCTGAGGTAAAAAGTATGGTGTCATCCACATGTATATGTATCTAAAAACTAGAACATACAAAGTGGAGGTCATTTATAAATATCGAGAAAAGGATAGTGCCGAGGATAGATCCTTGGGGTACACCAGCTAAGATGGGGAGAGGGGAAGAGGAAGAGTTTCCTATTTTAATAGATTGGAGCCTGTTGCTTAAGTAGGAGTTGAACCACTGAACTGTAGAAGGAGTTAAACCTGCTGCATCGAGTTTGGTAAGGAGGTGGGGATGGGAGACTGAATTGAAAGCCTTTGCCAGGTCGACAAAAACAGCTGCTGTTAAATGTCCTAGATCAGAGGCAGAATGAATGTGTTCAGTAACTCGCAAGAGGGAAGAGATTGTGGAGTGGTGTTTTCTGAAGCCTGATTGGTAGGGTGAAAAGAACTTGGTTGATGTAAGAAACTCAGATAGTCTGGACAGGACAAGAGTTTCCTAAATTTTGGCAAGGGCTGGTAAGAGGGAGATCAGCCTGCACTTACCAGAAGATGAGGGGTTACCGCCCCTGTGTAAGGGGATTACACTGGCCAATTTCTAGGCTTGTGGTACAAAACCAGAGGAGAAGGACAGATTGAGAAGGTGGGTAAGAGGGGACGCTATTGTGATGGTCTGTGGTGCTCCAAAATGAAGATGGAACGAATGAGTGGAACACCAAGGTCCGAATTATTGTGGATAAGATAAAAGTTACCCAGACAAGGAGAGGCAGGATTCATCCAAGAGATTCAGTGCTCGCAGGGCGTTTATTTAGTACCAGTGGGTAGGGAGACAGTCACAAAAGAGGTAGGCACCACAACAACAGAGCGATAGAGAGAACAGAATTACTTCTAACACTGCTAAAATAATTACACAAAGTATTTTGATATGCACCTTGGCCTACTGCCACTATACTTCTAAAATTCTTTAGCAGTAACCTGTAAGTGAAAATAATACTTATTAGGAAATGAGGTGTTATTCACTACCCACCACATCTGGTTTTACAATGACCACAGAATTATCACAAAGTCCACATATCTGACGTCTTCATGCGCACTGTCCTTCTTCGTTGGTAGCTACAAGGAAAGTAAACTGTAGAACACTAAGACACAATTCCCAGCAAGGACCTAGATAAGGCCACTAGGGAGGTGAGAGGTTTTGTGAACAGACCATAGGTTTCTCGGCAAAAGCCCACTCTCTCCAGGGCTGCCAGAAAGAATGAACCAGAGAAGCTGGTTCCTGGAATGAACCCACTTACGGGCTGTCGGGTTCCACACTGGATGCAAAGGGTCCCTCAGCCAAAACCCACTTCCAGGGCCACCAAGGAAGAAGAGAAACCAGGAGATGCGTGGCGACAATTCCACTGCAGGACTATCACAACCTGGACGATGCTGCACTCCAAGGGACAGCAAGACTTCGAAGGATCTGAGGTGAAGATGGATCTCCGATGCAACCAGGAACCAGAAGGATCTGAAGTGAAGATGGTTGATTCTGTAGTCTTGTCGCAAGGAACTAGAACAAAATAAGGAAACGGCGGACACGTCCCGAACTGGACTTCGACAGACTCGACTTGTGGCGACCAACCAGGGGGCGCAGAACAGGTTCTTCCAGGATGTGCACACTCGTCTGTAGAGGGCAGCCAACTCCGGGACATCCAGATCAGGAACCAAATGAAACGACACTGGCATGGCGGTCATGATGCGCTTGAACTTCGGCGAACATAACTTCGAACTGTAGAACAGAAGAAACGACAGGTGCGACTTGTATGAATGGCGATGAACTCAACTTCAGTGAACGACATGGACAGACCAGATGATATGATGGTCGGACACTTTCTGGTGAAGAATGATGATAAAGACGTCTTCCTCCAGGTAGAGTCTGATTCTGGACACATAGAACAGCAGACCACACCATGGAACATCAATGTAGTAGAAGATTGAGACTGTCCCTATATGCTGGCAACAATGTAGTTATTAGATTCACCTTTTTGCAATGCCAAGAGAACTGCGTAATGACCAGATAATTTGCCAGAAGAATGGGCAAATTGTCAATTTTGGGGAAATTATTTACTGGTGGGGCAATTACTCAGATGCACGGGGCAATAATTCATATGCCTGGGGCAATAGTTCAGATGTACGGGGCAATAATTCAGATGCACAGAGCAATTGTTCATAGACCTGGGGCAATAGTTCAGATCCATGGGGCAATAGTTCATACAACCAGGGCAATAGTTCATATGCCAGGGCAATTATTCAAGATGCATGGGGCAATTGTTCAGATACCAGGGGCAAATAACCACAATCCTAATGTCACAATGCAGTCTGGGTGCTTTTAGCAATGACACAGTCTTTCAGATGCTGTAGCAATAAGCAGTTGCATAAACAGTACAGTTGCTACAGTTACTTTGCAGCAGATTGTGAGCTAAGCACCCTTGATTGTACCCTTTTCTTGCTTTAGAGCCTCCTGGATAGGATCTGGCTACCCCTGAACCTTGGCTATGAATACCGCAATCACTACACGAGGGTGTACCTCTTGCCACTATACCAGTTACCCTGAACACTGGAGGCCTAAACGCCTTACTTGCTATGGGACGTATATGCCCTACTTACTACTAGGCTGGCTTGCCCTAACTCACTATGCCGGGGCTGCCCTTACTACTACTGGGCTGGCTTGCCCTAACTCCCTAGGCCGGGGCTGCCCTTACTACTACTGGGCTGGCTTGCCCTAACTCACTATGCCGGGGCTGCCCTTACTACTACTGGGCTGGCTTGCCCTAACTCCCTAGGCCGGGGCTGCCCTTACTACTACTGGGCTGGCTTGCCCTAACTCACTAGGCCGGGGCTGCCCTTACTACTACTGGGCTGGCTTGCCCTAACTCACTAGGCCGGGCTGCCTCATTACTACTAGCCTGGTAGCCTCACTCTTTACCTCAGGCCAGATAGCCCTAAACCTGTGGACTTGGTGGCCCCTTTACATTGGGCCTGGTAGCCCTAAACACTATGGGCCTGGTGCCCTGCTTTACATCGGGCCTGGCCTCCTTTACATTGGGCCTGGTAGCCCTAAACACTATGGGCCTGATGCTCTTTTATATTGGGCTTGGTGCCCTACTTCATATCCTGGGCCTATTGCCCTTACTATAATGGGCCTGATGCCCTCTTTATATTGGGCATGGTGCCCACCTTTGATTTGGGCCTGGTGCCCTCTTTAAACCTGTGGGCCTGGCGCTCTTCCCAAACTGGGCCTGTTGCCCTATTTACTTTACTGGGCCTTGGCTGCCCTTTGAGAACTGGGCCTGGTGCCCACTCTTAATTTGGGCCTGGTGCCCACCTCACTTTGGGCTTTGTGCCCACTTCACTTTGGGCCTGGTAGCCCTATTCACTTTGTTTTGGGCCTGATTTGCCCTTTTAACTGTGTGGCCCCTTTAAATATGCAGCTCTCTGAGAGCTGTCACTCTTTTTGCCTGTCGCCTCCTTTGTCCTGCCCCTCTACTAAATATTTAACAGGCCCTTGCTTGGCCTTACTCTGCTGGACCCCCTCGTGGGTATTGCTACCTCCTGCCCTTATAAATATTTATTTTTGGGTCCTTATTGACCGACTGCCCTGCAGCGCCAGCTACCCTCTCCAGCGCCTTGTGCACTAACGAATTAATAAAAAAGTATTTTCTTTAGAATTTAGTGGACAGCACAAATCAGCGTGTTGCTGCCGCTCACCGCACCACAATGGGAGATCGAGGGAGTGAACGGGAGGTGGGAGGTCTTGCTGGCAGTGGAAGGAGCACGCAAGCAGCAGGGAGGATGACAGGGGCCTCGGATGGCTAACAGCAATGTGGTCACGATGCAGCTTTTCTCCACCACCGACGGGGGACTGGATTTAACTTTAAACTTAACAGGGGGGCCAAAACAAATAAACGACGGGGTTCACAAGCCCAAACCGCAGCAAACGGACATTTACTTTCTTTGTGGTGCCCCAATGGTACCACCGACTGTACTGGAGCTCTTCTGATGTCTTCAGCAGCTGGAGAATGAGCATGCATGCATGCAAGCAAGCCTGGACGGATGGCTTTAACACCAGGTAAGCTTTTTTCTGGTCCCCCCAGACCTGCTGTATCCTCTCCCCTCCACAGCTACCAGGATCAACTGCCCAAAAACAGTTAGATTTTCAAACTTGAACCCCCAGGGTTCTAGAATGGCTGGAGTGGAATGCATGCATGAGCAGCTCAGCACAGCATTCCATCCAGGCCATTGTTACCAGAGCTGCAACAAAATCTATTCTTTACTAATGTTTTAAGTGCACAGGGCACTTTTCTTCTATTATACACAGTATTTTTCCACTATAGAAGGAGGGAATTAACTTAGGGCCCCTTTATCTATCCCTGCAATCTACACCTGTAGCAGGCACCCTGGGCACCTGTAACCCCTTAATTGATTCATTCATTTTGGCTTTTCTGGGATGCCCCGACTCTGGGGCATTACAGATTCGGGCCCACCTGAAAATACATGTCCCCATGTACTTCCCTAAACGCTTTATAAAACACTTTCTTAACATTTTAATATCTTACTTATTACTTTATGAAACCTTACTCTGGTAAAACTTTTCAGGATATCTATAACTACTGTAAAACGTTACATTTTACTAAACTAAAGTGACTGTGTCTGGGGAATTACTCTGAATAGGTATTCCCTCTTCTTTCCTTTACAGATTGATTAAGGGACGTTTCATTTTTCCACCCTGTCTTTAGGCCTTGCATTTCTTTGCACATCTCTGCCATCTGGTGGGTAAGTGTGGCAATCTGCTCGGTCAGCTCGGAGTGTTGATTAGCGCTGGCCTGCACTGACCAGATCGGTGTCTGCATCATTGGTCCACACGCCTGTTTATGCTCCACATACCGCTTGATATTTGACAGGTTCTCTTCCATACCTGATCTCTGTAGGGCAGTTCCTCAGGTTGAAGTCCTTTTTCCAAGCGATGTCTTCTGTCCACCTTTTGTAGGATATCCAGGCCACACAGTTCCTACTGAAGCTGCCATCTGCAGATAGGCCAGAACCTCTTCTCTGGAGTGTCTGGAACCGAATACCTTAATTGCTTTTTCCTTAAAATCTAGGAAATCAGCCTTTGGGTCCTGCACATGTAGCATGCAGAGCTCTCTCCTCAGGGCTTCGCTATGCACCCCTTCCACGAACTTCTCTACCAACACTCGGTCCGCATCTCGGACTTCCTCAGCATCTACCCTCTCTATAGCTCACAATAGCTCTTGCAGGCTCAATACGAACTCACACAGGGTCTCTTGGGACTTCTGAGTGTGAGAAAAGAATTTCATCTTTAAGTCAGACATAGTTCGGGCATCAAATATTTGTTGCAGCCTCTGTAGAATCTGTTCTGCTGTAACTTTTGCTCCACTGGGCCAGGACTGTACTTCCCTGTGAGCAGCTCCTTTCAGTTGCCCAATTAGAATTTTAACCTTCTGTTGCTCAGGGACCTGGTATAACCTAAACATAGCCTGCATCTTCGAGCGAAACTCCCCTAAGTTGCTGGTTCCGCTTCCGTCTCTTTCCCCAGAAAATTGTGGAAGCCATGGTGCTCCAAAGTAGTATGGCATTGTTAATGGTGACGTGAATGCTTCCTTGAGATCCATCTCGGTCTCTTTTAACCGACTCTCTATCTCCACCAGCCAATCCACTACTAGACCCTGGCTCCATTTGTTCTTCTTCCTAGGGAACTCCAACTTTGGACTCTTGGATAAATAATGATTTGTATCTTGTCGACTACGGCAAAACTTTTTGTGATGGTCTGTGGTGCTCCAAAATGAAGATGGAACGAGTGAGGGGAACACCAAGGTCCGAATTATTGTGACTAAGATAAAAGTTACCCAGACAAGGAGAGGCAGGAGTCATCCAAGAGATTCGGTGCCCGCAGAGCGTTTATTTAGTACCAGTGGGTAGGAAGACACATTCATAAGAGAGGTAGGCACCACAGCAACAGGGTGATAGAGAGAACAGAATTACTTCTATCTAACACTGCTAAAATAATTACACAAAGTATTTTGATATGCACCTTGGCCTACTGCCACTATACTTCTAAAATTCCTTAGCAGTAACTTGTAAGTGAAAATAATACTTAGATGGAAATTAGGTGTTATTCACTACCCACAACATCTGGTTTTACAATTACTACAGAATTATCACAAAGTCTAAATGTCTGACGCCTTCGGTACATCATCATTCTTCGTATAGCTACAAGGGATGTAAACAGAGCTGTAGAACACTAAGACACAATTCCCAGCAAGGACCTAGATAAGGCCACTGGGGAGGTAAGAGGTTTTGTGAACAGACCATAGGTTTCTCGGCAAAAGCCCACCCTCTCCAAGGCTGCCGGAAAGAATGAACTAGAGAAGCTGGTTCCTGGAATGAACCCACTTATGGGCTGTCGGGTTCCACACTGGATGCAAAGGATCCCTTGGCCAAAACCCACTTCCAGGGCTGCCAAGGAAGAAGAAAAACCAGGAGATGCGTGGCGACGAATCCGCTGCAGGACTACCACGACCTAGACGATGCTGGAGCACTCCAAGGGACAGCAAGACTTCAAAGAATCTGAGGTGAAGATGGATCTCTGATGCAACCAGGAACCAGAAGGATCTGAAGTGAAGATGGTTAATTCCGTAGTCTTGTCACAAGCAACTAGACCAAAATAAGGAAACAGCGGACGCGTCCCAAACTGGGCTTCGACGGACTCGACTTGTGGCGAACGACCAGGGGGCGCAGACCAGGTTCTTCCAGGATGTACATACTCTTCTGAGAGGGCGGCCCACTTTGGAACATCCGGATCAGGAACTAAACAAAACGACACTAGCACAGTGGTCATGATGCGCTTGAACTTCGGCGAACGTAACTTCGAACTATAGAACAGAAGAAACGGCAGATGTGACTTGTATGAACGGCAATGAACTCGACTTTGGCGAATGACACAGATGGAGCAGATGATCTGACGGTCGGACACTTTCTGATGAAGAATGATGTTGAAGACGTCTTCCTCTGGGTAGAGTCTGATTCTGGACACGAAGAACAGCAGACCACATCATGGAACATCAATGTGGTAGAAGATTGAGACTGTCCCCATACGCTGGCAACAATGTAGTTATTAGATTCACCTTTTTGCAATGCCAAGAAAACTGCGTATTGACCAGATAACTTGCCAGGAGAATGGGCAAATTATCAATTTTGGGGAATTATTTACTGGTGGGGCAATTACTTAGATGCACGGGGCAATTATTCATATGCCTGGGGCAATAGTTCAGATGCACGGGGCAATAGTTCAGATGCACAGAGCAATTGTTCATAGGCCTGGGGCAATAGTTCAGATGCACGAGGCAATAGTTCATACAACCAGGGCAATAGTTCATATGCCAGGGCAATTATTCAGATGCTTGGGGCAATTGTTCAGATGCCAGGGGCAAATAACCACAATCCTAATGTCGCAATGCAGTCTGGGTGCTTTTAGCAATTACACAGTCTTTCAGATGCTGTAGCAATAAACAGTTGCATAAACAGTACAGTTGCTACAGTTACTTTGCAGCAGATTGTGAGCTAAGCACCCTTGATTGTACCCTTTTCTTGCTTTAGAGCCTCCTGGATAGGATCTGGCTACCCCTGAACCTTGGCTATGAATACCGCAATCACTACACGAGGGTGTACCTCTTGCCACTATACCAGTTACCCTGAACACTGGAGGCCTAAATGCCTTACTTGCTATGTGGTGTATATACCCTACTTACTACTAGGCTGGCTTGCCCTAACTCACTAGGCCGGGCTGCCCTTACTACCACTGGGCTGACTTGCCCTAACTCACTAGGCCGGGGCTGCCCTTACTACTACTGGGCTGGCTTGCCCTAACTCACTAGGCCGGGGCTGCCCTTACTACTACTGGGCTGGCTTGCCCTAACTCACTAGGCCAGGGCTGCCCTTACTGCTACTGGGCTGGCCTGCCCTAACTCACTAGGCCAGGGCTGCCCTTACTACTACTGGGCTGGCTTGCCCTAACTCACTAGGCCGGGGCTGCCCTTACTACTACTAGGCCTGGTAGCCTCACTTTACCTCAGGCCAGATAGCCCTAAACCAGTGGACTTGGTGGCCCCCTTTACATTGGGCCTGGTAGCCCTAAACACTATGGGCCTGGTGCCCTGCTTTACATCGGGCCTGGCGCCCTCCTTTACATTGGGCCTGGTAGCCCTAAACACTATGGGCCTGATGCCCTCTTTATATTGGGCTTGGTGCCCTACTTCATATCCTGGGCCTATTGCCCTTACTATAATGGGCCTGATGCCCTCTTTATATTGGGCATGGTGCCCACCTTTGCTTTGGGCCTGGTGCCCTCTTTAAACCTGTGGGCCTGGCGCTCTTCCCAAACTGGGCCTGTTGCCCTATTTACTTTACTGGGCCTTGGCTGCCCTTTGAGAACTGGGCCTGGTGCCCACTCTTAATTTGGGCCTGGTGCCCACCTTACTTTGGGCTTTGTGCCCACTTCACTTTGGACCTGGTAGCCCTATTCACTTTGTTTTGGGCCTGATTTGCCCTTTTAACTGTGTGGCCCCGTTAAATATGCAGCTCTCTGAGAGCTGTCACTCTTTTTGCCTGTCGCCTCCTTTGTCCTGCCCCTCTACTAAATATTTAACAGGCCCTTGCTTGGCCTTACTCTGCTGGACCCCCCTCGTGGGTATTGCTACCTCCCTGCCCCTTATAAATATTTATTTTTGGGTCCTTATGACCCGACTGCCCTGCAGCGCTCAGCCACTCCTCCAAGCGCCTTGTGCACTAACGAATTAATAAAAAAAGTATTTTTCTTTAGAATTTAGGTGGACAGCACAAATCAGCGTGCTGCTGCCGACTCACCGCACCACAATGGGAGATCGAGGGAGTGAACGGGAGGTGGGAGGTCTTGCTGGCAGTGGGAAGGAGCACGCAAGCAGCAGGGAGGATGACAGGGGGGCCTCGGATGGCTAACAGCAATGTGGTCACGATGCAGCTTTTCTCCACCACCGACGGGGGACTGGATTTAACTTTAAACTTAACAGGGGGGCCAAAACAAATAAACGACGGGGTTCACAAGCCCAAACCGCAGCAAACGGACATTTACTTTCTTTGTGGTGCCCCAATGGTACCACCGACTGTACTGGAGCTCTTCTGATGTCTTCAGCAGCTGGAGAATGAGCATGCATGCATGCAACCTGGACGGATGGCTTTAACACCAGGTAAGCTTTTTTCTGGTCCCCCCAGACCTGCTGTATCCTCTCCCCTCCACAGCTACCAGGATCAACTGCCCAAAAACAGTTAGATTTTCAAACTTGAACCCCCAGGGTTCTAGAATGGCTGGAGTGGAATGCTGTGCATGAGCAGCTCAGCACAGCATTCCATCCAGGCCATTGTTACCAGAGCTGCAACAAAATCTATTCTTTTACAATGTTTTAAGTGCACAGGGCACTTTTCTTCTATTATACACAGTATTTTTCCACTATAGAAGGAGGGGGGAATTAACTTAGGGGCCCCTTTTATCTATCCCCTGCAATCTACACCTGTAGCAGGCACCCTGGGCACCTGTAACCCCTTAATTGATTCATTCATTTTTGCTTTTCTGGGATGCCCCGACTCTGGGGCATTACAGATTCGGGCCCACCTGAAAATACATGTCCCCATGTACTTCCCTAAACGCTTTATAAAACACTTTCTTAACATTTTAATATCTTACTTATTACTTTATGAAACCTTACTCTGGTAAAACTTTTCAGGATATCTATAACTACTGTAAAACGTTACATTTTACTAAACTAAAGTGACTGTGTCTGGGGAATTACTCTGAATAGGTATTCCCTCTTCTTTCCTTTACAGATTGATTAAGGGACGTTTCATTTTTCCACCCTGTCTTTAGGCCTTGCATTTCTTTGCACATCTCTGCCATCTGGTGGGTAAGTGTGGCAATCTGCTCGGTCAGCTCGGAGTGTTGATTAGCGCTGGCCTGCACTGACCAGATCGGTGTCTGCATCATTGGTCCACACGTCTGTTTATGCTCCACATACCGGCTTGGATATTTGACAGGTTCTCTTCCATACTCTGATCTCTGTAGGGGCAGTTCCTCAGGTTGAAGTCCTTTTTTCCAAGCGATGTCTTCTGTCCACCTTTTTGTAGGATATCCAGGCCACACAGTTCCTACTGAAGCTGCCATCTGCAGATAGGCCAGAACCTCTTCTCTGGAGTGTCTGGAACCGAATACCTTAATTGCTTTTTCCTTAAAATCTAGGAAATCAGCCTTTGGGTCCTGCACATGTAGCATGCAGAGCTCTCTCCTCAGGGCTTCGCTATGCACCCCTTCCACGAACTTCTCCACCAACACTCGGTCCGCATCTCGGACTTCCTCAGCATCTACCCTCTCTATAGCTCACAATAGCTCTTGCAGGCTCAATACGAACTCACACAGGGTCTCTTGGGACTCTGAGTGTGAGAAAAGAATTTCATCTTTAAGTCAGACATAGTTCGGCATCAATATTTGTTGCAGCCTCTGTAGAATCTGTTCTGCTGTAACTTTTGCTCCACTGGGCCAGGACTGTACTTCCCTGTGAGCAGCTCCTTTCAGTTGCCCAATTAGAATTTTAACCTTCTGTTGCTCAGGGACCTGGTATAACCTAAACATAGCCTGCATCTTCGAGCGAAACTCCCCTAAGTTGCTGGTTCCGCTTCCGTCTCTTTCCCCAGAAAATTGTGGAAGCCATGGTGCTCCAAAGTAGTATGGCATTGTTAATGGTGATGGCGGAATGCTTCCTTGAGATCCATCTCGGTCTCTTTTAACCGACTCTCTATCTCCACCAGCCAATCCACTACTAGACCCTGGCTCCATTTGTTCTTCTTCCTAGGGAACTCCAACTTTGGACTCTTGGATAAATAATGATTTGTATCTTGTCGACTACGGCAAAACTTTTTGTGATGGTCTGTGGTGCTCCAAAATGAAGATGGAACGAGTGAGGGGAACACCAAGGTCCGAATTATTGTGACTAAGATAAAAGTTACCCAGACAAGGAGAGGCAGGAGTCATCCAAGAGATTCGAGTTCGCAGAGCGCTTATTTAGTACCAGTGGTGGAAGACACATTCATAAGAGAGGTAGGCACCACAGCAACAGGGTGATAGAGAGAACAGAATTACTTCTATCTAACACTGCTAAAATAATTACACAAAGTATTTTGATATGCACCTTGGCCTACTGCCACTATACTTCTAAAATTCCTTAGCAGTAACTTGTAAGTGAAAATAATACTTAGATGGAAATTAGGTGTTATTCACTACCCACAACATCTGGTTTTACAATTACCACAGAATTATCACAAAGTCTGAATGTCTGACGTCTTCGTACGCACCATCATTCTTCGTGTATAGCTACAAGGGATGTAAACAGAGCTGTAGAACACTAAGACACAATTCCCAGCAAGGACCTAGATAAGGCCACTGGGGAGGTAAGAGGTTTTGTGAACAGACCATAGGTTTCTCGGCAAAAGCCCACCCTCTCCAAGGCTGCCGGAAAGAATGAACTAGAGAAGCTGGTTCCTGGAATGAACCCACTTATGGGCTGTCGGGTTCCACACTGGATGCAAAGGATCCCTTGGCCAAAACCCACTTCCAGGGCTGCCAAGGAAGAAGAAAAACCAGGAGATGCGTGGCGACGAATCCGCTGCAGGACTACCACGACC
Organism: Neoceratodus forsteri; assembly: GCA_016271365.2. Taxonomy (NCBI): domain Eukaryota; kingdom Metazoa; phylum Chordata; order Ceratodontiformes; family Ceratodontidae; genus Neoceratodus; species Neoceratodus forsteri. The sequence goes on from CM057450.1 coordinate 764,910,786, forward strand.
TAGACGATGCTGGAGCACTCCAAGGGACAGCAAGACTTCAAAGAATCTGAGGTGAAGATGGATCTCTGATGCAACCAGGAACCAGAAGGATCTGAAGTGAAGATGGTTAATTCCGTAGTCTTGTCACAAGCAACTAGACCAAAATAAGGAAACAGCGGACGCGTCCCAAACTGGGCTTCGACGGACTCGACTTGTGGCGAATGACCAGGGGGCGCAGACCAGGTTCTTCCAGGATGTACATACTCTTCTGAGAGGGCGGCCCACTTTGGAACATCCGGATCAGGAACTAAACAAAACGACACTAGCACAGTGGTCGTGATGCGCTTGAACTTCGACGAACGTAACTTCGAACTATAGAACAGAAGAAACGGCAGATGTGACTTGTATGAACGGCAATGAACTCGACTTTGGCGAATGACACAGATGGAGCAGATGATCTGACGGTCGGACACTTTCTGATGAAGAATGATGTTGAAGACGTCTTCCTCTGGGTAGAGTCTGATTCTGGACACGAAGAACAGCAGACCACATCATGGAACATCAATGTGGTAGAAGATTGAGACTGTCCCCATACGCTGGCAACAATGTAGTTATTAGATTCACCTTTTTGCAATGCCAAGAAAACTGCGTATTGACCAGATAACTTGCCAGGAGAATGGGCAAATTATCAATTTTGGGGAATTATTTACTGGTGGGGCAATTACTTAGATGCACGGGGCAATTATTCATATGCCTGGGGCAATAGTTCAGATGCACGGGGCAATAGTTCAGATGCACAGAGCAATTGTTCATAGGCCTGGGGCACTAGTTCAGATGCACGAGGCAATAGTTCATACAACCAGGGCAATAGTACATATGCCAGGGCAATTATTCAGATGCTTGGGGCAATTGTTCAGATGCCAGGGGCAAATAACCACAATCCTAATGTCGCAATGCAGTCTGGGTGCTTTTAGCAATTACACAGTCTTTCAGATGCTGTAGCAATAAACAGTTGCATAAACAGTACAGTTGCTACAGTTACTTTGCAGCAGTTTGCGAGCTAAGCACCCTTGATTTACCTTTTCTTGCTTTAGGGCCCTCCTGGATAGGATCTGGCTACCCCTGAACCTTGGCTACGAATACCCCAATCACTACACGAGGGTGTACCTCTTGCCACTATACCAGTTACCCTGAACACTGGAGGCCTAAATGCCTTACTTGCTATGTGGTGTATATACCCTACTTACTACTAGGCTGGCTTGCCCTAACTCACTAGGCCGGGCTGCCCTTACTACCACTGGGCTGACTTGCCCTAACTCACTAGGCCGGGGCTGCCCTTACTACTACTGGGCTGGCTTGCCCTAACTCACTAGGCCGGGGCTGCCCTTACTACTACTGGGCTGGCTTGCCCTAACTCACTAGGTCGGGGCTGCCCTTACTACTACTGCGCTGGCTTGTCCTAACTCACTAGACCAGGGCTGCCCTTACTACTACTAGGCCTGGTAGCCTCACTTTACCTCGGGCCAGATAGCCCTAAACCTGTGGACCTGGCGCCCTCCTTTACATTGGGCCTGGCAGCCCTAAACACTATGGGCCTGGTGCCCTGCTTTACATCAGGCCTGGCGCCCTCCTTTACATTGGGCCTGGTAGCCCTAAACACTATGGGCCTGATGCCCTCTTTATATTGGGCCTGGTGCCCTACTTCATATCCTGGGCCTAGCGCCCTCACTATAATGGGTCTGATGCCCTCTTTATATTGGTCATGGTGCCCACCTTTGCTTTGGGCCTGGTGCCCTCTTTAAACCTAAGGGCCTGGTGCCCTTTCCGAACTGGGTCTGTTGCCCTATTTACTTTACTGGGCCTTGGCTGCCCTTTGAGAACTGGGCCTGGTGCCCACTCTTAATTTGGACCTGGTGCCCACTTTACTTTGGGCCTGGTGCCCACTTCACTTTGGGCCTGGTAGCCCTATTCACTTTGTTTTGGGCCTGATTTGCCCTTTTAACTGTGTGGCCCCTTTATATATATGCAGCTTTCTGAGAGCTGTCACTCCTTTTGCCTGTCACCTCCTTTGTCCCACCCCTCTACTAAATATTTAACAGACCCTTGCTTGGCCTTACTGTGCTGGCCCCTCCCCGTGGGCGTCGCTACCACCCTGCCCCTTATAAATATTTATTTTGGGGTCCTTCTGACCCGACTGCCCTGCAGCGCTCAGCCGCTCCTCCAAGCGCCTTGTACGCTAACAAATTAATAAAAAAAAGTCTTTTTCTTCAGAATTTAGGAGGACAGCACGAATCAGCGTACTGCCGCCAACTCACTGCACCACACCGGGAGATCGAAGGAGTGAACAGGAGATGGGAGGTCTTGCTGGCAGTGGGAGGGAGCACGCAGGCAGCAGGGAGGAAGACAGGGGGGCCTCAGATGGCCGACAGCAATGCGGTCGCGATGCAGCTTTTCTCCGTTGCCGAAGGGGGACTGGATTTAACTTTAAATTTAACAGGGGGGCCAAAACAAATAAACGACAGGGCTCACAAGTCCAAACCGCGGCAAACAGACGTTTGCTTTTTTTGTGGTGCCCTGATGGCACCACCGACTGTACCAGAGCTCTTCTGATGTCTTCAGCAGCTGGTGAAGGAGCAGGCATGCAAGCAGGCCTGGAGGGACGGCTTTAAGTGAGCAATAAGACACAGCAGGGTGTGCATGAGACATATTTTACTGCATAGCCAGGGGTGTAATAAGGCACGAGGCCTTGGCCGAGTATCTTTAGCCCCTGGCGTGCGGTAAAATATGTTCCATACACACCCTGGAGTGTCTTATTGCACTTATAAAATGGTCTACTATTTTTATTTTACTTTTCACAGTTAGAAAAATAATTATATGGAGAAAAAAACATTTTGTTCTGCAAATCTATGATAAAATAGTCCTTCCGCCGAATTTGCCTTAATATTCAGTAGCTCATTTGCATATAGCACTGCACTTCTACTTTGCTATTATTACCAGTGAGGCATTCTACCTTGCAATTATTGCCAATGCCATCTCTAAATGAGGCTTAGTAGTTACACATCAAACTACCAGTGTACCTATTTTTGAATATTTGTCATTCTTTTCCTGTGCTGTGGTCCACAGTTAAGTCTCCTGAGCCCCAGAAGCAGATCCGCACCGCAGTCCCGATGTGCACATTACAAAAAGCATTTAATCCTCTACAGCTTGTTATAGAACATAATTCCTGGCATTTTTAAATAAAAAGCGAGCACTTGTTGAGCCTCAAAGTACATCACAAAGCTGGTGCTGAAATCCCTCGCATGTGCAGTAGCGGCACATTCCCATGCATGCGCATGATCCTTTCCCATACAGCTTCTGTGCATGCGGAGGATGTCAGCACCGGCTTTCAAAAATACTTTATGGCTCAACGAGTGCTCGGTTTTTCTTTAAAGATGCCAGGAATTGGAATCTGTCAGCATTTCAACTGAAATTAATTAGACTGGATACAGTGCATTTTAAATTAGGAACTGCGGCAGGTCGGGAGAGGAAATGGAAGCGAAGATAGCGGGAGTGAGCAAACATGCTGTTAAAGCGGCCCCAACATTGGGAGGAATCAGTCAGTAGTTTTTTAACTGTTTGTATTATTTTAGGAGAAAGTGGCACCAGTTTCAGTGTGCTGAAAATGCACACTACCTCCTCTTGCTCTGCCATGCTGAAATCTGCTTTACTCGCAGTGGGTACAGAAAAGATGGCTGCCCATAAAAATGCCAACATTCCATAGCACATGAATCTTGGCCTTTTTACTGCCTGCCCTTTTCTGTACCCATGCATGGAATAGATTTCATGCATGGTGAGCTGCTTCTGTGATTGGCTGATTTACCTTGCCCATTTTATAACACCAGGTAAGCTTTTTTCTGGTCCCCCTAGACCTGCTGCATCCTCTCCCCTCCACAGCTACCAGGATCAACTGCCCAAAAACAGTTAGATTTTCAAACTTGAACCCCCAGGGTTCTAGAATGGCTGGAGTGGAATGCTGTGCATGAGCAGCTCAGCACAGCATTCTATCCAGGCCATTGTTACCAGAGCTGCAATAAAGTCTATTCTTTTACAATGTTTTAAGTGCACAGGGCACTTTTATTATACATGTATTTTTCTACTATACAAGGAGGGGGGAATTAACTTGGGGCCACTTTTATCTATCCCCTGCAATCTACACCTGTAGCAGGCACCCTGGGCACCTGTAACCCCCTAATTGATTTACTCATTTTTGTTTTTCTGGGATGCCCCAATTGTGGGGCATTATACTATTTCCGAGGCAGACGCAAATAGCAGTTTAGGGTGGATCCCATGTGGACTGGATTTGGTGATATTTAGGGAGCAGAGGGCGTCCAGGGCTTCCTGTGGGGAGGTGGGTGTGAATAGGAAGGTGTTGCTACGTGAGCTGAGAGGGTTTTTTCTCGGGGGGGGATAAGGGATGGTCAGGGAGGACACAGGGGGTGAAGAATTTATGTAGTGTGTCCGCAATGCTGGCAGTGTCTGGAATAATTTGGCCATCTTGATTCAGGGCAGGTGTGTTGGATTGAGTGGGGGATCCAGCAAAGAATGTACCACCTTCCAGAAAGAGGAAGGATGTGCGTTTTATAGATGGATTTGGTGCAGACATTCCTGAGGGTGTTATAGACTTGTCTGTGTAACCCCTAGATGGCGCTATCCCAAGGGCTACTACCCCTGCCTGATTTGCCACTAACAGGTTGTGGGGTCTGGATCCGATGGCGGGTGCCTCCACCCAGAGGTCAGGGTTTGCAGTAATTAAACTAACTTGGTCACAGCCCTCTGGGACACTGCAACCCCCCTTTCTTCCCACTAGTGGCCCACACAATATATCAGAATTACCTTCACAGCATACACTTACCCCCAGGACTGGTTCGGGCAGTGTGACTCCTGGGACTCCCTGTAAAATAAGATGATACAGTGCAAAAACCACAGTACAATACTTTAACATAGATGAATACCTCAGGCAGTGTAACTTTGCTGAAACAAACTGATCTGATTTATTTAGGGGGATTTAACAAGGGCAGGGGGAAATCAGGTTAATTAGTTTAAACACATTAATAATCACAGTACTGTGCACATATTTCAGAATCCCAAATGTCCCTAATGTCACTCTTACTGGGTACCCAGGCAATAAGAGGCTAGCCTATTTGGTGCAGCTGGTTGGGGTCCTGAAGATGGAAAATGCATGCACAATACCCAAATTGTAATCCGGAGCCGGTAGGCTCAGTTCATGGAGAAAGAAAGGAAAAGTAATCAGATGGAACACTTGCAATTAGATGATGGCAGGAGCTACCCTGATTTGTACTCACAAATTCAATGCTGAAACTGAATGGAAGGCAGATTGTCCTGGATTGCCAGGCGAGCAGACCATGTGGACAAGGTCCTTGTGACTGGATCCCAAGGCAGTTCAGAGCAAATGGATGTAGTCTGGATTAAGCTGGGGTTTACTTGCAGCTTCATGCACTCAATTCACTGTACAGGGGATTTGAAACGTGAGTCCCCACTAGCACTACACACATTTATATGAAAAGAAAGTACTATAACAGGCAGGCTGCTTCTCTATCCCGATCGCAATTACTGCACAGTACCCGGGAGAACACACAGCAGATTCAGTTCCTGACAGACCGAGCGCGATTCAGCAATTTCTCCAGTCTTCTACAGGATGAGCCTGGTTTCTACTTTTCAGATCTCCTTGATTCTCTTCACAGGTCAGATTCAGTCCAAACAAGCACTTGCACAAGCTGCAGACCGAAACTTGGGGCCTTACACGCGTTTCCCAACTAAAACTGCGCACCGAAGGAGCACAGGGCTCCTTCCCTCTTCACTGCCAGAGCTAAACTGAAACTCCAGTAGATAAAACCGGGCTCTTCCTTTGAGTTTCTCCCAGTTCTTGGCTGGATTGGCTGTCACTCACAATAGCCTCCCCCTGTTGGTGCAAAAAGGTGCCGAAGTCCAAACTACATTTCCCAGAGTCACTGCCATTACAATCCTCTTGTGGCTGGCTCAGATTACAAGTCCAAGTTCTGATTTGTCCACAGGCACCATTTTAGAGCTCCCTTAACCCACACTGATTGGTCCAGTTCAGCAGTTCAAAACTAGAATGGGGAACTAGGCAAACACAGTTCTAATTGCAAAGAAAAGCAGGTTAGACAAACTGTATTTTCATTATTACTCTAAATGATTTCTGGCAAACAGTTACATCTTTCAGATAGGTTCCCTTTGCACTCCTAGTGACTGCAAAAACGGAGTGAATTGGCAGCAGCTCGAGTGGGACTCAAGCAGAGAAACACACAGTCCCCCCCCATACAAACTAATTATGTCTGCAAGAGACAGATCTTAAAGAGACAGTACCAGAGGCCCTAAAAACACTCACAGATAAATGGCTTAAATGCCAAACACCATTCAGGCTCGGAGCATTCAAGCAAGCTCCTGGAAGTCTTTTGGGAACCCCCATTTGCAGGGGGGTTACACCTGGCTTGAGTGGTCTGAAGAGATTTGTATTGAGACCGTGCCTTGTCTCGGGCTTTGCACTGGGCAATAAGTGGGGCAGAGACCCATGGATGGTGGTGCTTCTTTACCCTGGCTTTCATCAGGGGGGCATGTGGTCCCACATCTTGGAGAAGATGTGCAGGAAACATTTACAGCTGAATAGATCTGATGCCAGTCAGCGTTTCTTAGATCGAGTAGGAGGACGGAGCTAGCAAATTAATTTAATAGGCATATTTTTATGTACTTGTAAGCAGATTTGGGTAGCGGGGTTTTCCTGACGCAGTAAGTGATGCAACAGTCACTAAAGGCATTGGCAAGTACACCGACAGCGGCTATTCTGTGCGGATGGGAGGAGAGGACCCAGTCAATAAGTGAGTGGTTTGAGGAATGCAGATTGTAATGGGTGGGCTCTGCGATTAGTTGGGTGAGGTTCAGAGACTCTATTTTGGAGGTAAAGACTTTGGAGGAGGGGGACAGCCAGTTTAGGTTGTATGAAATAATCGCTCAAGGGAGTCACGTGATACCACTGAAGGGTTAGCAGCTCAGGGGACTGGCTCCTACCTCAACTCCTATTCTTCAGCGTATTCCACAAATTATTCTTCACTAAACTCGCATAAACTCTGATTGCTTCACTTTCAATAGCCTACTAACTCATTCAAGGCGAAGTCCAGCACAAGTTTACAGCTTTTCCAAGCGCATTTACGTTCGCGTCCTTGAGGCCTAGCTGCGGCATGGAGGCAGATATGCGTCAAGCACCACCACTGCATACTCCACCTTGGACACCCAAAAAACTCCCAAAACACTCCAGAAGGCAACCTGGCACTGCTTTGAAGACAACTACACCCTCTGCAACACCACAAGCTTCGGCTCCTCTCACAGAACAAAGATTTATGGAAGAGTTACAACCATTTTGCACAGCCCTCCAAGACTTAACCTCGGAGCTTAAATCTATGCGCAGAGACCTTACCGATGCCACCCACATGATTAAGGATGTGGCAGCTAGAACATCCTCATTGGAGAACTGGAGAACCGCCATCAAGCCTGAACTCCCTGCTATGTGGCAGAAGCTGAATTATATGGAAGCTAAATTAGAAGATCTGGAAGGCCGAAGCCGCCGTAATAATATTCTTATCTTCGGCCTTCCAGAAGACATGGAGAGAACGGCTCCAATTACTTTTCTACAGAAAATGCTCACTGAAATAGTGGGTCCCTCTCCCAACAACACCACATGTATAATAGAGAGGGCCCACCACTCGCTCAGACCCAAGCCGATTGCAGGGAAACCACCAAGACCTCTCATAATTAAGTTCCTCAACTATTTGGATAAGACTCATGTCTTGGGGCAAGTAAGGGAACTCCAGGAAATTCTATGGGAGGGACAGAAGCTATGGTTTGCCCAGGATCTCCCAGCAACTATTCGGCAGCAGCGGGCAGCATACCATCTGATGGTTACCAAGCTGATAGCTGCAAGAATTAAATACAGAGTCCAATACCCATCGAAGCTTTCTGTCTACTATAAAAACACCTGGCACAACTTCGAGTCCACTGAGCAAGCTCTACCTGAATTGCAAGTCTTGATTCCCGATTTGTTCTGTGCACATTGAAGTCTGGTCATAGATCGGGGGTTTTAAAATTTAGCCAGAATGCATGATGCTGATGTTTTCTGAACTTCTCATAATCTCTTGATTTCACCGGAATGCCACAGGAGGGCAGCAGAACACCGCGACCAAGCTCTGGTGCTTTTTCTTGTCCAGTGAACTATCAGACTGTCTATTTCTTTCTGTTTTCTTATTATCATTCATGGTGCTCACTATACAATGCCGAGACAAGGTAACAAGGCTCCTGCCAAGATTTGACATTTTAACGCTTTGTTTAATCTGAGTTCTGTTAGTAACTTGGAGCAGAAAATGAACATTTCCCTCAATGTTACTCCTGATTACCTGTAATGAACAAGTTGGATAAAAATCTTTAAATCCTAGTTTGAATTTTTATTTTCAGAAGGTAATCGTTAGCCAACGTGTCTATTATATTTCTATAATACTAATGTGTCTCATTGGTTTTTGCAAGTTTAGGCAAATATAAAAACACTGGTTTAAAGTTTAAATGTTTAATGATAGTTTGGAGTTGGGGTGGGGAAGGATAACCTGAATCAGCAACTTTATCAGGGCTTTGCGATATAGAATAAGGGGAGGAGGGGACTCACAGCTCTCTATCTTGCCCTTTCCTGGACTGTGTTTCAATCTTAGTGTTTTTCTTGTGGGCTGCCAGGGGGCAACTCCTGCTATAAGGAAGTCTTAAGGGGATTCTTTATATTTGCTGTGAGCATAGGGAATTGGGGAATAAGATGGGAAAATGGAGGGCATAGGGGGGAAATTAAGGGGAGGAAGACAGTGGGTGGGAGTCAAGTACGCAGTGCAATAGGGTTTTTCCTTTTCTCTGGCTCTGGAGGATTTGGATATGCATGTTCCTGGTGTCCTGCAGGGTTAAAGGTCAAAATACAGCACTACTGTCAGTATGATGGCTAACTACAAAATATGTTCCTGGAATGTGAAAGGTGCCCAATCACTGGTCAAGCGTAACAAGATACTGCTACATCTCCGGAAATTGGACACGGACGTAGCATTTCTTCAGAAAACCCATCTGCCCCCCTCCTAGGTTCTTCAATTTAGAAGGTCCTGGGTGGGCCAAGCATTCGGTACTGGGTTGATACTCAGAAAGGAGGGGTGACAATCCTTGTAGCACGACGGATTCCCTTTCATATTTTGGATACCGTAGTAGATCCCCAGAATAGATATATTTTGATCAGGGCTCTACTGGGCCACTCTGAAGTAGTACTTGGCTCTGTATATGGCCCAAACACAGACGACCCTCCTTTCTTTATATCTTTTATGAATAATCTGATCCCATGGTCCTCTCTTCCCATTGTGCTTGGATGAGATTGGAATTTGGTCTACTGTAATAACAATGATCGCTCAAGAGTTCATCTACCGTCCCTCTCCCCAGCACAACTAGCCATCAGAGAAATGATGGACTCGGTGGGATTGATAGATCCCCGGAGGACTCTCTACCCCTCTCGGAGGGAGTACTCCTTTCACTCTATTCCCCATAATATGTTTTCTCGAATCGATTATTTTCTACTGGACGTTGGGCACCTCTCTCTAGTGTTATCATGCAACTACTTACCTAAGGAAATCTCTGATCATCATCCTATTATATTAGGTTGGAGTCCTGGCCAGCCTCACTCCAAGGATAAAGTATGGGGATTTAATAGCCAACTATTCAGAGCAGATCACCTAATATCCCAGCTTGCAAACGACATTACTAACTTTCTTAATGTCAATACCCCCACTATGTCTAAGGTAGATATTCTTTGGGGATCCCTCAAATGTTCGGTGCTAGGGGAAATTTTTCGAATGGCTACAATTAAGAAAAATATTTTTTCCCAGGTAACCTCCGCTCTTCTACAAGAAATTAGGAGATCGACAGTTACATTTCCTACCCACCCCACATCAGAAGAGCTCAACCCTCTAGAGACTCTCCGAGCCCGTTATAATTCCATTCTTACAGAAAAGGCAAAACAACTTCTTATACGTTCTAAAATTCAATACTTGATCAAGGAGATAAGGCAGGAAAACTCCTGGCCTTACGTCTTAAGGCACAGGCCTCCGACAGAATAATCCCATGTATACAAGACTCTGGAGGATGAATTGTTTCTTCCCCCAAGAGAGATAGTGGAAAATTTTCAGGAATACTATACAACTTTATACTCCAGCCCGCTTCCCCCCTTTAAACCATCAAAAGTTGACACTTTTCTACAAGCGGTTCAACCTCCTCAACTGGATGCCAGTCAAGCAGCCTCGCTCAAAGCACCTATCTCTACTGGTGAAATAAGCTTGGCCATTGACTCTCTCGCGCTTGACAAAGCCCCAGGTCCAGAGGGATACACCATAGAATTTTACAAAGTCTTCAAATCACAACTGATTCCAATTCTTCTAGAGGTTTATAATTACATGTACAATCATGGTATTTTGGATTATTCTTTATTAGAGGCCACAATAGTGGTCCTCCCTAAACCAGATAGGAATCTTCTTCATGTTACAAATTACCGTCCTATCTCCCTAATTAATGTGGACATGAAAATACTTGCCAAGATCCTGGCCACCAGGCTGACTAGGGTATGGCATGGTCTTATTAGTAGAGAACAAGTCAGCTTTGTGGTGGGCAGGGTCTCCTCAGATCATATGCGTAAACTGGCCTATTTGATCTCTGCGTCCAGGGACTCCCGAACCCCATCGGCTCTGGTCTCTCTGGATGCAGAGAAAGCATTCAATAGGGTTTCCTGGGATTATCTGTTCAATCTCCTACCCCGCTTCAATATACCACTACAATACATCAACTGGATACGGATCCTGTATACTCAACCCTCTGCACGAGTACTTTGTAATGGCCAGCTTTCACAACCCTTCATTTTGCAGCAGGGTACTAGACAAGGGTGTCCACTCTCTCCCTTTCTTTTTGATTTATATTTGGAGCCACTTATCAGATGCATTAATATCTCCTCCGAAATTTCTGGCATATTTATAGGTCATCTCCAATATAATCTCTTGGTATATGCTGACGACATACTGCTGCATGTCTCGCATCCTTCTGAATTGGTTACCGCCACACTTGAATTAATTACAGAATTCGGCTTGTTCTCTAATTACAAGCTCAATATATCCAAGATGTAAATAATGCCTCTGAATGTTCATACGTTCTCTGGAGATGTTGCTCATCTAGGACTTTGTTGGGTCAAGGATAAACTAAAATACTTGGGAATATATCTCTCTAGTTATAACACTAAAATGAAACAATATAATTTGGACACAATCCTTGCTCAACTCAAAACAGATTTGTCTCGCTGGGCCATACTCCTGCTCTCTCTGTGGGGACGAATAAACGTGGTAAAAATGAATGTTCTCCCACGTACATTGTATCCCCTACAAATGACGAATGTATTTCTTCCAAAAGCTTGGTTTACACAAGTCCACAGACTCATTTCTCATTTGCTCTGGGCTGGCAAGACACCTCAGAGGGCCTTCTTTAAACTGCAGAGAAGCAAGGAGACAGGAGGTTTGAAGTTACCAGATTTTTTAACCTACTATTTCTCTATTACCTGCTCAATTCTTACACACTGGTTGCAGGATGAGACATGTGCCAACCAGGCATAGTACTGCCCCCTGTGGCTTCAAATAGAAAAGTCCCTAAGTGCACTGTACAGTATAGCTCTCAATGCTCTCATATATACCCCCTTCAAAACTTTACCCAATAATCTACGTGAATTACCTATTGGAACCACACTTCGAGTGCATGCTCAGTTATGTGCCACCTTCCAGATATCCATACTAAGAGATATCTCTCAACCCATTTTGTGTATCCCCAATTTCAAAATAGGGGGATCTCCTCTACCATATAATTTCTGGCCAGGGGACAGTCAAATCAGGGTCATAGATTTGTTGCATGAACACAAAATGATGCCGTTTCAGACTGCCAGTGCACAATTTAATCTCCCTGTCTCTTTTTGCTTCAAATATCTCCAATTACAGCACATGCTATCTCAGCACTTTGGGACAGGACTTTGGGAGCAAAATCTTGCAGGTCCACTTCTCCCAGTTATTTACTGCCTACCTCCATCCCATCTCATCTCATATTTTTACCATCTTCTAAGGGATGGTATGGAGGTTTTGCAAGGAGCGCCATATTACACCTGGGACCGGGTGTTACCCTCAGATCCCTCAATAATCCGACCATGGTCTCAAATCTGGGCACATCTATACCAAGACGTGAAGTGCATCAGATACCACATTTTACAGTTCTGTATTCTCCATGACATGTACTACACCCTGGCTAGACTTTCTAAAATGGGGAGGCTCCCCTCCAATCTATGCTCGAGGTGTATGGAATGCCCTGGCTCACTACTACATATTCTTTGGAAATGTAGCAAAGCTACATCTTTATGGAATGCCATTAAATCCAAATTAGACCCCCTTTTAGGTCTTACAGAGGCTTTTCACCCAGACATATGCATAATAGGAGACTTTGGGGAATATTTGATGGGTTATCAACACAAACATATGGCACTAATATCTCTGTGTGCCAAGAAAGTAATTATGAGGCACTGGCTGGATCAGAGTGTTCCTACATACTCAGAGTGGTTAAAAGAGATACTCTTCGCCTTACAAGCAAAAAATACCATTGCCCACAAGGCAAAGAAACCTCAATACTATCAAAAAGTATGGGCACCCTTATACACTTTATTAACCATCTAGTGACTGATGCATATAGGCTATCTTAATTTTCATGCAGATCCTCCAGTATAAGGTTAAACTTACTCACAGGCTTTTGTCTGTATTTACATCCAGAGCTAACAGCTTGCTGGAATTACCCTCACTGTGTACTTTGGGGTTCAGGGAGTGAATAGGTAGTTTAAAAATAGTGGGAAAGGGGATAGGAAGATAGTTACACTGTATTTCTTACATTGTGGAGAGATCTAGAGAGTGCAAATATAACTCTAATTGTTGAATATAAGTATTATATGCACATGTATGTATGTATGGTAACTCCCCATTCTATGTACTTACATACCATAATGATGAGCTACTGTACTGTATGTAAAGTATTGATGTTTTCTTTAGATCTGTAACCATTCTATGAAAATTCTTCCTGCCAATAAAGCATACTTATTTTGAAAAAAAAAGAAATAATCACTCAAATAACCATGCGCTGTAAGAAAAAAATACTCACCTTAGTAATTATGTTTCTTCTAATGGAGTCTTGCTCTATTCTGACTATTGCAGTTAGCCACAGCACTCAAACTGCCCCGGAGAGAAGAGGGTTAATTTTCTATGCAGAGCATAGAACGCTGAGCTCGAGCTCAGTTCAAACCTCTGTCTGCGGCACTTTGAAGTGCAACTGTCAGATTCTTAAGCGCCAATACTAACTAACTACTATGTGGAAATTGTAAAATTTTTACTAGCCAAATGGCAACCAAATATTTTGGATTCCCCAAAAGACTCAAATCAAGAAATCAAAAATAAAAAAACCAGGTAGTGAACAACTTAAGACTGTTAAATTAATAATATTACACACTCCCCCTCTCTAAAAGGAGGGAGTGCCCAAATGTACCCCTGGGGTGCAACACTGCACCTGCCAGCCCACTTCCCAAAAACAGGTTCTGAGAGGGGAGGCAGGGAGCGAGGTCAGAATACAGCAAGACTCCATTAGAAGAAACATAATTACTAAGGTGAGTAATTTTTTCTTCAAACCATTTGAAGTCTTGCTGTATTCTGGCAATTGCAGACTACCAAGCAGTACCTCCATGGAGGAGGGAATCAAACCTACCTTGGGAATAGGCTCTGCAGTACTGCTGTACCAAACCGAGCATCACTTCTAGCCTGGATGTCCAGGGAGTAATGTTTGGTAAATGTATGGACTGTTTTCCAGGTGGCTGCTTTACATATCTCTAGCAAAGGAATATCCCTGGCCGCAGCCAGGGAAGCAGCTGTACCTCTAGTCGAATGAGCCCTCAGACCTGAGGTAGGTATTTTGCTTAGCTTCTCATAGCAGAATTGAATATAAGAGACAATCCACCTGGCAATAGTTCTCTTAGTGGCAGGTTTGCTCTTCCCACTTCCCCATAAGTGAGAAACAACTGGAGGGAGTCAAACCTGTGAGCCTTAGTACACTCAATGTAGTAACTAAGGGCTCTTTTTACATCCAAACTGTGTAAACTTCTTTCTCCTGAAGAAGAATGATCAGTGAAGAACACAAGGACAGATATAGATTGGTTCAGATGAAAATCTGAAACCACTTTAGGTAAAAACCTCCTGTTAGTTCTAAGGACCACCTTATCTCTATGGAATGAGATAAAATCAGGCTCCACTGACAGAGCTTGCAATTCACTGATACACCTGACAGAGGTAATAGCTACCAGGAACACAGTTTTCCAAGTCAAGTACTTAAGCTCTGCTGAAGACAAAGGCTCAAAAGGGGGTTGCATAAGCTGAGCAATGCAAACATTAAGATCCCAAGCAGGGGTAGGAACCCTAAAGGGGGGATTGGTATGTAGCAATCCCTTGAAAAATTTACAGAATACAGGGTGAGATGACAGTGAGGAAGGCTTTCCCACTGACAGAAAAACAGAAACAGCTGACAAATGTACTTTGAGAGTAGCTGGTCTGAGGCCTAGGCCATTAAGATGGACAATATAATCCAGAACTGTAGGCAATTCAGCAGTGTCTGGGGATATATGCTTCTTGGAACACCAAATGCTGAATCTTTTCCATTTGGAGTTGTAAGTTTTTCTGGTGGCAGGCTTTCGAGAGGCTTTGAGAATATCCAGAACCCCTTGGGACAGATGCAAATCTACATACTCTAACTCTTCAAGAGCCATGCCTTGAGATTGAGAGACCGAAGATTGGGGTACCAAATCCTCCCCTGAGAGGAGGTTAACAGGTTGTAATTCCTGGGAAGAGACAGGGGAAGATGGACTGCTAGGGACAGCAACAGGGGGTACCAAGGCTGCCTGGCCCAGTCTGGAGCAATCAGAATAACTTTGCAGGGTTGTGACCTTATCTTGACCAGAACCTTGAATAGTAGAGGAAAAGGAAGGAAGGCATATATAAATTTTCCCTCCCAGTTCAAGATCAGAGCATCCAGAGGAACTGAGCCCAAGACTGGGGGTCTGCAACAAAACAGAGGAAGTTGGTGATTGTCTGGGTCTGTAAAGAGATCTATCTCTGGAGTGCCCCACCTTGAAAAAATCACTTTCAACACCAGAGGGTCCAGGGACCATTTGTGATGGCCCTGGGAGATCCTGCTCAATGCATCTGCTAGCACATTGTCCTTCCCTGGAAGGTGGACTGCTATCAGAGAGGTCTGCAGAGAATAAGCTAGGGACCACAATTTCTTGGCTTCCGTGCACAAGGCCGTGGACCGAGTGCCTCCCTGCGTGTTGATGTACCACATGGTGGTGCTGTTGTCTGTCCTGACCTGAACCACCTTGTTCTGCACTGACTGAGAGAAAGCTTGCAAGGCCAGAAAGACCACCCTGAGTTCCAAGAGATTGATATGAAGAAGGGATTCCTGAGAGGACCACAGACCCTGGGCTGTGAGAGCCTCCAGATGGGCTCCCCACCCCAATAGAGAAGCATCCTTGGTTAAGACCACAGAGTGAGACTGAGTGACAAATGGGACTCCTTGTCTGAGGTTGCCCTGATTCTGCCGCCCTTGGAGAGCCTGGATCAGAGTCTGAGTCACTGGAACTAGTTTGGTTAGAGAATCTTTCTTCTGAGACCAAAAGGCCCTCAGGTGAAACTGAATGTCCCTCATCTGAAATCTGGCCCCTTAGACCACTGCTGCAGAAGCTGCCATGTGGCCCAGAAGCTGAAGGAAGTGCCTTGCTGGCCGAGACAGCAGAAGGTGGAATGAAGAAGCCAGCTCGACAATAGCCCTTGCCCTTTCCAGGGGAAGAAAAGTTCTTGCTTTGACTGTATCCAACTCTGCACCTAAGAAGGTGAGGAGCTATACAGGCTCGAGAACTGACTTGGGAAGATTGAGAAGGAATCCTAGGGAAGTGAGCACTTGCTGAGTCACTAGCAAGTCTGACTTGACTTGGTCTGGGGACTGACCCACAATGAGTCATCCAGGTATGGAAATATGGAAATATTCTTCCTTCTTAAAAAGGCCACTACTACTGCTAGGCATTTTGTGAATACCCTTGGAGCCAATGTCAGGCCGAAGGGCATAGCTTTGAACTGATAATGGCCTGAAGGCAATTCGAACCCGAGGTACTTTCTGTTTGAGCACCTGATGGGAATGTGAAAGTAGGCAACTTTTAAGTCCAGGGAGGCTAGTCAGTCCCCTGGCCTTAGAGAGGGAAGGATTATTCCCAGAGTCACCATTTTGAATTTTGGTTTTAAAAGATGTTTGTTCAGGTATCTTAAGTCTAGGATGGGTTGCCACTCCCCTGTCTTTTTTGGGGTAAGGAAGTACCTGGAGTACAGACCTTTGCCCCTGTGCAATGTAGGAACTCTCTCTACAGCCTTTAGAGCCAGTAGAGATGAAACCTCTGCCTCTAAGTCAATGGTTTCGGAGATGCTTGCAGGTGGAAAAGATCTGGCCCTCAGCTTTGGAAATTTCTTGAAGCTGAGAACCAGCCCCTGGCTTACCACCTTCAGGACCCACTTGTCTGAGGTAACAGACATCCAGTCCTGGACGAAGTAAGCCAGCCTGCCTCCTACAGGAATGGGGGAGTCGACCCAGGCTGACACATCAGGGTGTCTGCTTGGCAGAAGCCCTAGGTTGAGGGGTGGATGCAGCCCTACTCATCCCCCTTCTGCCTCTCCCTCTGAAGAACCCCCTCTGAGGAAAAGGAGAAGAGGCCTGTGCTAGATAGAAAGGCCTTTGAAAAGGCCTGCCCCTGCCCCTAGCTTGCTGCCTTTGAGGAGTTGCCTGCCTTTCCTTGGCCTGTGCAGTCCTATAGGTGGCCCTATACTCATCCATCTTTTTCATGTAATTCTCTGTCTGCTCCCCAAACAGAGAATTACCCACCACAGGGAAATCCATGGCCTTAGCCTGGGTGTCCTGTGAGACTAGTACATCTGAGCCAAGCCATTCTCCGAAGAGCCAAAGATTTAGCCATGACTCTAGATGACACATCATTGGAGTCCACAGCAGCATGGAACTGTACCTTAGATGCCTCAGTCCCATCAGCCGCCACCCCCTCAAGCTCTGAGGCTAGCTGGGAGAAGGCCTGCTTAGCCAGTGCCAGTACAGTGTCCCACCTGGACTTCTGGTACCTGGCTGCATACCATATAATTAGCCTGCCTGAGTACCAATGCAGATGCCATGTACTGTTTCTTTGCCATGGCATCCAGCTTCCTAGAGTCTTTATCTGGAGGGTGTGAAGCCAAGGGTATATTAGCCTTATCACAGGCTGCAGCCTGCACAACCCCAATATGGCTGCATTGTTGACACAAGTACTCTGTACCCGAACCTGATAAGGTGTACCTCTTGTCCATCCTTCTGTTGACAGGAGGTACAGAATTTGGTGTTTTTAAAATCTTTTGTGTCTGTTTCCCAAAAGACTTATGAAAGGGAATAGACAGTCTCTTGGACTTTGGGATGTCCAACAACTCCACATAATCAGGTTTCTCTTGTTCCTCCACGGCTTCCCCCACAGGAAGCTGGAGGGTTTCTGCCACTTTCCTGTAAAACATGTAGTGTGAAGGGGACTCAGAAAGCCTAGGAGGGGAAATACCAGAAGGCCTGTCTGAGATGTCCAGTTCAATGTGCTCATCCAGACCTTCCCCACCATCATCATCATCATCATAATCTTCATCCCCCTCCAAATCCATCCATAAAAATCTTCAGAGGCATAACCTTGAACCGGAGGAACTGACCGAACCGAGCGCCTGCCAGAAGGTGCGGATCGGAAACCAGAACGAGACAACAATTCTATAATCCTTATCGCTTTGGCAATCTCTTCGGCGGTCAGAAAATGGGTCTCTGGATCCGAACCAGACGATTTTTCTTTTCTTTGTCTTTTTGTAGGAACTGATCCCTCAGGATTGGCTCTCCTCTTGCCCAAAGAAGTATAGCCCTGGTCAGAGGGCACTCCCTCAGGTTCCGTCAGAACCGAACCGGGCTGGCCATCCGGGTCAGCGGACTTCACGGCCTCCTTATCCCTAAGCCTACCTAATCTTTTTTCCCGGGTAGACTTAGGGAAGTTTTACAGATTTGGCAGTCTGAATTGAGGTGGTCAAACCCCAGACAATAAACACAGGTGGTGTGGGGATCAGCCTTAGCAAAGACCTCCCTTCACACACTGCAGTGTTGAAACCCAGTGGGCCTGGTTTTTCTTTTGGGTTTCTCAGACATAGCCATCCTAACCACAAACTTACCCTTTTTATGGCAAACAACCAGGCAAGACACCCTTAACGGTTTCTAACTGTGTCCCGGGTATTGGAAAAGACCACAAGAAAATGCGTTTTTTTTAAAACTGATAAGGACCGGTAACCACACTCTAAGTTTAGAAACAAAGACAGGATATGTAATTCACTGAACGGCCGGTTCAGCCGAACCGGTTGAAAATCGATTTTTCCAATTTCCACAAGTTTACTATGTCTAGTTTATTACCTAGTACTTACTGTACCACAGACAGAGATCTGAATCGAAACTTGTGAAAAAATAATCGGTAAAACCGAAGACTTTAACCAACTTTCGAACTGCAAGGAAAGGAGAAATCTCCAGAGCGACCGTTCAGTTAGGCGGAGTAAAGAATCTGACGGTTGTGCTGCTAAGTGCAGCAGACAGAGGTTTGAACCGAACTCGAGCTCAACGTTCTATGCTCTGCATAGAAAATTAACCCTCTTCTCTCCAGGGCAGTTTGAGTGCTGGGGCTAACTGCAATAGTCAGAATACAGCAAGACTTCATGTGGTTTGAAAGACCACATAGCTTAAGTGACACTCGTTATTTTTCATTCACTATTATTCATTCGGTATATTGACATGACACTTCCCCCACCCCATCTATCCTCCTTATAATTCAGAAAACCATGATCATGTTCCCTCTCAGCCTTCTACTCTCTAGGCTGAATAACTTCAATTTGTCCAATCTCCCTTCATAGCTCTTATGCTCCAAGTTACTAATCAGCTTGGTGGCCCTCTGAAGGACCCCTTCAACCCCTTCAGTGTCCTTTCTGTACTGTAGCATAGAAACATAGAAGATGACGGCAGATAAGGACCATGTGGAACATCTAGTCTGGTTCTTTTCACTACCTAATGCAATACCACAAACCCTAGTTGATCTGCAGCTTTCCCTTTCTTCCCTACTGCGAGAGCTCTCTTGTGTCTATTCCATGCATTCTTGAATTTGCCTACCATTTGGCCCCCACCACCTCTGTAGGGAGGCTGTTCCAAGCATCCACTCTACTCTTTCTTTGAAAAAGCACTTCCTCATGTTGCCCCTGTGCCTACCCCCCACTAGCCTCATATGTAATGAGCAGAACCGGGTGCAGTACTCCAGTTGTAGTCTAACAAAGGCCTTGCACAGTGCCACAGGGAGAGGATCACCTGCCTTGACCTGCTCCTAATGCAGTCTCAAATTATGTTTGCTCTCTTAACTGTGGCAGCACTTTGCCTATTCAAATTAAAGGGGAACTGCGCTGAACCTGTAAGTCGTTTTCTCCTGTATAAGCTCATTTTTGAATACTGGCTCCAGTTCTGTTACTGTCCCATCTGTACAGATTTTTTTGTTATCTAAGTGGGTGTTTCTGGTTTACACACAGGTAGTATCATTTTAGAACTATATGATGTAGTTTATGTCCCTTCCAACTAGAGTTCTACAGTACACAGTTCTAAAATAACATGGAACACCAGAGTGTAAATCAGAAACATCCACCATGGTTGCTAATGGGCCTGTGTAGATGGAAAAATAACAGAACTGGAACCTGTATTTAAAATGCAGCTCCTACTGGGAAAAATGACTTTCAGGTTCTGCACAGTTCTCTATTAAGCTTACTGTCCACAATTACCACTAAATGATTTTCCCTGGTTGTGTTGTCCACTGTTGCAATACACAGGAGGTGGGATATTCAGAAGGGTTGCGCATGACGCAACACAGTTGTGCCATACTCAACCCACAATCTTGTGCGATATTCAAGGAGAAGCGCGTGGCACAAATCCCGATCGGCGACGCGCATCAGTAATGTATCTTGGCGCAAGGGAGATGCCCATGCATACCCGCGCATCCCGATATTCAGCCGGGATGTCCCGGGCCATCTGAGTGCAACCTACATGCGCAGCGTACAGTTGTTCCAAAATAAAGGAGCAACAGCGGCCACCCACAGGTGCGCTGCCATATTGCAGGGTGCAACACGGCAGCTGCCAGCTGTGGGTGGCCACCCAAGCTCCGGCGGCACCTTCCGTTGGGTAGCACCCCCCCCATGCCCGATCACGGGCAGAAGTATAAATATAATAATCTCCTATATCCCTGGTGGTCCAGTGGACCACTCGCAGCCCAATCGCGGGCAGAAGTATAAATATAGTGATCTCCTATATCCCTGGTGGTCCAGTGGACCGCTCGCAGCCGATCATGGGCAGAAGTCTAAACAAAGATTAGATCCCATCCCTGGTGGTCAGCAGTACCCCCTCCCACCCTCCCTGGGCCCGCCACCGCTCCCCAGTCAGCGGCGGGCAGCTCCTACTGTAAGCCGCCCAGCTGCCCACCGACTGACTGCATACAGTACAGCTGTCGCCCATTGGTCCACAGTGTGTGGGCTAATGGTGTGCGAACTCCATACTGCATACAAGTCAGATATGTGATGAATTCATTCACATATCTGGACTATGTAATATAATGCGGTCTGCCGCCCATTGGTCCGCTTTGGACCAATGGATGTACATCTGTACTATGCCTGATCAATCGGCGGGCGGCCAGAGGCGACTTGTTGGTGAGAACTGCTACCTGCTGCTGGCCGCGAGATGGCAGAGCTCAGTGGGAGGGGGGGCACCGCTGGACCACCAGGATGGGATCTAATCTTTTTAGACATCTGCCCATAATCGCGGGCTGTAAGCTTGTCCACTGAACCACACCAGGAATATAGGAATTATTATATTATACTTCTGCCCATGATCGGGCTGTGAGCAGTCCACTGGACCACCAGGGATATAGAAGATTATTATATTTATACTTCTGCCTGCGATCGGGCTGCGAGCGGTCCACTGAACCACAAGGGATATAGGAGATTATTATTTAAATACTTATGCCCACGATCGGGCTGTGGGGCACTTTGCCTCTTGTACAGTGGGCATTGGTCCCAGACGGCTGCAGCCTGGCAGGGTGCCAGGCGCAAGTCACCGGTGATGGGCGCACCTGCATGCAAATGGAGCCATAATGACATGCAAATGGCCCCATTTGCACCTTGCATGCATTATGGCCCCATTTACATGTGCACCTTTGAATATCGTGGTTGATGCACCTAACGCAACGGCACTTGCGCTAGCGCATCCCCCTGCCCCTCTCTGGCCACTTGCACTGGTGCAGTGCCACTGCACCATGCACATTGCGGGTGGCCACAGAGCGATATTCAACAGTGCTGAGCCATGGCACAGCACCGTTGAATATCACCCTGTTAGTGCCCTGGCACATCCCAGTTGCGCTGCGCCCAGGCTTGCGCCACAGCCTGGCGCAATCTGAATATCCCACCCAGAGTGTATATCTGTGTGCAACCCATATTCCTCACCCTTAGGTGTAGCATCTTGAAGTTCCTCACATTAAATCTAAACCCCCATTTTTATCCCACACCCCTTATATGTGACCCCCCCCAGTAGCACATCTTGTCTTTGCCATGTCCACTCTTTTATGATAATTTAGTGTCATGAAGACCAGGATAGCGGAGAGCCTAACAATACTCTGCCTTGTGCTAATAAATCTTCTTAGCATTAAGAGATAGCTGATTTGAGTGGAACCAGCGCTGAATGTTGTTGAAGTTCTACTGCACAGAGAGTTCCAGTTCAGGGGCAGAGAGACACACTGCAACAAGTACTGTGTCACCTTTGTACATGTGAATGTGCGTGGAGACACAAACTGTCAAAGATCATTTAAGAAGATGGAGACGAGGACTGGATCCAGGATGGAACTCTGTGGACTTCAGAGAAGAGGCACAGGGTCATGATGTTGCAAGACATTATGCTGCATGGCAAAATCGTGCTGCCAATACAGTGCGATTTATGCCATGAGGCATAAGTCTTTTTTCTGTGGGGGGCTCCGCCCCCACACCCCCCATTGTGGGAGGGGCTGCATCCCCCCGTACCCCCACCCCACTAAAGATTCTCAACTCCGGGGGAGGATCCAACTCGGGAAGCGCACAAGCCCGAAAATAATAAAAGGTTCCTGGGACTGGGAATCAAACCCAGTCCCAGATGCAGCACCTGGGTTCCTTCTGCTGTGGCTCAGTCCTGTGAGCCACGGCAGCTGTTCGTTGGAACCCGCTCCCAGCAGAGTTCTTATCCTCTGCTTGGGAAATTGCTACTGGTGCAATACCGCATACAGCAGTGTGCGGTATTGCACCAGTATGCAGAAGACTGCGATGTATACTGGTTAGCTATACGTCGTGACGCTATTGCTGCAGACATTATGACCTAGCACGCAAGAGAAGATGGGGAGGAGATTAGGCATCACCAGTCAGGATTGTCTGAAGGCAGTCAGAGAGGTAGGAGTGGAACTAACTGACTGAAGGGCCAGAAAGTTCAGTTCCAACCAGTTTTCTCTTGGAGAATGGGGTGGGCCACACTGTCAAAGACCTTGGCCAGGTCGGCAGTGATCAGTCCCTGATACATCCCCTTCAAGATGGAGTCAATAACCTATAGTAGGAAAGAAGTAGTGGGGTGGGATATGCAGAAGCCAGACTAGAAGGCAGAAGAGGAAAGAGAAGGAGCTGACAATGGAGGAGAGTGTGAGAGGACATGTTTTCCTGAATTTTAGCCAGTGCAGGAAGAAGAAAGATGGGACATATCTCCCTTTAGAGGAGGAGTCCCCTCCAGGCCCAGAAAACTGTACCAGGATGAAAGGAGAGCTTACTATGGGCAGCAATAGAGATAGAAATGGCAGCAGTGGAAAGATGAAGGAGTCTGGATCCAGTCCATCTGGGCTGTGGCCCTTAGAGGGGCAAACAGAGCACAGTGCAGATAGGGTAGCTGCAGGAGAAATGGGGGAGAAAGAAAAAATATGAGGAGAAGAGACAAAGAGGAGGGAGTCTATAGGAGGAGGGAAAGGGAGTAGTGGAAGAGAAGAAGGGAAATAGGGAGGGAGGGAGGGAAGACAGAGCGGAAAGGGGTGAAGAAGAGAGAGGGTGCAGAAAATGAAAAACTCATTGAAGGATGAGCAAACTCTACTGGATCAAAGATGGGAGGGAGCCATTTACAGACCCAGGTTAGTTAACTAGATAGGAGGTCAAAGATGGAGTCTATAACCTTATAGAACTTCGGAGGGGACACAAGGTTGTTCTGAAAGTTGGAGGAGGAGTAAATTGCTTTTGCATTCCTGGTAGTCTTAGGCATTCTGAAGTTGTACCTCAGTAAGTACTCTGGGCAGCTGGAAGCCATATGTAGGTACCTTGCAGAACCATGGGGGTTGAAAAGAGCAATGAGCTCTGCAGAGATACCAAAAAAAGAAACTATTGGACACAAGACCACCTGTTTTGTTTTTTGTCTCAGGTTGGTGTGAATTTTGATTGGAAAAGGGAAAGGTCATCATCACTGTTGGAGGACATTGAGGGGGGTACAGTTTGTCAGACGAAGATCATCAAGGAGGAAGAAAAAGTCAAGCAATGTGAATGATCTACATCAGGTGCACTTCAGTGGGGCTCTAGGGTGGTAAATCTTACGGACACAGTAAACCATCCTATGATCAGTGAAGAGGTCAAGAAGAATACCAAGTTCCATGATATGATGGAGGTGGGAGGAGAGGACTCAGAAGCTGAGAGAGTGGAGGAGTAGGGGTTGAGGAGGGTAGGCTCAGTAATTAGCTGAGAGAGACTGAGGGATTCAGTTTGGTGAATAAGTAGTTTTGAAGAGGGGAAGGAGCAATTTATTTTTAAGGTCCCCTAGAACCTATAATTCTCCAGATGAGGCAAAGTTATCAAGGAAGATTAGAAGGTCAAGAAGGAAATCTGGTGACTTCTGGTGACATCACAACTGTGAATGGCACATTGAGTTGTTAGCTTCACAGCTCCCATTGGCCTTTCAGTGCAAAACCAGAACCAGATTGTGCAGCAGTAATGGGTGGGTGGTGTCAAAGAAGTTAAAAGCCATGGTCAATCCAGCCCCTCCAACTTCTCCAGCTCAGGTCTCTTCCTCTTCAATGGGTGGCAGAGCAGCCTCCTCACCCCACTCATAGCCAGCTTCCTCACTGCTCCACATTACAAATGAGCAGATCCTATCAGAACTAAATGGCTTTCGCATGAAGGTGCAAGATTCAATGGCTGGCATGAGGCAAGAACTGGATACCATGAAGACTGACCGCTGTGACCTCCAAACTGCCATGTTGTTGACTTCTCATAGATCAGATCACATGGCTAACTTCCTCATCCATCTGCACCATCGCCAGGTGCAGATAGAGGAAAAAATACAAGATAGCAAGTGTTGGATGCAGAGAAATAATCTCTGAAATTACGGTGTACCAGAAGGGGCAGAAGGTGCCAAAATTACCAAGTTTGAGGACTCCTTTATCAAACAGACATTCCAGCTGCCTCCTGAATTAGACTTGGAGCTCAAGAGAGTCCATAGGGCTCTTGACCTAAACCAGCCCATGGAGAGAGAGAGAGAGAGAGAGAGAGAGAGACCACGTTCAGTCATCTTGAAATTTCTTAGATAAACTGTTAAAGTCCTCACCGGGGTCCTCACACAAGCCTGGCTTAAAAAAAATCTCTACCAAGATCAACAGCTTTATTTTGATAATAATTATGCCCCAGCCAGCCAGACGAAACATCGGGCATGTGCTCCTTTTCGCCATGTCCTTAAACAAGCTAATATCGAATCTCAGACTCCATACCCTGCAAAACTCCTAGTGGCTTCCCCTGATGGTGAGATTCTGTATCACACCCCAGATGAGGCAAAGTTGGATCTTGAACACCAAGACATTCCTGTTTCACTGTCTTTCTTCACCTCCAACAGCCACCCACCCTGCAGCAGACTTACTGCTTCCCTTTAGCCCTTCCTCAGACCCATGAGCAGTACCTCTGACTCCCAAGAATGGGCAGGTCGCACCTGTAAAAAAGCTTTCGGCTTAGTGTGCTACTCCTGGTTAAACAACTTAAAAAAAAAAATAAAAAAAATAACTCCCAGGCTGCATTATACCACATTAAGGCATTCCTGCAAAAGTTTGAGAGGCAACTGCTCTAACAACAGCAAGCTGTGATGTCTTCCACCCCAGAGATGTACTGCATTTGAATTAATCACCATCTGGTTCTGCTACTACCATCTGACTCTAGTTACGGGGGGACAGAGACAAGGGAGGTCTGTCTGGTGATCAGAAGGGGACACCTGGCCTCCCATGGCTTAGTGGATACAGGACGCAGTAACATCTACCCAATCAAGGCTTGCTCTGGGATCATTTGGTGGCGGAGGACCTGCTGGAAGTGCTGTCGACCTCTGGTGGCACCTGCCCCTACTTTAGGCTGCCTTAGTTAGATGCCTAATGGTGGGGAATCTTGGATATTGGAATATTTAACACTTTGTTTGCATTGGGGAATGAGATGCCCCAGACGGTTTGCTGTCCAGATGTATATACTGAGGTTGAGATGGCCTTCTCAAAAGGATATACACCTATTACCATTAATTATTTGAATGCTATTTACTTTTCATCGTCAAGGGGGAGACCTGGGCTGATGACAGGTACTTTGTTGCTATACAGCACAGAATATTTTTTTCTTAAATTTTGAGGAGCCCCGATGCAGTCTTCTCCTCCGCAAAGCCTGTCACCTTCACTCTGTCTAGGGACTGTCATAAGTATGGCCCCCTACTGTGAAAGGACACTGACTCTGTATATATGTTTTGTTTCTCAAGCCCTGTTGGCTTTAACTTTAGAATATTTTCTGGATGGGAGCCCAATTGGTACCCGCCTACAACTGAACAGTTTGATATCACTTTTCTTTTTTTTTTTTTCAAGTGACCTGTGTATTACCCATTTTACAAATTTTTTGGGGGGG
Organism: Neoceratodus forsteri; assembly: GCA_016271365.2. NCBI lineage: Eukaryota > Metazoa > Chordata > Ceratodontiformes > Ceratodontidae > Neoceratodus > Neoceratodus forsteri. Next base: position 764,937,035 of record CM057450.1, read on the forward strand.
GGTTTGTAGGGGTGCTATCAGTTTTAAGTGTAATATGCTCTCAGACACTCAATCTAAATTGGTCATCTTTTATTGTTACATATGACTAATACTACAAAATTAATTTCCTACAATGTTAATAGTATTCATAATCCCATTAAAAGATTTGTTTTGCTTTAAATGTTCCATCGGGAGAGGGCGGACTTGATTTATCTCCAGGAGACCCATCTCCCTGCAGTAGAGCATGCAGTTTCAGAGGATGGGCTATGAAGTCCTGGGGGCTGCCTCCCACCCAACTGGAAAATGCGGGGGGGGGGGTAATCTTGGCACATTGCACCCTCCCTATCTCTATAGATCAAGCTGTTCAGGAATCTGAAGGGCAGTATGTTTTTCCTAATGGACTCCCTGTATGACTAACCGGTAACACTAGCCAATCTATACCTGTCTCTTGGGTCCATGAAGGCAGTCATCCAGTCCATTATTAATAAGTTACTCCTACTGCTCCAAGACCAACTATTACTCGGGGGTGACTCGAATACAACCATGCAGCCCTCTCTGAACACTTCTAACACTCATCCCTGTCATAATTCTCAAGTCCAGAAATATCTTATGGCCACTTTCAGCCATCTTGGCTTTCTTGATACCTGGCATCATTTACATCTCCAGACCATAGAATTCTGCTACCAATCCCCAAGACAACATTTGACTGCTCGCCTAGGTTATCTGCATGCATTGGCAGAGCAATTGTAAATTCTTTATACTGTTCACCATGGCCCCATTCATCTCTGATCGTGCCTCGCTCTTAGGCAAACTCTTCCATGTCAGGCCCCCTAAATGAACACGTTGGAGGTTTAATTTAGGCTTCTTATGGGATGAATATTTCCTAAGAAAATAGGCAACATGGATCCATCAGATAAGATCAGACAATTCTGCTCAACCTGTGGAAAGAACAGTTACATAACAACTTACCATAACAGTAGATTTTCGAGGGGATCTCAGTCAACAGGTCACACCTTAGGAACTTCACCATTGGCGAAGCAGGATCCACATGGAAGATTTTCTAACAGCACAACTGGGGCCACCCACGCCAACATCACCTGCTGACATCATCAACCCTATAAAGGTGTGAGCGACCCCGCTCCCTCCTCAGTTCTTTCCCCCGGAGCCTAAGGGAGCATACCTGTGCCATGGGGGATTTAGGAGAGAGAGAGAGAGGGGTGCCCAGGCCTGAATAAAAGGCTGAAAACACCAGATAGCCAGTCTGAGAAAAGAACCCCAAACAGTGGGATGGTGCGAGGGATAGCTGACCTGATAACTGAGATCCCCTCGAAGATCTATTGTTACCGTAAGTTCTTATGTAACTATCTTCTTCAGGGGTACCTCAGTCATCAACGTCACCCCATAGGAACAAGTCCCAAGCAGTTACAAGAGCAGCAGAACAGTCTGGGTAGTAGACCAACCAAGGCCTAGGACAGAAGGCCCTGAAGAACAGCCCAGCCAAAGCCTGCTTGGGATCTAGAAGCAACGTTCAGACTGTAGTGCTTGGTAAAAGTATGAACGGTACTCCAGGTGGCAGCCACGTAAATGTCAGCAGCTGAGATCCCCTTGAAACAGGCCACAGAGGTAGCCATGCCCCTTATGGAGTGGGCTTTCACCACCTCTGGCAACTCCTTGCCATGCTTGTTGTAGCAGAACACAGTACAATACAATGGGCCAAACATTTGGATAAACATTGTTTGGAAACCTGAACACCCTCTCTTCCCGGGGCAAAAGAAACAAAAATGCATCTTTGTCTTTCTGCAATCCTTCGTTCAGAGCAGATAATATTTCAAAATTCTGTGCACATCAAAAGTATGGAGCAGTGCTTCCCTTGGATTGGCATGCTCTGGAAAATACACAGGGAGGTGGATGGATTGTTTCAGAGTAAGGTCAGACATCACCTTAGGAAGAAACTTAGGATTCATGTGCAAAGACACTCTGTCTTAGTAAAAAATCAAATAAGACTCCTTACACAAGAAAGCCTGATGCTTAGAAATCCTTCGCGCAGAAATAGCAACCAAAAACAATGCTTTCCAAAAAAGAAAGCGTAGCTCACAAGGCATCGCTGGCTCAAAAGGAGACAGGGTTAATTTCTCCAAAACAAAATTTAAATTCCAAGCTGGGACAGGGGAATGGACTGGAGGTTTTAGGTGCAGACTGGAGGTTTTAGGTGCAGGATGCCCGTAAGAAAAGTACAGGATACCACTAGCTGAGCCATGGTATGACCATCCATGGGTTCGTGAAAGGCAGAGATAGCCAAAAGGTGCACCTTGATGGAGGAGTACTGGAGGCCAGAGTCTGACAGAGAGATTGGGTAATCCAGAATCTGGCTCACCAGACAGGTAAAAGGGTCCAGATGGTGGCTGGCAGCCCAGATGGCAAACCTCTTCCACTTCATGACATATGTAGCCCTAGTGGATGGCTTCCAAGCCACTACGAGAACACCCACCACCTTCTCAGAAACCCCAAACCGGGAAATGGCTAGGTCCTCAGGAGCCAGGCATGCAGACGAAGGAACCAAAGGTTTGGATGGACGAAAGTCCCATAAGCCTGCATCAGCAGATCCCTGCAGAGTGGCACAGGCACCGAAGTGTCTGCAGCTAACTGTTGCAGTAACAGAAACCACATTTGCTGTGGCCAGTATGGTGTGACCAGGATCGTGCTGGCCCCCTCCATCTGAAGCTTGATTAGCACCATCTAAATCAGGGGAAAGGGAGGGAAGGCATAAAGGAACCTCCTGCTCCAGGAGAGGGACAATGCGTATCATCAGAAAACTCCAGGCCCTGGATCTAGTGAGCAAAAACTGGGCAGTTTTGCACTGAGTGGGGACGCAAAAAGGTCCAACTCTGGATGACCTCATCTGTCGAATAGATCTTCTGCAAAGAATGATAGACAGTCCCATTCATGCATCCTGGACTGAGTCTGGCTGAGGCTATCTGCCAGGGTGTTCAGTACACCTGGGACATGGACTGCTGAGAGGTCCAGGCCGTGGTCCAGTGCCCACTACCAGACTCTCATGGCCTATCTGCACAGGGGGTATGAATGAATTACCCATTTGCTGATGTAGTAGACAACACTGAGATTGTCTGACTGGATCAGCAACAGACCTGGAAGGAGATAGCATACAGGAATGCCTTCATCTCAAGGACATTTATATGGCGGGATGTTTTGATCTGGGACCATGTCCCCTGAGTCTGGAAGAGACCCAGGTGTGCACCCCAGCACAAGCCAGAGGCATCCATTGTGAGAATCTTCGGGGGTAAGGAGATCTTCTTAATAGGTTTTGGGGTTCCTTCCACCACCGAAACACCTTCTGGACCAGAGAGGAGGCCAGTATTAGCTGCTCCAGTTCATCCATGCAGTAGTCCCACTACACCCGGAAGGACCACTGGAGCACCATAGCAAATGCCACAGCCATGAGATTTAGTAGCCTCAAGTACACCCTCGCAGAAACATAATGGATCTGGGCCACCTCCTGAGCCTGAAAAATAAGGCACTCCACTCTGTCTTGAGGCAGAAAGGTCCTGCACTGCACTGAGTCCAGGACTGCCCCTATATACTGCAGTCTCTAGTATGGAATCAAGATGGACTTGGGCAGGTTGACAGTGATGCCCAGGGAGTGAAATAGCTGGAGGATTCACTCCAGCGTCTGGAGGAGCTGATCTTGGGATGGAGATTTGAGGAGCCAGTCATCCGGGTAGGGGAAGACGTACAGGTCTTCCCGCTGAAGGGCAGCAGCTACTGCTGCTAAGCATTTTGTAAAGATCCACAGCACAGAGGATAAGCCAAAGGGCAAGACTCTGAATTGGTAATGTTCACCCTGAAAAAGAAACCAGAGAAACTGCCTATGTGGAGGACAAAACGAGATATGCAGGTAAGCATCCTGCATATCTAGGGAGCACAACCAGTTGCCCTGCTTCAGCAGGGGCAGCAGACCTGGAAGAGTGACCATGTAGAATTTTTTGTACTGGATATAAAGGTTGAGGTCTCTGAGATCTAGAATAGGCCAAAGATCTCCAGTTCTTTTGGGGACCAGAAAGAACCCGGAATAGAATCCCCTAATCTTCTTCGGGTGTATCTCAGTCATCAGGTTACACCGTAGGAACCTTTGCCATCGGTGAAGAGGAATCCACACAGAAGACTTTCAGCAGTACAGCTGGGGCCACCCATACCATTGACATCTGCCAATTACAGCAGCCCTATATAGGTGTAGCCGGCCCTGCTCCCTCCTCAGTTCTTTCCCACCATCGACTTGCAAGCAGTCTCCGTGGAAGCTCCATCACAGTGTTTGTGCCTTTTTTAGCCTACGGTCGCATTTTTTCCTTCTTCCCTGACCTAAATCTCTTTTAGAGATTTTTCTTTTTTTTATGTCGAGAGTTAATACTTCATCTTCTCTTTTCCATTGCTGTCACTGTGGAAAGAGATTGCCTCTACAGATGAACACTCTGTTTGTGTCTGCTTTTTTGGGCTTGACCTCAACGTCTCTGCTGCGAGCTCTGCCAGAAATTTATTCAGACAACCCTCATGCAACACAAGAAGGCTCTCAAAAAATTTCTGATGTAACAGCAGGTAGCCAGCTTCAGGCAGGGATCCTCCAGGGCCCCAACTGCTCATTCGCCCACTGGATCTTCGAGCTCCCAGGCCTCCAAGGCCCAAGACAAGTCCTCGGGGAAAAGTCACAAAAAAGACCGGGATGGCAATGGCTCCCCCCAGAGGCCATCCCACTCTCTGTTGGCCTCTCTTTCAGAGAGCTCTTCATCGACTGTGGCTGCCACAATGAAGAAACCAGCTGTTCAGGCCTCTGTTTCTACCAGACTCATACCGACAGCTACTCCTCCTGACTCTCAGGGTGCCCAGCCATCGATCTCTGGGTCATCAACCCCTCCTTCGTCAACAACGGGCTTGTCATCAACAGTTGCTCCATCAAGACTTGCCCCTACCTCTCTGAGGGCTACATGCTCATTAGAGACTGAGGACGGAGGGTTGTTGGCTTCTGTGCTGTCAAACTCCCCTCTGTCAGCGATGACTATGGATCTGAATGAAGTACTTGTCAAGTTCACTAACGCTCTCATTCAGCAGTTTAGTGCCTTCAATAGGCCTTCACCACCAGCACTGTCGACAGTGGCTTTATTGTCAGTGCCTGTTCGTTGACCACGGGAGACTACCCATGGGCCACCAATGATCACTCCGATGCCCGACCCAGATAAGGAGGTCAACATCGTGGAGCAGTACCATCCTGATCTCATCCTCCCTGAGGACATACAGGATGAGGAGGAGGAGGAGGAAGAAATCCTCATCTCTGATAAGTCCACTGCCTCTTCAGTCAGTGAGGACTCAGTCAAGCATACTCCAAGGTCTCCTCCCGAGGATGCCACTGTCTTCAATATCATGAAGCAACTGTCTGCCACTATGGGCTTCCAGACTGAGGAGGAAGAAGTCACCAGAAAAGACCTGGTGGACTTCCTGGAGGTTCCTGAATCTCCCCCTAAGATTATTCCTCCTATGCTGCCAGCCCTGAAAAATGCCACCACAGCAGCCTGGCACAGGCCAGACATGGTGCCAGCTATGCCACGTAGAGCAGGCAAGCTTTACAATGCCTCTCAGGGCCTTCCTTATTTTGTTGCCCAGGCTGAAACTGATTCTGTGGTCATCAAGGCAGCCTATGACAGATCCAAGGTACCAAAGCACCTTAGTTTCCTCCCCCCAGACATGGAATCCCGGAGGATTGACCTCTAGGGTAAGAGAGTTTATGCCTTCTCTAGTTTGGGCCTAAGGAACATAAACTATCTGTCACACATGGTTAAGTTCCAGAATGCCAACTGGAGGAAGGGCAAGGCGGCTGCTCAGGCCCTTCCCGATGGCACCTCAAAGCAGGAATTGCTCCAGTGTCTACAAACTGCTGAGGATGTAAGTAAACATCTCCTCAGGGCCCTGTATGATATGGCCGACACAGCGGTGAGGGCAGCTGCTACTGGCATATGCCTTCATAGGCACTCATTGCTAAGGGTCTCTGGCTTTGCAGCTGATGTGCAGAACAAGGTTCTTAATGCCCCATTCAATGGCACCAGGCTCTTTGGCCCTGATGTCCTGGACCTCATTAATGATCTGCAGGCCTCTGGCACAGCCATTAAGTCTGTCCACTCTCTCTACCACACTCAACCCCATGGTAGAGAGTGCTCTGCTTTTTGTAGACAGGCCAATAGATCAGGCTTGGGCCCCCGCTCTCAGGGCAAACACAGAGTCCAGCCTTCTTTGCCCACCCCCACTAATACTGGAGCGGTGACCAAGTATCCCAGACATGATGGACCCACCTCCACAGCTGGTCCCACCTCTGCTTGTCTCCTTGCCAGACACCCGTCCTTTGATCAAGACCCATGAAGTGGTGGTCAGAGGTTGGTTCTCCCTCTATCTGAATCAATGGAGAACCATAACTTCAGATGCTTGGATCCTGCAGGCCACAGAGAGTGGCCATACCTTGGAGCTCATTCAACAGCCTCCAGATACCCCTCCACCACCCTCAAACTACCCCCGGCCCATTTAGCTGCCCTCTGGGAGGAAGTACAGTCTCTTCCACGCAAGCAGGCAATCGAACTGATGCCAAAGCGACAGAGAAACTGGGGGGTTTATTCCAGGTTTTTCCTGGTCCCCAAAAAGACTGGTGATCTGAGGCCCATCTTGGACCTCAAGGACCTTAATCTCTTTGTTCAGTACAAAACTTTCTGGATGGTGACTTTGCCAGGTCACATGCCCCTCCTCAAGGCCAGAGACCAGCTTTGTTCACTGGACATGCAGGACACCTACCTGCACATCTCAGTCTTTCCTCCTTACAGGAGGTTTCTTGACTTTGTCTTTCAGAGCATTCACTACCAGTTCAAAGTGCTGCCCTTTAGCTAATCCACTAAGCCACAAGTCTTTACCAAGTGCTTGGCAGCAGTCACAGCAGCTCTCAGAAGAGAGGATCTGCATGTTTTCCCTTACTTGGACGATTGGCTTCTCAAGGCCCCATCCAGGGAACAGCTTTTGCTGACTCTGGAGTGCACTCTCCAGCACTTCCACTCATGGTGTAACGGTCAACCTGCCCAAGTCCATTCTAGTACCATCCCAAAGATTGCTGTATATTGGGGCAGTTCTGGATTCCAAACAGGGGAAGGTCTTCTTGCCCCAGAACCGGGCAGAATGCCTCATGGCTCAGGCTCAGGAAGTTGCTCAGAGTCGATACACTCCTGCAAGACTGTACCTCAGGCTATTGGGTCTAATGGCTACAGCCATTCCCACCATCCCACTGGCCATGCTTCACATGCACATCCTTCAGTGGACCCTCAGAGTGCAATGGAACCAACATACAGATGAGTTAGAGCAACAGATCCTTATCTCCTCCCCAGTTCGCAAGGTACTGCAGTGGTAGATGGATCCCTCGGATCTTCTTCAAGGGGTTACTTTCCAGATTTCTTCCCCGCATTAGATCCTAACCATGGATGCTTCGGGTTTAGGTTGGACAGCACACCTGGGTCCATTTCAAACCCAGGGCTCCTGGTCCCAGTGGGAAGCCTCCCTGCATATCAATGTTCTGGAGATGAGAGCGGTGCTCTATGCCATGCAGGCTTTTCAGGAGCATCTTGCTCCAGGTCAACTTATGGTGCAGTCAGACAATCTGAGTGTTGCCTACTACATCAACAAGCAGGGTGGGACTCACTCATACCCCTCTGCCGAGAAGCCATGAGAGTATGGCATTGGGCTCTGGAGCACAATCTGATACTCTCTGCGGTCCATGTGCCAGGCATCCTAAACACCCTGGTGGACAATCTCAGCAAGACTCAGTCCAGCATGCACTAATGGGAGCTTCTCTCATCCTTAGCAGAAGATGTGTTTGAAGATGGGGTCATCCAGAGTTGGACCTTTTTGCATTCCCACTCAATGCAAAACTGCCCAATTTCTGCTCACTAGATTCAGGGCCTGGAGTTTTCTGGTGAAACGTGTTGTCCCTCTCTTGGAGCAGGAGATTTCTGTACACATTCCCTCCATTTCCACTAATACAGAGGGTGCGGATCAAGCTGCAGATGGAGGGGGCCAGCATGATCCTGGTAGCTCCATTCTGGCCTTGCCATATATAGTCCCCCCTCCATCAGCAGCTGGAGGAGGAACCTCTGGTTCCTCTGCCCCTTTGCAGGAATCTACTGACTCAGGATTGGGGGACATTACTCCATCAAAACCTCAGGTCCCTTCATCTGCATGCATGGCTTCTGAGGACATAGCCATCGCTAGGTTTGGGGTACCCAACAGAGTGGTAGGCATCCTAGTGGCTGCCTGCAAGCCTTCCACCCGTGCCACTTATGCCATGAGGTGGAAGTGGTTTGCCATCTGGGTTGCCAAACATTCCCTAGAAACGTTCACCTGTCCTGTAAATCATCTACTGGACTACCTGATTTCTTTATCTGACTCAGGCCTCTAGTATTTCTCCCTCAAGGTCCACCTTTCAGCTATTTCTGCCTTTCATGAGCCCGTGGCTGACTGCAAGATTGCTCAGCTGGATGTTTCCTGTACCTTCCTTAGGGGCATCCTGCATCTGAAACCTCCAATCTGTTCCCCAGTCCCAGCTTGGGACTTAAATTTTATTTTGGAAAAGTTAACCCTGTCTCCTTTTGAGCCAATCACAACTTGTGATTTTCATGTTCTCTCTTGGAAAGCACTCTTTAGTTGCAATTACTTCTGCTCGAAGAATGTCAGAGCTTCAGGCCCTCTAGTACAAGGAGCCTTATTTGATTTTTCACAAAGACGGGGTATCTTTGGACACAAATCCTAAGTTTCTCCCTAAGGTGGTCTCTAAGTTCACACTTAATCAGTCTATCCACCTTCCTGTTTATTTTCCTGAGCATGCCAATCCAGGGGAAGCACTGCTCCATATGCTAGATGTCCGCAGAACTTTTAAATATTATCTGCTTTGGACTAAGCAGTCTAGAAAGTCTAAGCAGTTGTTTGTTTCCTTCACCCCAGGTAGAGAGGGTGCTTCAGTTTTTAAGCAATGTTTATCCAAATGGTTGGCAAAATGTATTGTGTTCTGCTACAAGTATGACAAGGAATTGCCTGGAGCTGTCAAAGCTCATTCCATCAGAAGCATGGCTACTTCGGAGGCTTGTTTCAAAGGAGTATCAGCAGCTGATATTTGTGCTGCTGCCACCTGGAGTACAGTCCACACTTTCACCAAGCATTATAGACTGGACATTGCTTCAAGAGCCCATGCAGGATTTGGCAGGGCCATGCTTCAAGGACTCCTGTCTTAAGTTTATGGAGATCCGGCTTCCCAGACAGTCTGTTTCTCTTGTCACTGCTTGGTACTCATTCCTACGGTGTAACCTGATGACTGAGATATCCCCAAAGAAGATAGAACAGTTACGTTAAGAACTTACCATAACAATAGATCTTTGAGGGGATCTCAGTACTCAGGTCTGATTTCCCTCCCACCATCCCCCTTCTTGAGAATCCTATTTCAGACCTGGCTATCTGCTGTATCCATATTTTCTCTAAAGTTGGGTCCCTCTATGTCTCCTCAGTTCCCCAGGTTGTGAGCCTTGCTCCCTTCATCTCCAGAGGGAAAGAAATGAGGAGGGAGCAAGGCTGCCCATGACTATATAGGGTTGCTGATGTTGGCAGACGTCGATGGCATGGGCAGTACCAGTTGTACTGCTGAAAATCTTCCATGTGGATTCCCCATAACCGATGACGAAGGTTCCTACAGTGTAACCTGATGACTGAGATCCCCTCAAAGATCTACTGTTACAGTAAGCTCTTACATAACTGTTCTTTCTTAGGTCACCTGTGCACTGGCTCAATGGCCCTCTTTCACAGAAGGGACTATACCTCCTCCCGGAGAACCATGGCATGGGCCAGAGAGGGTAACCCATAAGGTGGGCACATAAGGAAGGGTGCTGTCCATAACAGCGACTCCTTCCTGGCGCAATCCCTCACGGCGATGGGAGGGTAGGGAGACCGGATGAGGGGGTGGGCGAACTGGGTGACAGGATGTGGGTGTGTGTACACGTGTGGGGGGAGCGAGCACGGTGAGCATGGGCTGGGAGGGGGTGGAGGGGCTATAGGGGGTGGTGCTGCAGTGGATGGCGGAGCTGCATCATGGCGTCACAGGTTGGCTAGTGGTTGGGGTGGGTGAGGTACCGGGTTCGGGTCCGGGCACTGGTGCGATTTTATTGCACCCGGCCCAAACCTTTATTTTTAATGCTTTCACCCCGACATGCACCCCTGGAGTTGAGAATGCTTAAGTGAAGTGCGGGCTAAGCCCCCACGAGGGGTGGGGGTGCTCAGCCCCCACAGAAAGCATTAAAACTGTCCTGGTGCCATTGTCCTGTGCGCCGGGGTTGTCAGAGTGGCGAAAATGTTTTTGCAACTCTGACTGTGCGATAATGGTGATCGCCTTTAGGCATTCGCCGTTATCACATAGACCCACCGGAGAGTAGGTGGAGGGCATCAGGGGAGTCTCTGGGGGCTGTTCTACAAGCTCCAGAGTGTGACCCCTTTCTATAATCTGAAGAATCCAAGCATCTAAAGTTATGGTTCTCCATTGATTGAGATGGAGGAAGAATTGACTTCTGATCACCACCTTTTGGTCAGGGACCACAAGGGGGGGTCTGGCAAGGAGTCAGGTAGAGCTGGATCCGGCCGCTGGGGCTCATCCATTGCCTCTGGGTCATTCTGCGGTAGGGCCTGTGGAGGAGGGGGTAGGCAAGGCAGATGTGGATTTCCATTTGCCCTGGGGATGGGAGCCCATACTTGACTTGTGGGAAACCTTACGAAAGGACAGGTGCTGTCTGCTCCTGGGCTGGGTATGGTAGAGCAAATGGATGGAATTAACTACCCTACCAGAGGCCTGTAAGTCATTAATGATGTCCTGGACATCTGGCCCGAAGAACTTTGAGCCACTGAAGGGGGCACTCAGTACCTTCTGTTGGACATCTGCCGCGATGCTGGAGACACTCAGCCAGGCATGCCTGCAAAGGAAAATACCCGTGGCAGCAGCCCTGGCACCAGTATCAGAAATATTGTACAAAGCCCTGAGGAGAAGTTCACTAATATCTTTGGTGGCCTGTGAGGACTTGAGAACCTCCTGTTTCTGGGAACACTCTGAGAGGGCTTGAGAAGCAGCCTTGCCCTTCTTCTAGATGGTATTCTGGTACTTGATCATATGGGATAAATAATTAGCAATCCACAGTCCCAGGGTGGAGGAGGCCTGAACCCTCTTACCCCAAAGGTCACTCCATATGGATTCCCTGTCAGGGAGGAAGCTAAGTTGCTTGGGCACCCTGGACCTGTCATGTACCACTTTGATGACCACAGAGTTGGTTTCAGGTTGGGCAGCATAATAAGGCAGGCCCTGAGGGGCATGGTAGAGTTACTCTACCCTGCGAGGCATGGCAGGAACTATATCTGGGCAGTGTCAAGCCACAGTGGTGACAATCCTCAGAGCCAGTAAAATAGGAGGAATGACCTTAGGAGGAGATTCTGGGATCTCCAAGAAGTCCACCAGGTCTCTCCTGGTGGCATCCTCCTCCTCCTCAGTATGGAAGCCCATAGGTGTAGACAGTTGTTTCATGACATTGAAAAAAGGTAGGATCTTCAGGAGGGGACCTGGGAGTGTGTTTAGCAGAGTCCTCAATCACCAAAGAAGCAGTAGACCTATCTGAGGAAAGCAGTTCCTCCTCTTCCTCTTCCTCAGGGAGGATGAGGTCAGGGTGGTACTAGTCTTTGGCATCGACCTGTTCTAATTCAAGGTACAATGAGCGAGGGACCAATGGTGGCCCGTGAGGTGCAGCCCGAGAAGGCCTAAGCAGCATCGATGACGATGGAGCGGTAAACGGTGTGACGCTCTGCCACCTGCTTATTGTTATATTGTACAATATTTGTGTTATAAATAAAATGTGTATGGTATGTGACTGCCTGCTTAAGGTTGGTAGTCAGTGAGAAAGAAGTGACCTTTCACCTCCAAGGTGTCAGTGTTGCTGAAGTAGCATTATGTTAAACTGACCAGGGAAACCCCTAATTAAAAGCCTTCTTTCAAGAGGGCCAGTTTATTACCTCTTATAACCTGCACCAGCTTTTGAAGTTGGAAACTTATGACCCTAGCAGTAAAGGAAGCCACCTGGCTGATCTTTTATGGTTTTCTCACCTAGCAGAGAACTAGTGACATGATTGTGGGATTATAAAACATCAAAGGGGATGTTTTGATCAAAGACTGTCATATTTTGGGAAATGGCTAGTTGCTGAGTTTCACAATAATAACATATATCTGTGTGGATAGTTATGTTAAGAAGATAAAGCTAGGAGGATCTAACTGTGACCTCACCAAAAGGGTTGGGGAGATGGATTTTGAAATGGGCAGGCATCTGAGGAAAATATGGCTTTTTATTCTGGACTCAAGACAGACTTATTTCCCTGGACTCAAGAAGGCACTTTATGGTAACATCTAGCTAGGCAAGAAGTTTTAGGCATTTGTGGTAGACGTATTTGTGTTCTGTAACTTTCCATCTATTTTATGTGACCGTAAGTTATTGATATCATTGTTCTGTGTTTGATTTTACCTATTTTACTATTTTTAGTGAACAATAATTTCTTTAAAATACTGCCTGTGCTTTTTCTCAGTTCTTTTGCATGTGAATGCTGGACCCGTGTTTAAGTCTGACAGCTGTTAAGGGCTTGAATGTGTTACTAATCTTGCTAAAGGTAATAATATACCTACGTCTCATATTGAGTTGTAAGGGAACATTTTGGAAACCTGGCTGGGTGCCACTGGGCGAAGGATTGTACTGCATTCCCAAAGAGGGTACATACAGTATCTGAGCCAGTTAACTGGGTGCGCTAGCATAAGGTTTACATTTGACCCCCAGGACTTGAGGCTAGTAGGTGATTTGGATGCAAAACAGACAGGAGGGTTACCCTGTCTGTCTCCTGTTCATACTATTGCACTTCATAGTTGGCACTGTGGGAGCAAAGGGCCTGACCTGTGGAGTGCATTTGTGACAGATTTGGTTGGCAGTGGTGCGATCTAAAAGTAACTGGTAACACAAGCGTTAACAGTTCAGTGTGTCAGATTAATACTGTACAGCTCACATGCAAAATAAGGCAGTGATTTATTTTTAAAAAGTAATCAGAACTATATCATTGTACTTACAGTCAAAGTTCCCTACCTGTTTTATTTTAATTTTTTTGAATGCAAGTTAGTATAGCCATAGTTAGGGAAGAAGATGGCTTCCAACTACAGTGGGTACACTGCAGATTACCTGAGGCAGTTGTGCCAGGAGAGAGGAGTCCAGCATGAGGGGAGAGCCAATAAGCAGAACCTCATGGAGGCTCTGGTGGCAGGTGATGCCCAGATCCTCAAGTCACAGTCTGTGACTGAAAAGAACAGAACCTTGGCAGGGAGGGGCCAGGGTCCAGTGCAGTGTCCAGATCCAGTGAGGAGGACAGCAGGGCCAGTGCAAGCCAAGGGCCACAGCAACAGGGGAAGGTCACCAACATGCTGGAGCCAGAAGGGCTCAGGCTACAGATGGAATTGCGGAGAATGGAGCTGGAGTTCCAGAGAGAAGAGAGGAGAGAGCAGCATGAGGCTGCGTGAGAACAGCAAGAGGCTGAGTGACAGCAGTGAGAGGCTGAGTGAGAAGAGCATGAGCGACAGAGGCAACATGAACTGGAGAAGCTACGACTCCAAACCCCAGCACCAGAGCAGATAAGTGGCCTGGGTTTACCTGGAACTACAGGACTGGGTTACAAATTAAATTCTAAATTGATAGCTGAATTTAAAGAGGGGGAAGATGTGGATGCCTTTTTAAATTCCTTTGAAAAAGTATGCATTCAGGCAAATATTTCTAGAGGGTCTTGGAGCTTCCAGCTATCCCCGCTACTTACCGGGAAAGCTCGGGATGCATTGGGTCAAATGAACAATGAGGACAGTAATGACTACAGTGAACTTAAAGCTGTACTTTTAAAAAAGTATGATTTAACTGTAGAAGCATACAGAGTTAAATTCCATAAGCTCAGGAGAAGCCCTGACATGAGCTATGAGGAGTTAGCCACTAAACAACAGCAGTTTTTAAAATGTTGGTGGGAAGGAATTGAAGCAGACTCTGTAGAAAAAATGTAAAATGTTTTACTGTTAGAGCAGTTTTGAGGGGCATGCCCAGCAGAGCTGAAAACCTGGCTGGAGGACCGAGATCCAAAAACAATGCAAGAGGCTACTGAACATTCGGACCGCTATGCCAGGAGCAGACCTGCTCTGAGAGCAAATGGGGTGGACATGGCAGTGTAGAAAGGGAAAAGCATGCCTTCAGGGCAGATAAAACCCTCCCTGCCTCCACCGAAACCAGGTAGCCCCAGGTTACAAAGAAAAGTTTTACCTGAGAAAAGAAATGAATGTTGGGTTTGCAAAGAACCTGGTCATCTGGTCAGACAGTGTCCCAAAAGGACAAACGGTGCACAGAGTGATGCTAGGAAAGAAGTGGGTTGTTTGTGTGTCCCTGAAAGCATGCCAGTAACCATGAGGGAACACATGCACCCAGTTACTGTGAATGGGGTACAGACACATGGATTGAGGGACACGGGGGTGTCCCTGACTTTGGTAAAAGGGGATTTGGTAGAGCCGGGTCAGCTTATACCCAATCAATTTGTGACTGTACGGGGATTCACTGGGGAGGACAAAACATTGCCACTCGCTAGTGTTCTCCTAGACTGGGGTGAGACAGGGGGAACTGTGCAAAAGGTTGCTGTAGCCGAGACACTGGCTGTCGATGTAATTATTGGCAACAATCTCAAATGGGATGGTGCGTGCAGTTACCCACAGCCAAGTGACAAAGGAAAATTGTAGTTCCCTGGACCCCATAGATGCCCCTGCGGAAACCACTGGGAGGCTGGTTTCCCAGCCTGTGTCTTCTGATTTGGAGAATAATGAAGGGGAGGTAGAAATTCCCCAGGTAGCAGATAACCAAACAGCTATGAAGGGTTACTCCGAGGAAGGAGGGGTGACCCATTGTCAGAGGGTTAGGGATGGCAGTGATCCTGAATGCCCTGATGATAGAGCTAGGGGCCCTAGTATAGAAACTGAAGGGGACCTATCCCATGCCTTGGAAATGTGTAAGGAGTTTGCAGCTGCTCAGAAAAGTGACCCTAGTCTAGAGAAGCTGAGGGCTTGGGCAGACTCTGATGGAGCACAGGGAGGTGATGGGAAACATAAGCTTTATTGGGACAGTGGACTGATGTATATGCAGGATGCTAAGACAGAGGGAGGGGTGATAGGCAGACAGCTTGTTGTTCCTCAGGGGTACCGTGAGCAGTTGCTCAAGACTATGCTGTACATGATATTGCCATGTCTGGTCATCTGAGAATCATGCGCACCACAAAGTGGTTGGCCTAGAATTTCTATTGGCCCAACTTCACCCAGCAGGTGGCGGAGTATTGCAAGTCTTGTCACTGATGCCAAGAAATAAGGAAGGTGGGTAAGAAAACCCAAGCTGCCCTAATTCCCTTGCCCATAGTGGAGGAGCCCTTCCAGAGGGTGGGAATGGATATTGTGGGGCCTTTAAATACCGCCAGCTCCTCCGGGAAGAGGTTCATCCTGACTGTGGTGGCGTATGCCACCCGGTACCCAGAGGCAGTCACCCTATCCTCACTGAGGACAGACAAAGTGGCAGATGCCTTACTAGGGATTTTCTCCCATGTTGGGTTTACACAGGAGGTTATCACTGATCAAGGGGGTTCCTTCATGTCGGACCTGATAAAATGTTTGTGGGAGAAATGTGGGGTGGTGCAGAGATGCACAACACCTTATCACCCACAAGTCAATGGGCTTGTGGAAAGATTTAATGGTACCCTTAAGTCAATGCTCCAAGCATTTGCTGAACAGCATGGGAGGGACTGGGAGAAATACCTTCCCCACCTGTTGTTTGCATTGGGGGGGCCCCAAGAGTCGACAGGGGTTTTCCCCCTTCCAGCTCTTATATGGACACTGGGTATGTGGGCTCCTAGACTTGATCCAGGAGGACTGGGAAGGCAAGCACGCCACCCAGGGCACTCCCATAGTGGATTATGTCCTTAGGTTTAGGGAAAAGCTGAAGGAGCTTATGGGGACAGCCCAGAGCAACCTGGCAGCTGCCCAACAAAAACAGAAGGTGTAGTATGACCGCAGAGTCAGAGCTCGCTCATACACTGTGGGCCAGGAAGTCATGGCCCAAATTCTGGTCCAGAAGGACAAGCTATAGGCCAAGTGGGCAGGACCGTACAAAGTAGTCAGACAGGTAAATGACGTAAACTACATTATAGAGTTATGTGACAGATGACATACACAAAGAATGTACCATGTCAACATAATGAAGCCATATGCTAATAGGGCTGACATGGTGTTTGCAGTGTGTAGTCCTGGGGAGGGGACGGATGAAGTAGACCTCCTTCTGGACTTGCTGGAAGAAAGCAAGTGGGAGTCCTCTGTGGAGGCAATTAAAATGTTGCCCCAGTTGACCCTGGACCAGATCCAGGAAATAAGGGAGGTTTTAGCAGACTTTGCCCCACTGTTTAGCACCAAGCCTGGACTAATCCCCTTAGAGATGCACAATGTGGAGACAGGGACACAGGTGCCCATATGGCGGACAGCATATTGGGTGTCAGAGGCTGTCCAAAAGGACATTAGGAGGGAGGTGGAGAAATGCTGAATTTAGGGCTAATCCAGAAATCCCACAGCCCCTGGGCCTCACCCTTAGTCTTGTTCCCAAGCCAGATGGCTCTACTCATTTTTGTGTGGATTATCATGGACTCAATGTAGTCCCAAAGTCAGACACCCACCCAATGCCATGGACGGATGAACTCCTGGACAAGTTGGGAGGGGCAACATACCTTACAACTATTGGCCTGACAAAGGGGTACTGGCAGGTAGAGTTAACTGTCAGAGCTAGGGAGAGGTCGGCCTTCATCACTCCGATAGGGTTATTTGAATTTAAAGTAATGCCTTCCGGAATGAAGAACGCCCCAGCCACTTTCCAAAGGTTGGTGAACCAGGTGTTAAATGGTGCTGAGGAGTACGCTGTGGTGTACCTGGATAACATTGCTGTCTTTAGTGCCAGCTGGGAGGAACACCTTTCCCACCTTAGGGAAGTGCTGGGCAGGATACAGAGGGCCGGGCTCACTGTCAAAGCTGAGAAGTGCCAGGCGGCCATGGCTGAAGTGTTATACCTCGGGCATGTTGTAGGCCAGGGACAGCTCTGTCCTAACCAAGTGAAAATAGAGTCAATCAAGGCATGGCCCAGACCAGAAACACAGAAGCAGGTCAGGAGTTTTCTAGGGAGAGCAGGGTACTATAGGAAATTTGTACCCAATTACAGTGCCCTGGCCGCTCCCCTATCTGGCCTGTTAAAGAAAAGGATGCCTAAGAAAATTACCTGGGAACCAGCCGGTGAACAAGCCTTTACCAGACTGAAGGAGGCACTGTGCAGTGCTCCTGTATTGACAAGTCCAGACTATAGCAAGCCCTTTGTAGTCCAGACTGATGCCTCATATGTGGGTATTGGGACAGTGCTGAGTCAGAAGTCCAACCAAGGGAAAGATCACCCCATAGTGTACCTCAGTAAAAAGTTACTTCCCAAGGAGCAGACTGGAAAAAGAGTGTCCTGCCATGGTGTGGGCCCTAAAGAAGTTAGAGCCATACCTATACAGGCAGCATTTTGAGGTACAAACTGACCACAACCCCCTGGTTTTGCTGGCATAAATGGGTAAAGCAAATGGTAGGCTACTAAGATGGAGTCTTGCCTTGCAAGGGTATAACATGTCTGTCTCACACAGGGCTGGGGCAGCCAATGAAAATGCAGATGGATTGTTGCATCAGTATGAGCAATGAACTAATTTGGGGAGCTCATCCCATGCCGGGGATAGAGCCCCAAAATTCAGTCTAGGTGGGGAGGACTGTGACGCTCTGCCATCTGCTTATTATTATATTGAATAATATTTGTGTTATAAATAAAATGTGTATGGCATGTGACTGCCTGCTT
Source organism: Neoceratodus forsteri (assembly GCA_016271365.2). NCBI lineage: Eukaryota > Metazoa > Chordata > Ceratodontiformes > Ceratodontidae > Neoceratodus > Neoceratodus forsteri. The sequence continues at coordinate 764,955,082 of CM057450.1, forward strand.
AAGGTTGGTAGTCAATGAGAGAGAAGTGACCTTTGACTGCCAAGGTGTCAGTGTTGGTGAAGTAGCATTATGTTAAACTGATCAGGGAAACCCCTAATTAAAATCCTTCCTTCCAGAGGGACAGTTTATTACCTCTTATAACCTGCTCCTGTTTTTGAAGTTGGAAACTAAATATTAATTGTATGACCCTTGCAGAGAGGGAAGCCAACTGGCTGATCCTTTATGGTTTTCTCACCTAGCAGAGAACTAGTGACATGATTGTGGGATTGTGAAACATCAAAGGGGATGTTTTGATCAAAGACTGTCATATTTTGGGAAATAGCTAGTTGCTGATTTTCACAGTAATAACATACATCCGTGTGGATAGTTATGTTAAGAAGTTAAAGCTAGGAGGATCTAACTGTGACCTCACCAAAAGGGGTGGGGAGATGGATTTTGAAATAGGCAGGCATCTGAGGAAAATATGGCTTTTTATTCTGGACTCAAGAGAGACTTAGTTCTCTGGACTTAAGAAGGCACTTTATGGTAGCATCTAGCTAGGCAAGAAGTTTTAAGTATTTGTGGTAGGCGTATTTGTGTTCTGTAACTTCCATTTATTTTATGTGACCGTAAGTTATTGATATAATTGTTCTGTGTTTGATTTTACCTGTTTTACAATATTTAGTAAACAATAATTTATTTAAAATACCGCCTATGCTTTTTCTCAGTTCTTTTGCATGTGAATGCTGAACCTGTGTTTAAGTCTGACAGCTGTTAAGGGCTTGAATGTGTTACTAATCTTGCTAATGGTAAGAATATACCTAGGTCTCATATTGTGTCGTAAGGGTACATTTTGGAAACCTAGCTGGGTGCCACTGGGCGAAGGATTGTACTGCATTCCCGAAGAGGGTACATATCTAAGCTGGTTAACTGGGTGCACTAGCATAAGGTTCACATTTGACCCCCAGGACTCGAGGCTGGTAGGTGATTCGGACCCAAAACAGACAGGAGGGTTACCCTGTCTGTCTCCTGTTCACACTATTGCACTTTGAGGTTGGCACTGTGGTAGCAGAGGGCCTGACTTGCAGAGTGCGTTTGTGACAAACGGCACAGGGAACCCAGGTCTCTAAGAGCCCAACTGGTGCACCAGGGCTGAGTTAACTTGGTCAAAATAGTGTTGAGGTCGATGGCAGGAGAAGAGTGTGTCGATGGAGGAGGAGTCACCGGCATAGGGCACGATGAACAATCCATTGGGTCCGGAGAGCCCTCAGGCCCTGACATCAGAGGGCCTGGTGAAGTGTCAGTCAGAGACAGAGGGGCTGATGTCAATGACCAGAGGGTCGAGGACCAGGGGGGCCAACAACCCAAGGGTCAACGGCTGACCTCCCTGTAAAACAGGTGGAGGCACTGTCAGTAGGGGCCTGGAAGAAACAGAGGCCTGGACAGCAGTAGGTGTCGGTGTAGCCGCAGTTGACGGAGCACCCCTAGATGAGGAAGAAGAGGCCTTCAGTGAGCAGAAGCTCTGCCAGGGACAGTGGTCCCATTCCCCAAGGACTTGTTTCAGGTCTCCGAGGCCTGGAAGCTTGATGAACCCACCAGCAACTGGGAAGGAGGGACCCTAGAGGACCCCTGCCCAGAACTGGCTACCTGCTGTTCCATGAGAAATTTCTTCAAAACCTTTTTGCATTGCCTAAGGGTTGTGATGTTGAATTTTTGACAGAGCTCACAGTCAGAAACATTGTGGTCAATCCCAAGACAGCAGACACAGAGGTTGTGGTCCTCTTCCTTCAGCAGCAGCAGCAATGGAAGAGAGATGTGGAAGGAGTAACTGTTGACATAAACAAGGCAAATGAATCACTTGTAAAAAAGAAATTCTAAAATCTAAGGTAAAAGAAAAAAGAAAAAAGAGCAGGCAAAAATGGCGTGCACTGCGACGGAGCTTCCATGGAGACCTATGTGACTGGAGTCAACGGCAACAAAAAACTGAGGAGGGAGCTGGCCACTTATGCCTTTATAGGGTTAATGATGTCAACAGGTGACATCGGCATGGGTGGCCCCAGTTGTACTGCTGGAAAATCTTCTGTGTGGATCCTGCTTCACTGATGGTGAAGTTTCTATGGTGTGACCTGATGACTGAGATACCCCCGAAGAAGATCTATCACTTCTCTAGGATATGATAAAGGCAGTCTTATGGGGCAAATTAATAGCCTGTGCATCCCACCAGTGGTAAAGCTAGGGAGGCAAAATTGAAAGCCTTGCAAAACACCCTTCAAACTCTTCCAGTTTTTGCCATGCCGGGAGATCGGTGACTGGAGCCTCAAATTTCTCAGCGCTAAGCTGAGATCCAACAAATCTTAGATCTGAAGGTAGAACTAACATTGTTTTACTTATGTCATAATGCCATGATGGGAGAGCCGGGGTGGGGGCCACACTTCTGGCCTGCCGGAGGGCGCAGATCTGCATAACTCACTTGCAAGACGCAGCCTCTCACATTTTGGTGCATAGGCGGGAAGATACCCAGAGAATCCTTATGTACTATTATCAAACCCCTTATACTGCAGACTCTTGTCCTCAGCAGCAAATTCCAGCCTTCCAGTCTTCTCTCTCACTCCTGACACTATCCCAGGCTCAAGCCTTTGCATTATTACATCCAATTACCATGGAAGAGGTGGAAGGGGTACATCCGAATTGTAAGACAAGTCAATGCCCAGGCCTGGATGGTTACTCCATGGAGGTATACAAAAAATTCCCGGATTGCTTCTTCCCCCACTCCTCCTGTCTTACTAATCCATACAAAATGGTGGAACCTCTCCCCCTCCTGGAAATATGCAACAGTATCTGCCCTACCTAAACCTGGAAAAGGACCCAACATTACCTGCATCCAACAGGCCTATATCAATTTTATTTTTTAAACTCAGTTTATTAAGACAGTGCATCAATACAGTCGTCACATACAAATTCAACAGTAATCAATCTACACAGCTAGAGAGTGGTATAAAACATTTAACAGCGTCTAGCTATGCATTGTATTAGAGTGTCTTTATACTGTATTAGAGTGTCTTTATACCTACTATAATGAATCCACTGTTCGAAAGTCTATTATATTTGTTTCAGTTAGTCCATAGTTTTTGCTTACTTATTTTCCACTGATCAATGCATTCAAACTGTTATTATCAAACTGAACAGTACATTGGATACTAACTGTGACAGATTATCATTAATAAATGGTTCGTGTGTGTGTGTGTGTGTGTGTGTGTATCTACTTCTTTACATTATTTAGACATTTTACATTCAACACAAATGAATTTTGGTGTTCAAATTATACCGTGGAGCCTGTATGTCTTCTCTGACTCTCTTTAGTTTCTTTTATTATATTTGCTTGCACACGCAGCACAAAGCAAAGTGAACATCTTGTTACAATAACACAGTTTCAGAAGTGTGTCACTGTAAGGTCCAGTGTAGCTCAAGCTACAGTGGGCACGGCAGTGACAGCCCAATAATCAGCCAACCTGATCATGACTGTTTTTCCTGCTTGCTGGGTGGAAACTTCAGGAAGTTTAAATGAGTGAGTCACTCCTATCCCCACCCAGCAAGCAGAGAATCCCCCCCAACCAAGCTATCCCCACCCAGCAAGCAAAGAACCCCCCCAACCAAGCTGGCTCAGCTGCTTGTCCACTGCCTCTCCATTTCTGTTCTCCCTATACCTACTATTAAAATCAGCTGTTCACCCTCAACCTCATAACAAACAGTGACGCAGACTCCACTAGCTACCCCCACCCACCTGAAACCCTGGCACTGCTGGTTTCTTTTCTGCCGCTTAGCAGTGCTGGTGTTTCAGGTAGCTAGTGGAGTCTTTGTACAGTAACTATTTTTTTAAAGCAGGTATAGAGAGAGTAGAAACAGAGAGGGTCCCGGTTCTGTCACAAAAAGAAATTTGATAGTGCAACACCCTACACTACACACAGCTACACAATGCATGTGTGCCAAGCTGCTGTGTGGTAGTCAAGGCAACATGATATATAAATTAGCACCACCAATGATGCAGTCGAGATGCAGTATAAGGGATGCTCTGAGAGGCAGGCAGAGTATGACAGTCATCTGACACGTGGATGGAGAGAAGATAAAACATTTACAACCTAAGTAAGTTTGCTACATTTTTCAACAGAACTTGTATAAAATTACCAAAAATAAACTCACTAAAGAATGTTCCTGACAACAGCTGATGTTCTGTGAATCAAAGTGCATGAGCAATCTCAATCCTAAGGCACCCGGTCAAGTACCAGTTAAAGAGAACTCCTATTCAAATTCTACTAGTGGGCCTAAACATGAAACTATTGCATGAGTTTATCCTTTGCACCCAAGGGTAGCGAAACATGGAACACTTTTGTTCCTTAATTTTCCATTTGCCCCAAACACATGCTTGATTTGTGCACAAGTGGGTGGTTTCTGTTGTTCCTGAGTGAACTGAGAGGTGTCCTCCAGATTCGTAGTCATGCAAAAAAGTCCCTGTCCCTGTAAAAAAAATAGTTGTCCTTTCTGGCTGACTCCCCATGTCCCCACCCTTCGCTCAGCCCAGCCTGTGTGAAAGGCACACAAAAAATCACCTGCCATCATGCTGTCTTCCAGCCTTCCCTCTGCCCCCCACCTACACAAAAACTACTCGCTGCTGTGGTGGGACTTTTCAGTTTCCTCCTCCATCCCAACACAAAAACATCTGCTTACATGCCAAGACATTCAGGTTTAACAACCCTCACACACACACACACACACACGCACATGCACACACACACACACACACAGGCAACAGTCTGCTGGCTGGAAGAGAGCACGCTCAGGAAGTGGACTTCAGAGCACAGCTGCTTTATGCGGCTTATATTTGACTACAAAAATCGGGTGTTATGTTAGCGCACTAGCGCAGCCAACATCTTGTGGCAGTGGGGATTTGGAGGTGTGGACGCTGTTGGGTGAATGCAGGGCACACACCAGTAGGTGCATCCCTCATTCCCCAACCAGCCTGCATGCTGGCGCCACACCATGCATACTAATGCATACTAATGTGGCGAGCACATCTAAGGAAAGGTCCGCTGCAATGCGAGCAAAGCTCATCACACACACAGCGGACCCTTCCTACGTGCTCACCAGCTAGTAACATGAGTGGCTAAACTGCCGACCCGGGGTGCCCAATCCCCAGTCGGCTTACCCTGCAAAGAGCGACGGGGGACGACTCCCATCAGCAGAGTGTGTCTCCCCTACTGCTTGTTTGCTGATGGAGGTGCCAAATCCCCCGCCGGCATCCGTCTCCCCCTTTCCCTCTGTAATGTGCGGCAGAGCCCACTCCCTGTTGACATGATGTCCCCCCTTCTTCTGTGCCGACAGGGTGCCCAATCCCATCGGCTACTGCCCTGAAAAAAACCACCTGTAAAAAAAACCATCCGCGATGTGTTTTTTAGTACTGCAAGCAGAAAATGGTCCCTCGTAGTCTCCCACCCACCACCCGCACCCACCCACTGCACCCTGACTCCCCACCCCCCTCACCCCATACTCACCTCCAGAGCTCGCACAATGATCTTTGGTTTACGGAACACTTCTTCACTCTTCAAAGCCGACCGCAAACTGAGGAAATGCCGGTGAGCTGTATAATGGGACAAATAGAGTTTTTCCAACCTTGATGCATATCTCGGGCATTGTTTGGAATTTGTGCACCAAATTTTCAACGTGGGGTTTTTGGGACCCCTTCTCATGAATTCTGTCAGTTATGATGTTAATCAGTCTGGAAAGGTGATTTCGCAGTCACTGAGTGGAATCACCTTTCGGGACTGATTAACGTAAAGACAGTGGCAGTGTTCATGAGGTGGGCTCTCAAAAAGCCTATGTTGCAAATTTGGTGGAAAAAATCAAAAAAATGGCTGTTTTATGAGTGTGCGTTGCGCAGTTGCTACGCACACTTGTAACTTCGCGAATTTGCAATATTTCCATGTCATTTTTCTACACCTCCTTGTGAACAGTACAGCTGTCATTTTTCACATCCTGGCTGAAATGTGTTTCCGCACTTCTGGTGCACAATATCGTGGTCGCTGTGGAAGATCAGTGTTCAGGGGAGATTACGAAAATGACAGTGACACTGTTCATGAGCAAAGGTCCTAAAATGCCTATGTCGAAAATTTGGTGACAATACTCCATAAAATGACTGTGTTACGAGCGTGCATTGTGCAGTTTGCGCGCACGCGCGTATCGTTGTGCATTTGTAATATTGTCACTCTGGATTTTCACCATTGACATTTTTCCACACCTCTTGATGAACAGTGAAGCTGTCATTTCACATATCCTGCCCAAAATGTGTTTTCGCATGTCCGGCACAGAATAACGCAGTCGCTGTGTGAAATCACTTTTTGGGGCAGTTTGAGGAAATGACAGTGACACTGCACATGAGCAGAGGTGATAAAATGCCTATGTTGAAAATGTGGTGCCGAAACTCCATAAAATGACTGTGTTACCAGTGTGCGCTGCACATTTCCCACGCACCCTTGTAACTTTGCACATTTGCAATATTTACATGCCACATTTTCACCACTGCCATTTTTTTACACCTCCTTATGAAGAGTACAACTGTCATTTTTCACATCCTGCCAAAAATGTGTTTCTGGACTGCACTACCAAAGCCAATGCCAGCGTGATAACATTCGGCATTGACGAATGCTGGTTTTTTTTCTGTCACAGCAAGATAACACTGCTGCTCGACCACAACATAGAGAATACTGGATGGGCAACTATGCACAACCAGTGTGTTCTGCCACAGAAGGGTTCTGATTACATCTGACCTCAAGAGCGAAGCTCGAGAGGTCCATGGGAATCAGAACCCCGAGGTGACAGATCACACAGGTTGTGGATAAAGTTGCTCATCCTGTATTTTTTATAGCGTATAGTAGAATTATGTGAAATGTGTGCATTGTGTTTTTTTTTCTCTTTTTCATAATGAAACTTACTTGAAAAGTCTCTAGAGGTCCTAGAATACTGTCACCACAGAATTAGAGGAAAGCAATAAAGTGCCAGCATTCCAAGTGGTTCTGCTGTAGTAGTGACATCACTACTGCAGCAGAACAACATAATGACATTACTACTGCAGCAGAACATATAGAATAGTGTATGGTTGCTCATACACAGCAAGTCTATGTTGCCTTCAAGGGGATATGATGATGTCACACAGACCTTGAGAGCGAATCTCGAGAGGTCCGTGTGACGGAATCACTTCCCCAAGATGGCAACAATGCCTTGATGTATTTAAGCAACCATATACTATTTTATATAGTATATGGTTCCCCAAACTGTAGGACATTTGACTTTTGACAAGGTTCATACCTTGTGAATATTGTCTCGCTCTGTCACTCGCTCAGTCGCTCCCTCACGGTCCATGCTGCAGTCGCCATGCAGTTCCGACACCGAAGATACCGGTGCTTCACTGCTTCCTGCGGTCCTGCTCTCAGTAAAAGAAATAAAAAAAAAACCTGGCAAACTGATAGTTTGGGAACATGGAGCCGAGTATGGCAGTCCGTGTCCCAACTATCTGACTGAATGGCACTACCGACTGATCATTAGACACCTCCGCCATTTTAGAGTGCATTTTTTGATCAGCTCTGTTTTCAGCCAATCATGTAGCAGCTCAAGGCTGAAAAGTTGTTGTACTATCGATCTGACATCAGAATGATAGTACAGCAACTTTTTTGACCTTTGAACTGTCCTACAACAACATTTGGGAAGCCACTGTTTTCCATCTAGAATAAGCCCTAACCATATATTATAAGCGTATTCCAGGCATGGAATTTCATGCATAACAGCATTCCACTATACACTACAGCACAGTCTCAATGTAGGTGCACTGATCTGGTTATATTGGGGTCCCGTGCAGGCAAGCCAGAGAGCAGTAGGGGGGTGTAAGGGGACAACAGAGAAAATGTGAACAAATAGAATAATACAAAACATAACTGCAAATAATAGATTGTGTATGTGTCTGAGTGAGTGAACTGTCTGTGACACATGCCTTACACTAGCTTTCTGCCCTGTGTATGGGCCTCTCACCAGGAGCTACAACAACAAGCCAGCCTTGAATGATTTACCAGTACTAGACCACTCTGTGTGTATATGTAACCACTGTAGCTGAGCTCTGTGAGAGGGCCATGTGTTGGCCTTAACTTGTAAAATACACCTGCAGCATATACATTTTAGAGGGGCTGTGTGTGTGTGTGTGTTCAGTGGGATCACTAATGCAGTAATGTGTGCCTGGTCAGAGAGGTACCGAAAAATATCACCCGCTTGTATATTTGAATCTAGAGGGTATTTTTATATATTTTGAGGGTTTGTGTTCCCTGTGATTCTGGTTTCAACTTGCAGCAGTGGATTCCTGACCCTCCATGGACTGAATTTTGCAGACAGGTGTTGCCCACCCACACATGTAGTATACATTTCAGGGTAGTCATGTTCACTGGGACCATGGATGTAGGGATTCATTCCTAAAAGGAAAGCAAAGACAAGACAGGATGCTCAGAGTGCTTAAACGGTGCCCCATGGCGTGAGCTGTACAGCCTAAATCCAAAGGGGCACTCATTGTATCCACCAATGCTACGCTGCAGAATCAGGTTTAAACATTTTTAGTTTTGAATATGCAATGACAAAACAGCACGGTCTGTATACAGCGTCTACTTGACATTTGTGGACCGTACTGTTTTGTCATTATATATGTATTTATAAAGAAAAACTTTGACACCTGATCCTGTGGTGTAGCACTGCTGGATGTCACACAAGTTTGTCTCTTTTCTACAATTCATACCTGAAAGGACTTGTCATGGACTGACGAGTACAGTGAGACTCAAAATATCTACCATCTACCACCCCTTCCAATATTTAGTATTAATACCAAGAGTTCTCACTGGCTTGTTACTCTTCGAGTGTAAAGTGAAAACAATGGTGTGTTTTTTTTGTATAGTTATGTTTTTAACTGTATTTTTTTTACAGGTGTCTATGTTTCTGCATACTGCAACAGGCTCTCTTTCTTCATGGGGTTTTATATATGGGCATCTTTTTCAAACCAGTTCCAGCTTACTGACAACATAAAGGGCACACATTTGATGAGACAAGTACCTCTCCTTGTATCCTACTCTCCAGTGTCATCCTAAACTAGGCACATTAGAAAATATTAACCCTTGATTCCATCCAGCACCCAAAACTGCCATTGCTAGCAACATCCAAATATTGCATTCCACCAAGTATTAACAAAACAAAAACTTTTATTGGACTATTTCAGATAGCCATAGAAGTGGAGATTCTTCAGCTAGTGCTGAGTGTATTGTGCTGGATTAAAAAAAAACACACATGCAATTGAGGCCACCTCCCACCCCAAAAAAGAAGAGTATTTTGTGCCAAATTATTTGTTGTTCATCTTATGAGCATTAGAGGTCTATTGTAGCATGAATTCAACACATAACCTGGGCATCACAAACGTACTGGGTGTCCACCACATAGCTGCACACAGTAAGATATTAATGCTTTTTGTGAGGGTCTTTGGCAATGTTTCTGCATTTATACATCATTACCTGTGAACCTTTTCATTTATCAATCATGACAATTTCTCTAGTATAGCGCTTGTCATTCATTTTTTTAATTTTAGCCTCTGCATGATCTGTACCAACAAATACACAGCAAACACAAGCAGGCAAGCAAATATTCAGCATTGACAAATGGTTGTTTTTCTCCAATGGCAGCAGCAGAATAATTACCTCTATGTTTAGTTTGGAGTGCTCTATTCCTTGTCTTCTCGCTCGTCCCCCAGGGAACCCACCTCTCTCCTTTCCCAAGGTTGCCAATGCAAGATAAATGTCTCCATGGTGTGGCAGAGTGCGACTGTTACTCTTTTTGTATTCTGTATGTCTGTGACCCTCTGTATCCATGTTTCTGCCCATGGGCTATTAGGTAGCAGCCACACGACTGTTATGCATTTAAGGGCCACAAAATGTAGTATTGCAAACATAGTCTTGTCAGCTTTATCTGTCATGCCTGCGGTTGGGACTCCCAGCAACAAGTGCATAAAGGTAAATGGGATGTTGACACTCCAGATACCAGACAGTGTATTATATATCTCTGTTCAGACGGTGAGCAGTTTTTCACGGCCCAGAAGATACAGTATGTGCATGAAATTCTACCTAACCACACCTCCTCCAGTATCTGTCTGCATTCCTTATGGCGAAGTGCTTAGTCACTGTGGGGGGTATGAAAGTAGAGTATCAGCACTCGCCACCTAAATTCTCTCCACCCTGGTGATGCGGTGACCCCCCCAACCTCTCTACCACCTTAGTCCAGTCTCTATCCTGGAACTGTGTGTCTGCAACTCCTCTTCCCATTTTCCATGTATATTCTGTAGGTTTGTGGAGTTTAGCCCTAGCAGCAACTGAAGGCCCCTGTTACGCACTTTCCCCTACCTACCAGCATAATGGCCCAATAAAGAAAGTCCTCTCACACAGTGGGGTTTCTCTTTTTTATTTATTTATTTTATTTAAAATTTGGTGACTGGGTAGGCCCACTGAGCCTCGAAGGTCCCTTTTTCAGGGGTGACCCGGGATGACAATACATATTTTCATACAGAGAAAGACTTGGGTTACAGAGTAGTTTCAGGTGTGTGAGCAGGCTACAGCCATGGTTATCATCAAGCATCAGTCCTTACAAATATGTTGACAGTAGAATTAACAAAAGGTGCAGAAGAAATGTAATTTTGCATGGTAAGCTCATTGTTTACTATTGGCATGGTTCTGTGGAAAGTTAGCTGTGGTACTATGCCTAGAGGGAAGCACTGTGGAACCTGATAAGGTGCTTGGAGGATCTGGATATTAGGATAGAAGCAAGCGGGTGGGGGTCATGAGCCATGGCAATGACAAGTGCTAGTATCAGACATATAATGGCCTGCTTCCTACCTTTACAGGCGGGCACTCCCCCTCCCCACAGAACGCTGCCGACCGCGGCAGTAACGGAAGAAACAGCTCCTACCTGGAGCCTCCCACTCGCTAACCAGCTGAAATCCAGGTGGGCACTCCCCCCCCCACAGAACGCTGCCGACCGCAGCAGTAACAGAAGAAACAGCTCCTACCTGGAGCCTCCCACTCGCTAACCAGCTGAAATCCAGGCGGGCACTCCCCCCCCCCACAGAACGCTGCCAACCGCGGCAGTAACGGAAGAAACAGCTCCTACCTGGAGCCTCCCACTCGCTAACCAGCTGAAATCCAGGTAAAGGCTCACTCTGCTCTGCAACTCCTGCCTTTAGACTGCCGTGGGGGTGCTTCCTCCATGCAACCAAGGACTCTAGGCTTCTCTGCCCCACATCCTCACTGATTGGTTTTGTGGACTTCCGCTGTGGGGTGCTACCTGAGAGGGTAGTGTGGGACTCGGGTTCAGTCTCAGCCAAGTAGAATCTACAGTAGGACCTGTTGTGTTTGTACCTGCACTCGAAGTAATGCCTTTGCTATGTTCTGTGTAGGACTGCCATGCTAGTGATTAGTGCTTTGTTCGATTTTGTACCTGAAGTAATGCCACTTTAACCAGCATGCTAGGATAGCCAAGTTTATAGTTAGGGAATTGCCTGATCCAGTGATAGATGTTAGACCTTGTAAGCTGCATACTAGGATAGCCAGTTTAATGTAATTGCAAAGATACTCTTGCACTGGAAAATTATTATATTTCTTGTCCTTTTCTTTTTTTTTTTTTTTTTAAATCAAGGCTACTTGTTACTAGATAGTGTGCTATTGGCTTCCGAATCTGCGCATGCGCAGTGTGACGCCTGAGTTTAAACAACTATTCAAATCTTCCCACTGCATACTAATTTCTTCTCCTGCTTCCTACCTTTACAGGCGAGCACTCCCCCCCCCCCGACAGAACACTGCCGACCGCGGCAGTAATGGAAGAAACAGCTCCTACCTGGAGCCTCCCACTCGCTAACCAGCTGAAATCCAGGTAAAGGCTCACTCTGCTCTGCAACTCCTGCCTTTAGACTGCTGTGGGGGTGCTTCCTCCATGCAACCAAGGACTCTAGGCTTCTCTGCCCCACAGCCTCACTGATTGGTTTTGCGGACTTCTGCTGTGGAGTGCTAGCCCGCCCCAACCACCCAGGGGCGGCCCTCAACATATCGGCCCGCACTGATTACATCACTTCCTGTGTGCCAAATTCTATGTCCCCACTTTCCTATTTGCAGGTTATACCTGCTGGCCACCAGAGGTCACTGTGCCCCCTGCCTATTTGCTCCTACCAGCCAAATCTACTCTATCCCTGTGTCTGTCTCCCTACCCCACCACTTGCATCTCCCATCCTTTTCCACCCCTGACCACCCTCTCCGCTGTCATCCAAGCTCCCCATCTTACTCCGAACAGTTCTTGCCCCACTCCTATCATGCCTGTTATCCTCTTTCCTGCCTGTCTCTCTCTCCTTCCCCTCCTACTAATGTCTCTTGCTTTCCCTAGGGTCACTGTATGCCCGCAGACTCTCTACTCTTGCGCTCCTAGTTGCCCTCCTGCTCTCCCATCCTTTTGTTTCCCTGCCCCCTCACACCTTCCTCCTCCACCCATCCTATATGCTCCTCTCCACACCACCCCCCACCTGGGCACTTCCTCTCCCACCCCCCCTGCTCCTGCGAGCATCTTATCATGCTTGCATTCCCAGCCTGTGCTGCCCTACCCACCCCCTGTGCTACCAAACCTCCCTGCTCCTCCTATCCCCATCAGCGTAAACTCTCCTTCTGCCACCCGCTATCAAGGGAGACTCTCCTCCTCCTGCTCCTGACTGGTAACATACATCCCAATCCTGGGCCTGCTTGCAATGGCTCCCCATTGAAATCCTCCGGGCTGACAGCCCATAAACATATGTAGCCTCCTTAAAAACCTGACTCTCTACATTGCTGGGTGGCGGTTCATAAACCAGACATTATTGCAATAGTTGAAACCTGGCTGTCAGACTCCACCCCTGACTCCCTGGTCTCACTCCCTGGCTACTCCCTCCACCGGGAGGACCGTGTTGGTAGGCGAGGTGGGGGCTGTGCCATTTATGTCAAAGACCCTCTCATTGGACTAGCCCTCCCTGCCCCTGTCCTTGACCACAAGGCCCAGGCCCTAACACTAAAACTATCTCCTGACCCCTCTAGGGGTCCCATCTACCTGACTACAGCATACATGCCCCCTAAAAATCAAGCTCAGGCACTAGGCCCGTTAATTGACTATCTTACCTCCTTACCCCACTCCTCCGACCAAATCGTGGTGGGTGACTTGAACATCAATTGGCTTAGCCCCACATCCTCTTCCTCCCGTGATGCTTTTGCTGCTGTTGACCTAACTCAACTAGTCTCCCAACCTACTAGAGTAAACTCCAGAAGGGGGTCTAGCACTCTCCTGGATGTGGTCCTCACTAATCGCCCTTGCCACATGCACAATATCCAAATTCTCCCGGACTGTCTTAGTGACCACTCCCCAGTTCTCTTCAACTGGTCAACCTCCCTGCCCAAGCCCACTGCACAAACTACCCATCGGCGGCGGCTCAGACCTGGTGGGTTGAAAGACCTTAAGCTTCTCCTAGCCCACATTGACTAGTCCCCGTTACAAAACACCCCGGACATTGACAAGGCCCTTGCCTTCTTTATTCGCACCTTCAACTCTGCTTGTGACATTTTTGCACCTACATCTGCATGCAGGTCCAAAGTAAGGCATGCCCCCTGGGTCACCCTTGCCCTGCGCCAACTTTTTAAGCATCGGGATAACCTATGGCACATTGCTGTTGAAAATGGCCGCCCAGCTGACAGGCAGGCCTATGTTGTTGCCCGAACAAATGTATGGGCTCATTCAAGAAAGCTAAGGCTGAGTATTACCTGCTTCACTCACCTCCTCATGGGGAACCCAGTCCTTCTGGGACAATATCAGGCAGCTGAATGGTGGCACATGCTCCCCCCACCCTCGCTTATTAACATTAATGGTACGGTCTCCTCAGACCCTGTCCTAATTGCCACCCACCTCAATAACTCCTTCACGGACCTTAGCCCGGTGCTCCCGGATAATTTCTTCACCCCCCCAGGGCTGTAACTACTATCCCATGCCCTCTGCTCCACCTGCGGCGTGTCACTGCCCAGGAAGTCAGGCCATACCTACTTAAAGCCTTAAAGAGTAACACTATTGGCAATGACTCCCTTGATCCCTGTCTTCTTCGTCAGGTCCTGGATCAGGCCATCTCACCAATCACCTGCCTCTTTAATAAGTCTCTGCCTAGGGCAATTCCCTCTGCCTGGAAGGTTGCTACTGTCACCCCAATTCACAAGGGTGGTGATAGGACACACCCGGGCAACTATCGGCCTATCTCAATCCTCTCTCCTCTCTCTAAGGCCTTAGAAAAAATTGTGGCCACCCAAATCTCTGAATACCTCTGCAAAAACGGCATCCTTTGCCCTGAACAACATGGTTTCAGAGCTGGCCATAGCATCAATACTGCCCTCCTGCAGTTCTCTAACTTTCTGCACACCTCTCTGGACTCTGGCTCCTTGGCTGGTGCTGTGTTCATCGACTTATCAAAAGCCTTTGATACCATCTCACACCCCCTCCTGTTAGCTACCCTTATGCACCTAGGCTTTGCCGCTGGACCTGTCTCCTGGTGCTCCAGCTACTTGTCAGCCCGCTCGCAATGTGTGAAAATCAACGGAACACTCTCCAGCACCTGCCCTATCTGGTCTGGAGTCCCTCAGGGCTCTGTTCTTGGACCCTTGCTCTTCTCCCTGTTCCTCAACTCCCTGCCCAGTGAATGTACCGGTAAAATAGCAGTAAAATAGCAGTAAAACAGCAGTGTCAGTGGCTCAGTAGGTAGCACACTCGCCTCTGAGGCCGGGAGATCAGAGGGCTGTGGGTTCAGTTCCCACATCTGGCACTTGGGTTAATATCCCAGTACTGACACTGTAATGCAGCTTGAGAGGGGTGTTGCATTTCTGAGGTGCCGTCTTGCGGATGAGACGTTAAACCGAGGTCCCATCTGCCTGGATTGGTGGTAGTTCAGGTGGATGTTAAAGATCCCATGGCACTTATCGAAAAGAGTAGGGGAATTTCCCCGGTGTCCTGGCCAAATTTCCTTCATTCACTAAAAATACCACCAACAGCTTATTCTGGTTCAAGGTCAGTTGCCATTCATCTGTATCCCCCTCCCCCCGGGTCGTGCCTGAAAATAGGCAGGATTTGTCTAGTGCACTTACCCGGTCAACAAAAGCTAAATAAAAAAATAAAATAAAAATCCTACTCTGTGCAGATGACGCGGTACTCTTTGCCTCCGATAGTAACCCCATCTCACTCCAGACTTCTCTTCAGCAATCCTACAATGATGCAGAAGCCTGGTTCACTGAGCACAGACTCGTTATCAACCTAAAGAAAACCAAAGCCATGCTCTTTGCCCACCCCCAAAATAAGTCCAGTAACTTTCCTCTCTCTGTCCACTCCACCTCCAATCTCCCTATTGAGCTAGTTCACTCTTATAAATACCTAGGTATAACCTTTGACCCTGCCCTCTCATTTCATGCCCACATCTCTGCCCTGACCTCTGCCTCTAACACTCGGCTGGGTATCCTCTATCGTCATAAAAACTGCCTCCCCACTGATGCCCTCCGCCTTGCAGTCACCTCCTCTGTTATATCCCTACTAGACTATGGCCTACCTGTTTATGGTGCGGCTGACCCGACTGCCCTGCTCAAGATACATCTTACCCTTAACAAAGCCTACAGACTCATAACTGGTGCTCCTAGACTTACCCATACCTGCCTTCTTTATTCCATGGCTAATCTACTCAACCTAGATGAGCGCCTCAAATACAAAACCTGCCTACTAACCTATAAAGCTCTCCATGGTCTATCCCGCCCTGGGGTCTGTCAGCCACTATCCACCGAGCAAACCCCACAGTGCATACCTGTAGTTCCTGCAAAGCCGCACTTTATACCGAGGGCGAGAACCTCGCAAGGTCAAAGGGCTTACCCCTGTAGAGCCCCCTCTTGGTATAACACCCTCCCTGCTGGAATCACTGACGCCACATCGTTATCTTGTTTTAAAAACAGCCTCAGAAATCACCTGATCACTACACGCAGCTGTTGCTGCCTGTAACACTTCTTCTCTCCCCGACAATGCTCGCTGAGCAGCACTCTTACTTCCTGACTAGTGCTACCTTCACTTGTCTTCTCTCCTCCCACTGGTGTCCTCCTCTCAGCCTTTCCTATCTGTCTACTGAATCGATCTTCCTGTATCTACTGTCTAATAGTCTAATAATGTGTATTTTATACTGCCTGACAAATGCCTTTAATTTTGACTGACTCCTACTTTGTACTCTGTATTGCTGCCTTATCTGATGTCTGTTGTACCATTGTTTTGTCCTCTCTGTGACGAGATACCTTTGTAAATGAGCCTCTGGCTCAAAGGTTGTTAAACTGATGTTAAAATAAATAAAATAAATATAGGCTTTGAGTCTGGTGCGGAAGTTCATTAGTGAGGAGGCTTCCTGCACTAGGGGTGGGAGTTTGTTCCACAGGTAGGGGGCTCAGTAGGAGAATGATCTGCCGCCAGCGTTAGTCCTGACTCTGGGAATTTCAAGTAGTGTACGTCCAGTTGTCCGTAGACTCCTGGGGTTATGTTTGAGTGCGATAGTTCCAGCGATGCTGGGTGGAGCTGAAGGGCTGAGTAGCTTGAAGGTCAAGCAGAGCAGGGGGTTGTGGAGATGAGAGATCAGTGTGGGCCAGCATAGCTGGGCAAGTGTGTCACAATGGTGCCTTCGTGAGTGGTCCTGGGTAGCAAACCAGGCTACCTTGTTATACAGGATTTGCATCTTGGTGACCTCCTGCTTGGCCATGCCCTGTAAGATCAGGGCAGCGTAAGTCAGGGTGGGGAGGGGGACACTTGTGGTGATTGAGGTCCTGGCCTCAGGTATGAGCTAGTCTTTTAGCCGGTACAGAGTACCAAGTTTGCGGTGCATGGTCTTGGTGATCTGATCCATGTGGTACTTGAAGGTAAGGCAATGGTCCAATGTTAGACCAAAGTATTTTAAGGAGGGCACAACCTTGATGTCGTTCCCGAGAGAGCAGCGAGTTGCAGAGATTTAGACCTGTCGTGTCCACGGGCATTGCGTCCGAATAGCATCACCTTAGTTTTGCCTGCATTTAGGACCATTCTATTTGCTCTCAGCCAGGCCTCAAGAGATGCTAGGTCAGCTTGGAGAAGGGGACCTAGAGCTGAAATGTTATCCAGGGATCAGTAGATGATGGCGTCATCCACGTACTGAACGACCAAGCTTCCCCCACAATGGAGGCTTAGGTCATTAGTACATATGGAGAAAAGGCGTGGGCCGAGGATTGAGCCCTGCGGTACTCCCTCTGTGAGGGGTAGAGGACCCAAGGTGGCACCCTTCCAGATGACCCTCTGGGATCGGCCCGATAGATAACTCCCAAACCATTTGAGGGCGAGGGGGTCTAGGCCAATTTTATCCAGTTTTAGTAGCAGGAGTTTGTGATCCACAAGGTCGAAAGCCTTGGACAGGTCTATAAAGACGGTGCCAGTGAGTGTCCCATTATCTATTGCTCTGATCAAGTCATTTTAGAGGTGGATGAGTGCTGTGTCAGTCCCATGGTTAGTTCTAAAACCATGCTGTGAACGTGCAATTAGCTGATGGGACTCAGGTAGTCACAGAGTTGGCCATAGACTAACCTCTCCTGTAGCTTTGCAAGTGTACTGAGCAAGGAAATAGGCCTGTAATTGCTTATGTTTTCCCTGGAGCCACTCTTGAGAATAGGGACCACGCTGGCCTGTTTCCACTCATCCGGAACAGTCCCTTCAAGTAGGAATCTGTTTATGAGCCAGGTCAGGGGTCTGGTGAGGGATGGGGCACCAGCCTTAAGTAGCTGAGGATTTATCCCATCAGGACCTCCTAAGCGTTTGTCTTTCAGAGCCCTTAGGAGGGATTGGACCTCTTTTGTCTTCACCAGTCTTAGATGGAAGGCGGGACGGTCAAGGCGAGTAGGCTCGATAACATTAGGAGCTGAGGTCGGCGAGGGCAGGCTGACCTTGTAGGCATCGAGGTTACCAAAGTGATTGTTGAGGGCAGTAGCAGTTTTGAGGGAGTCACTCACTGGCTGACCATTGACCTCAATGGGGCCAGGTTCAGTCTTGGTGTTACCCCTGATCAGGTTGTCGACGTGATACCAGAATTGTTTAGGGTTGCCCAAATTGTTTTTTTGTAGGTGAGTGACATACTCCCTTTTTGCAAGTTTGATGGCTCTCTTGCATTTGTTTCTTAAGACCTTGTATGACACGAGGTCGGCAGGAAGGGAGAGAGCTTGAACTTCTTCCAGGCCTTGTCTCGACCTAACCATAAGGGTTTTAAGGATGGAGAGATCCACTTCTAGCAGCTACCCTTTGTTCTACATTTTTTCAAGGGGGCGAGGAGGTTAGCTGCTGTACATACTGTGCTGTGGAAATGCTCCAGAGCCTCAGCCAAGGTGGGGAGGAGCTTAACTGGGCTCCAGTCCAGACTGTGTAGGTGGTCATTAAACTGCACTGCTGAGAAGTTTGTGTAGTCCCGAGCAGTGAGTATTCTGGGTTGGATCTTGGGTGCTCTGTTCTTCCAGATGCAGAATATGGGGGAGTGGTCACTTAAGGAGTCCGCCATTATGCCGGCTTTCTGGATGTTGGCAGGATTGGACACCTGAGCCCAATCAAGAATGGTGTGGTTCCCCGATTTGTAGTTAAGTCTGGTTGGTTCTAAGATGACCTGTACCAGGTTTGCTTCTTGGGTCAGTGCCATAAGGGCGTTGTTAGGGTTCTGGGCCCAGTTTAGGTTGAAGTCACCCAGAATAAGGAGCTCCGAAGAAACAACTTGGGCCATGATTTTTGTTACTGCTTCTAGGGATTGAAGAGCTGATTTTGGCGGGTGGTAAACGCAGCCAGTAACGAGTTGCTTGTTGTGTCCTAGGGTGACTTGGATGAATATAGATTCACCATCAGGGGAAGTGTAATGCTGCAAGGCGAGGAGCGATACAGTTAGGGCTATGTTGGTGTAAATGAGTACACCGCCCTCTCTTTTGGTCAATCTGTCCTTACAGTACATACTATAACCTTGGGCCAGTATCTCGTGATCGAGAATGTGTGCCTTAAACCATGCCTCTGAGATGGCAAGGATATCAGGCTTGTAGAGATCAAGCCAGGCTTGTACCTCTTGCAGTTTTGATCTTAGGCTGCATACGTTCATATGCGCTATCTTTAGCCCCTTTCTGGATGCCCAGTGGGGGTCATGAGGGGATGTTATTGAGAAGTTGGTGGTGTTAGGGCCAGGGTTAGGTTGTATGTCACCTGCCAGGAGTAGTAACGCAGCTAGAAGGCGAGTAATTTTGGCTGGCCGATGGGATTCAGTTGCCTCAGCACATCCTGCTCACAAAGTGAAAGATATCGTAGCATATCCCCTTTCTTATGAGCTCGTGGGCTGAGGAGAGGGCAAGTAAGCTGGAGTGGGGCATTCCATTGTAGAGGTTGACAGGAGGGGTGCCATTGTACCTTTGTTTCCTTATTTCTGGATGCCCTAGACCTATCGGCCTGCCTGCCCAGAGAAGGGACAGTATATAGACTATCATCAGTAGTAACCCCCTATTGGAAAAAGGGGCCCAAGGGTTGTGTGCCCCACTTGGCATATGATCGTGGATAAACTTCTGGAGAGGCACTCTATGCTAGCAGAGGTGCCAGTAACAAAGCTCTTTTGTCCTGTCTTAGGCAGTTATTCAGACATAGAATGGGTACCCTGTCTATGGAGGAAAGTCAGGTGAAAAACACTAAATTCTCCATAATTATCAGTCTTAGGGCCGATTATCAGGTATGAAATGGTATCTTGTTTCTGCTGGGATTTCAGATGATACAATATACCAGTATGGATTTTCTAGGGAATTGGTAGTCAATAAGAGAATAACCCTGTCCTGCTAGGATGGGGGGGGAGCAGGAAAATAAAATCCCCCTTGTAAGCGTGCCATAGTGATCGAAGCAGTTTCTGTCCCTTATATTTTCCAGAAGCAGGACTTAGGCAGCAAACACAGCAGACTGCAGGATCTAGGACTGCCCACAGTTATGTGCCACACCCCTTTATCACCAGAGGCCAGTCAGATATGGTATAGGGCGGAGCAAAGGAATATTTAATAGATGGAGGAGGTGGGGGCGGGGGGGTGCGTGAAAAATTTCAGCTTGAAGGAGCACAGCTAACACCAGGTAAATGCAAGCAGCTCCCTCTGAATAGCAAAGAAATTTAATTGGGCTACTGCACCACAAAAAGTGACAAGTTCAAAAGTTTCGGTGCACACAGTGCACTCAGGGCTCCTCCATGTCCTTACCTGCGAGGCAAATTCCAGTGGTGAGCTGTCCTAGGTTGGGCTGGGGAGGGCTGCAGAAGCAAGCTCTCAAACCCTGTAAAGGAAAGGAGACAGAGGGGTTAGCCTTTTAAATAGGGAAGGAAAATCAAAGATTAGACAGAAACAAAGAGAGAGAGACAGGGAGTAGGGGCTTGAATAGGAGGAGCAAGCCCTCAAACCCTGGAAAGGATATCAATATCTCTGGATCAATATCACTCTATTTTCCTTCCATCAAATAATATCAGACTTGAAATAATGGAAAACATCTCATCTTGGCAATTGAAATTTGGCTCTTAGGCCCTCAAATGACAGGCATGTGTTTTGGTCTATAAATTGCCTGTATCTGGTGAGGGACTGTTGATTCTGCTTTCTGTATCCTTGGTCACCCCTTGGGGAATCACAATCTGGGTCCCCCACTATAACTGTGAGTGGTCCTTTCCCATTCAGGTTATTTATGACTTTGCTCACCTCTTTAAGAATTTTCATAGTGTGTTTAACCCAGGGATTATTTATTTGTGTCCAGATCTGAAGAGATAGCCTAATACCTGTTTGGAT
Organism: Neoceratodus forsteri; assembly: GCA_016271365.2. Lineage (NCBI taxonomy): Eukaryota > Metazoa > Chordata > Ceratodontiformes > Ceratodontidae > Neoceratodus > Neoceratodus forsteri. The sequence continues at coordinate 764,976,030 of CM057450.1, forward strand.
GACTCAGGCGATTAACCTGGGGGGGCGGCGGACATGGCCTATCTGGACTTCAGTAAGGCCTTCGACATCGTTCCCCATAGGAGGCTAGTGAGCAAGATGGAAAGCTTGGGGTTGGGTGGGAAAATAACAAGCTGGGTGGAGGCCTGGCTGTCAGGAAGAACTTAGAGGGTGGTGCTAAATGGGATGCACTCTGGGATGGCGAGGGTGAAGAGTGGAGTGCCACAGGGATCAGTTTTGGGTCCACTTCTCTTCAACATCTACATCACTGATATTCCGGAGTGTTTGAGGGGAAGGGTGTGCCTATTTGCTGATAATACAAAAATATGCAATAGGGTGGACATCCGGGGGGGGGGGTGAAGGACATGAGAGAGGACTCAAAGATGCTCGAAAAATGGTCTGGGATGTGGCAACTGAAATTTAATGCCAAGAAGTGCGCTGTGATGCACTTGGGAAGTAGGAACAGAAAAGCAGGGTACACCCTAGGTGGAGAGGAAATCAAAGTAACAGAACAGGAGAGGGATCTGGGGATCATAGTCTCCTTGAACCTTAAAGTAGGAATCCAATGTAGCAGGGTGGTGGGAAAGGCCAGTGTAATGTTGGCATGCATAGGCAGGGGCATTACTAGCAGAAGGAGGGAGGTAATAATGCCTCTTTACAAAGCCATGGTGAGGCTGCACCTGGAGTATGGGGTTCAGTTCTGGAGGCCACATCTCCGCAAGGATATACATGCATTGGATAGGGTTCAGAGAAGGGCAACCAAGATGATGCAGGGTATGCCAGGAAAGTCAAATGAGCAGAGGTGTTAGGAGCTGGATCTGTACACACTGGAGACAAGGAGGGAAAGGGGAGACATGATTGAAACTTATAAATGTGTAAACAGGCCCAATTAAGTGGGAGAAGAGTGTTTTATTAAGAGGAAGGAGAGGGTCAGAACTAGAGGGCACAGCCTCAGACTGCAAGGAAAAAGATATTGGGGCAATGTGAGACAACATTTCTTCATGGAGCCCTGGAACAGACTACGAGATGGTAGGGGCTAAATCAGGGGAAGAATTCAAGAGGGCATGGGACAAGCATATGGGAGGGTGGGGACTGGCAGGGAGGGAGGGGGAGGTGTAGGGGGGATAAAGGGCAGACTAGATGTGCTGGTGTGGGCCTTTTCAGCCATCAAGCTTCTATGATTCTATGACACCTAGTAGTGTGAGAAGTGATGCTAGGGCTGTGGCCCCTACCTCGAGTCTAGGTCATATCACCTGGTTTCTCTCTTATGTTTTCCCCGGGTTATTATGAGTACGACTTGTGCTGTCAGGTAGTACTTCTTTAGGTCTGGCATACCCAGTCCACCCTGGTCTCTGGGCAGCGTCAGTATTTGGCTACTAACTCTATGCCTGCCTCCTGCCCGGATGAAGGTGAGCTTATATGTATTAAGTAGTGGTGTGCAAAACCAGGGAGGTTCTGGTTTTGCCAAATCACCCCTGGTTTTGGTTCTGGGTTTTGTTTTGGATTCATGGCCAACAGTTACATAAAACAATTAATCTTACTTAGCTGAAGATGTCTTCTGAAGCATTGATCTTCACAGTTAAACCTGTAAATAAAATGTGCCACCTTTTTCATTAAATTAAAAGAATGCTTTTCATTCCCCCACACCCACAATTATATTTTATCAAAAACAGAATAAACCATGAATATTAGACTTATAATCATTTTTTAATGACGTGCATGAGGCAAACATTATGTCATTCGGAGATGGAGAGGAGCTGACTACCAGTTAAAAACCACTGCTAAAAAGATCAAAGGAGGAATGGCAGTTCACATTATACCCCCCGCCACACACACACCGCTACCAGCTGACTAATAACCACTGCTAAGGAGACTGAAGGAGGAATGGCAGTTCACATTATACCCTCCACCACACACATACACACATCACTACCAGCTGGCTAATAACCACTGCTAAGGAGAATGAAGAAGGAATGGCAGTTCACATTATAACTCCACGCCCCACCAAACACACACACACACACACACACACACATATGGCTACCAGCTGACTAGTAACTATTGCTAAGGACACTGAAGGAGGAATGGCAGTTCACATTATACCCCCCACCACACACACACACCACTACCAGTTGACTAATAACCACTGCTAAGGAGACTGAAGGAAGAATAGCAGTTTACATTATACCTCCCCCGCCACACACACACACACCACTACCAGCTGACTAATAACCACGGCTAAAGAGACTGAAGGAAGAATAGCAGTTCACATTATACCTCCCCGCCACACACACACACACACACACACACACACACACACACACACTACCAGCTGACTTATAACCACTGTTAAGGAGACTGAAGGAAGGATGGCAGTTCACATTATACCTCCCCCCTGCCACACACACACACCCACCCCACTACCAGTTGACTAATAACCACTGCTAAGGAGAATGAAGAAGGAATGGCAGTTCACATTATAACTCCACGCCCCACCAAACACACACACACACACACACACACACATGGCTACCAGCTGACTAGTAACTATTGCTAAGGACACTGAAGGAGGAATGGCAGTTCACATTATACCCCCCACCACACACACACACCACTACCAGTTGACTAATAACCACTGCTAAGGAGACTGAAGGAAGAATAGCAGTTTACATTATACCTCCCCCCGCCACACACACACACCACTACCAGCTGACTAATAACCACGGCTAAAGAGACTGAAGGAAGAATAGCAGTTCACATTATACCTCCCCCCGCCACACCACACACACACACACACACACCACTACCAGCTGACTTATAACCACTGTTAAGGAGACTGAAGGAAGGATGGCAGTTCACATTATACCTCCCCCCTGCCACACACACACCCACCCCACTACCAGTTGACTAATAACCACTGCTAAGGAGACTGAAGAAGGAATGGCAGTTCACATTATCCCACACCACACACACACACACACACACACACACACACACACACACACACACACACGGCTACCAGCTGACTAATAACCACTGCTAAGGAGACTGAAGGAGGAATGGCAGTTCACATTATACCCCCCACCACACACACACACACACACACACACACACACACACACACACACACACACATATAGGCACACACCACTGAGATAAAGTACACAAAAGAAAGACATACATTCCTGAATGTGTCAATGCCACCACTAAAGCTGCCACTTTGCTGCTTCCGAATACAAACGCAACCACTGGGCACTCTGAAAAACAAGCATTTGTCAATGCTGGATGTTCGCCACTGATATAGAAGGCCTGGGGTACTAGATGCTTTGCGTGCCTGAGTGGTGTTAATGGTGATAAAGGACGTGGTGGCAGATGTTTAAAATAAGGCATCTTGTGTTCAAAAAAGTATGCAAACTGCCCTATTATGGCTGTTGGCGGAGCCTACAGCCATCCTGCTTTCACTTGAAAAAGGTGTTTCACTGGAACACATCTTTTAGGAGTTTTCAGTGTATCCTTCCATTCTGCAAATCTCTATGGCAGGTAAAGAAACACTCCCTTCTTTCTGTTAAACTGCTATTGTATTTCAGACAGCCTGCTTTGTGATATTACTATGCTGAGACTAACATATGGTTTCTATCTTGTCATGACTAATTTAACAGCAGATCCTGAATTATACCTTTGAGGTTGGTTAGCTGGAGGAGAGTTGTATGACCATAATCAATCAGTCAGTTGCTAGTTCTTCTTAATAGCCTTCAAAGCAGTCCAGGGAGGGGTTTAAAAGGAAGCACTGTTCTTTTATTGTGCAACACTGGTAAAACTGTACATATAAGCCTATGAGGACTGTTTTTGCCTACAACAAGAACTGCACCTGTGTGTACTGCCTCTGTTACCTGTAATAATTGTAACTCCTGGGTCGCCCCTGAAAAAGGGACCGGGCCTACCCGGTCATCAAAATTCAATAAATAAATAATAAATATTACTAATCTTGACTACTAATTTGAAACAAAATATTGTTTTTAAACACAAAAAGGCAAGAAAAAGACTGTATAAAAGATGTACACACAAATGCAAATTGGCCCCCTCCCCGTTCACTTCTCTAAGCAAGCTTAAACTGTTGGTGGAAGAGGTAAGCTAAATAAGACAGTCTCGTAGGACCACAAGGAAAAGGACTGACTTAACCCTTTAAGAACAGCACATTGTTACAGGTGACTGTCTTCATTTTCATTTGCTTTCTCAACTGCTAACCTGTGTTTCTTTTTAAATGAAGATTTCTCCTGCAGTAATATGTTTTTCTAAAGTTGAATGAATCAAAACCCAACAAATGCACCCATGACTGGTGCATTAATAAATAAATACACCTATTGAAAGGGTGTTTTTCTGACACCTCCACCATGATTTTTGCTGTATTAAAAAGCCACATGGTTGGTACTGAAAATGAGATCCAGAGATGGTTTAATTTTGACACAGATGTAAAAAAATGCCTTTGTGAAACAGGAAAATTACCACCTTTATAAGACCTTGTAATCACTTTAATATATTTTTAGCATGAATGACATACAGAACTATATTTGCAGCACTTTAATATTATGCACAATCCGATGCACTTATTTTCATTCAAATGTGGCTGCCTCCAATATCACTTTATTTGCCATCTTTCTTATGCATCCCAGCGTCCTGATATAACCCTGACAGATATATGGAAAGGAAAAGGGAACATTGTTTAACCAGGAAAGGCACACTAAGCTGGAGTTTGTTTCCAGGTGTGACCCTGGAGCACAGGGAAGTTAAGTGACTTGCTCAGGGTAACACAGTATGCAAGTGGAGACCAATGGGATTCAAACCCAACTCTCCAGGTTTGCAGCTCAGTGCCCTTAACCACAACACTATACTGCCTACATGTATAGACAATATACATTTTCTGTTTTGATTCAGATATGTATCCACTACATGCAGCATTTCTCTTGCAAAAGGTTTTTTTTCTTCAACACACTATTACACTACATTAAGTCCTGAATATCCAAGCAACAGCTTTTATTTACAGCCAAACTTCATTTAGCAAGCCAATGTACAATGGGGGGGGGGGAGGACTTGTCTTACCAGGAAAGGCACACTAATCCAGAGTTTGTTTCCAGGTGCGACCTGTGAGCACAAGAAAGTTATGTGTCTTGCTCAGGGTCACACCGTATGCAAGTGGGAGCTGATGGGATTCAAACCCAGGTCTCTAGCTTTGTAGATCAGTGCTCTTAACCACTACACTATACTGCCTCCTAGTAAGAAAAATACAGTCTTTCTGTCTGAATCTAAAAGAAGTCACATTTGTTATAACAAAAGTAGTACAATGATGTAAACATGCCCCTCCAGCAATGTCATGTTGTGCAATTGCTGGTAAGATTTAGGATAGCCTACTGTATTCATTTTCACTAAGTCTTTATGTGTTACTAGACTAGGGGCACTATGACCATTTTACACCTCAGAGCAAAAGTTCAAAACATAGCTCATATTTGCTAAACACGTGTGTGTGTGTGTGTGTGTGTATGTGTGTGTGTGTGTGTGTGTGTGTGTGTTTGTTTACAGACAGACAGACAGATAGATTGTCCAGTTGAAATGCACCCCCTGTTTTCAGTGGAGTAATGCTTCTTATGTTATAAACTCTGAATAACACATGAATGGTAATAATTTCACACTTTTAAAATCTGGTACTTCCCATTTCTGCATATTTTTTTCCATGAAATTACGTTAGAGGTTTGTTCACTTAAAGCAGCAGTATTTGTTAATCAACATCAGTTTTATTTTTTAGCAAAAAATGCATTACATTCACAATCAGTATATTTCTAACTATCTCACATACTTAAAAGCAAATTTTATAACTATACAGTATTTGCAATTAGATAATGCCTAAAGTGAAACTCGTATCCTAATTGGCTGAAACAGCCTGCCACCCGGGCCGTTATTTCTTAACATCGGCCCGCTTCAAACGAGTGCCATTTGGGGATGCCCCATTACCTAGGAAATCCTGGGGCAACCCTGAATTCTGAAACCAATGTAAACCTAAGCAACTGCCATGTCTCCCCCACTCGTTTACCGAGATTAACCTCGCCACATATAACACCACACAAACTACCAAAGAGACAAACGGACATCTTCTTCCTAAAATCAGCAACCCATCACCAAAATGCAGCATACTTCCTCCTTCACTCATTAAAAAAAGAAACGGAACAAAAAAATGACGCCAAGCAACAACCGCCAATTCCTCAGAGAGCAATACGCTCACACGGCTGGTGCTCTTCCTCTGCCACACTTTCCCTGCAAAAAAAACCCCAACAATACACACAAACGTATTTTTAAACTAATGTACTTTCGTTTCCAAAACACTACTTCCATTCATGCCTGCTGTCAACTGAACAGTGCGCTTTGAGACACATACTCTCCAATCACGGCTCTTTTCAAAGCCCATAAAAATTTACCTGTCAGCACGCTGTCCTTTCCTGTGTTTTAACAGACGCTGATTAAGGAAGGTAGAATTATCTATTCCCTACTGGTGTGTGTGTGTGTGTGTGTGTGTGTGTGTGTAAGGGGAACATAGAGCACAACCTCATATAAACAACCGTGTTTTTATAAAAGCTGCACCCTCCAGTAGTGATTCCAATACTACAGGCACTACTTTATTACAAAAGTTACAATTATTTTTTTATTTATTTTTATTAAATATATATTTTTGCCCTGGTATACTAAAAAAAATATATATATATATACAGACCATTATCTAAGTGTAATAATACCCTCCAGGGTGGGCATTATGGGATATAACGGACCTTCCAGGGGCTATAAGGCCCTCCGCCTGCGGCGTCGGGCCTCATTACGCCCCTTGGTGGTCCATTATATCCCAATAACGCCCACCCTGTCGGGTATTATTACTTACTTAATGGCTCAAGATATTAGAATGGCCGCCACTGGCAATGCTTAATCTCTGTGGTTCACAGTATCTTATAGTGATGTACAGTATTGTGGTGTATATTGAAAAATGGTTTGTAAAAAATGCCCTTTGTGCCCTAACAAATGCCCTTCCAATGTTCAGCACCCCCATCTATTTCAGTCTTCTGGCACCCCTGTCTACAAGCATTGCCATCTGTCAGAGATGCTCTTCCAACTGTCCCTGTTCAGCAGCGGGTAGACTGGATTACATTCTAATATACAGCACACAGCAAGACGAATTATATTAAAATGTTTAGTGACTGCAGTGCACAATCAGACAGGGGCATAGCTACAAGGGTGCAGGGGGTGCAGTGGCACCCGGGCCCATGAGGTTTGAGGGGCCAAATCATAATTTTGATGTTTATTCAAAACTGGGGAGGGCCCTGTAACATCGCCTTGCACCAGGCCCTCTGGGAATTTGCTACACTACTGCAATCAGAGATTATGTTTTCATCTCAGTTAGACTGCTAGAAGCCATGCAACGATAACAGAAAAACAGGCATTTGTCAATGCTGACTGTTTCCTTGCATGGTGTGTGTGGGATGGTATTCAGCGGTGCTCACGGCGCTCATTACTTGGAGCTTCTTCAAGCTCCCCACAGCCATATAGGCTCTGGCTAGAACCTGTTTAACTTAAGATTACTTAGATATCTGTAAAGGAAGCCACAGACTGCAGAGAGAGGAGAGCAAGTGAGTTCTGTTGTTGTAGTGTAGCATGACCAAGTGGTGTTAATGGTAGTAAAGGACATGCTGCCAGAGGTTTAAAATAAGTCATAGCCATCTCAACTGTATTTTTCCACCACAACAAGTAAACCAAGCAGCTAACCATTCGCGATGATGTGTTTTTACCTTTCAGGATAGTTTTTTTTTTTTTTCTAACCAGTCGCACCATACGTTAACTCAAACATTGTTGTAGCTCTGGAACCCTTTAATATTTTTTTCACCAAATCTTCCAAAGGCACACCCTTGACATGGTCCCCTTCAATACTGAAAATTTCATGAAAAAATTCCACACCTTCTAGGCTGTAGGTGAGAGCACAAAATTCTCATTGTTAAGTATTGGGAAACCAAACATGCTTTTTTTCTGTTTTTTTGGCACTCTGTATCTTGAAGATCGCACAAGATGCTGTCATGAACCTTTCCACATCCTAAGATCCTGGCAGCCTGACCACGCATGCCAAATTTTGGGCTATTTCATCAAAGAACACAAAAGTTATTAGGATGCAAAACATGGGGTTTAACATTAAACAGGCTACTCAATCCTAATTATAGGGGTGCAACTGCACCCCTATAATATCTATATATCTGTATTTATATCCATCTATATTATAGTGGCGCGGTCCACCATTTTGCGAGCAACTGATATCAGTGCCTTATTACTCGCTGTTGATCTACAAATTAGCGGCCCCTCTGTGACCACTTTAGATGGCCCAAACTGAAACACCCAGGTATTGGTGAAAGGAAAGGAGCTCACCCTAACAAGTAGCATACTCCTGGCGCTCCTGTCCAACTATGAACGCCGAATGCTAGATCTGTTTGTGCACTCCCTCACAATACAGTCAGCCCACTGGCCCCATCCAAACTGCCCTCTACTCTCACTCATTCTCCTCACAGTGGACGTTGAAGCTAACCCTGGTCCCATAAACACCCACACAGACCATACGGATTGCACCTGGACCAGGCATCACAGGCTCAAAATTGCTGATATGAACATCTGCAGTCTCCCCTCAAAGTTCACTGAACTTGACGTGTGGGTATCGCTTTATAAGCCAATGGTATTAGGTCTTTCAGAAACTTGGTTAAAATCATACCACTTGCCGGCTCGTCGGTGCAGCGGTTGGATTTCTGCTTGCGATGCCGGCAACCCGGGTTCAGAAAGCGGACTCGGGTGGCTGGAAGCCGGCGGGGGAGTGGGCTTGTGCGTCCTGTGACTGCTCGCCGTTCGGGAGGAGGGGACGTGACTCGCTGTCTGCTGCCTCCTGGTGGAAGCCGAGAGAGCAGCTGCATGAGCGAGCCCCATTGCACAGGGGCGTGGTGAACGTCGGCTTTGCCTTGACGTTCGTGGCACACCACGCCCCCGGGGAGAAAAGCGGAAAGCCTGGCCTTCTGGCCTTCTGGATGATGGCTGCCAAGCTCCTGCCAGCCCGAGATGCCCTGTTGCCCCCGAACCCACCTCAGCAGCGCTCAGGGGTCAGATTGCCTAGTGCGCTGGCCACCCCTCCTGGCGCCTTCCCCCTCGGAGGATGGGGACCCACCCAGCAAAGGGATATGCTGGGCCACCCCCTGGGTCAGCTGTGATCTGAGGTGAGAGGAAGGGGGTCAGGGCGAGGGGGTCAGAGGAAGCCATGAGCAGCCGGAAGGAGAGGCAGGTCAGAGGGAAGTAAGGAGCAAAAAAAAAAAATCATACCACTTGGACTCATCATACATGCTACCGGGCTACCCTTCTCCTATGCCAGGACAGGCAAGGCCAAAAGACAGGTGGGGGCGTAGCCCTGTATGTGCAAGAGCATATCACCACCTTTACCATCAGTTGCTCAGCGCCCACATCCTCGAGCGAGTGGCTCCTTGTGGAGATTACCCTAAGTACGGGCAAAAAGCTATACATAGGCTGCTGTTACAAACCTCCAACTGGTGGTGTCCCAGGTCTGCTGAACATCTTAGAGGGCCTTGGAAGCACAACACTCACAAGGGACACAGTGCTGCTTGGTGATGTCAATCTAAACTGGCTGGATACCTCTGCTCCAGACTATGTGGGTATGCTAAAAGAGCACAGCCTGGAACAAGTCATCTCCACTCCCACTAGACATACCTCCCACTCACAGAACCACTCTCTTTTTTGACTGGGCCACCACAAACCGGGCAGACAGGATCCAACAGGCAGACATCATGTCCAACTCAATCAGCAATCTCACCCCAACCTATGCTATACTATCCTATAAATCAAGCCGCCCCCCCCTCCCAAACTCCTCTCTGTCAGAAACTTTAAAACTTTAACTGCCCAGATCCAGTGCCCATACTCTGCGCTAATTGGGCAATAAACTGGACCTCACTCTACAAACTAATTAACACCTCTGATGCAGTCTCCCTCTTCACCTCCACACTTTCACACCTGCAGGACACCTATTTCCCTGTCACCACCAGGAGAGTAAAAGGGGGATGTACCCCGCTGGCTGTCCAGGGACATACTGGCACTAATGAAGGCTAGGAACAGTAAGTGGAAGGCTTACAAGTCTTCACCCTCCCCCAGCTCTGGAATGCCTACCGACAACTGCACAATACCTGCAAACAGACAGCTAAATCACTAAAACACAAGTTCTACCTTACTCAGCAGAGTAACAGTTTTGGTAACCTACGTAAGTTCTGGGCTTCCAATGGATCCCTCCTCAACCCCAGAACCAACAGGCAAATCTCCCAGCTCTCATCCCCTACTGGCCCCATCTCTGACCCTGCAGAGAGTGCCAGTGTTTTCAATACTAAATTCACTGACCTATCCTTCTACCTAAATAAACTACCTGCCCAGCATCCCCCTGTTAAAAATCCCCCTCTGATGTAACAAACACCTCCCTCCCACCTTCTATTTCACAGCCATCAGGCACTCTGGCACAATCAAACTCCTGATGTCTCTCCCAACCACAGGAAGTGCTGGCAGTGATGGCCTATACCCCGCTTTCCTAAAAATTATCTCCCCTGCTATTATCAAACTTCTTTCATTTTAACCTCGCCCTTACCACTTCTGCTGTACCCAACTCATGGAAACATGCAAATGTGGTACTAATTTTTAAATCCGGTGACCCACACTCCTCTGATAATTATAGGCCTATCCCCCTGCTCCCCCATCTGAGCAAATTGCTTGAGAGAATTGTCCATCTCCAGCTGTTCAAGCACCTCGAACAATACAATCTCCTATGTCCCCTTCAGCATGGCTTCCGCAAGTGCCACAGTATGTCCTCTGCATTGGCACTTTTTTCCAACCATGTTCAAAGAAACATGGACCAGGACAAAGCCACAGGCGCAGTCTTTGTGGATCTATCAAAGTCTTTTGACCTCATTGATCACAATCTCCTCCGCTCAACCCTGTTTCTCTTTGGCTGCTCCACAGAAACAGCCAAGTGGTTCTGCAGCTACCTCATCAATTGGTCTCAGTCTGTTGTCATAGGTAAATCTTCCTCTGCTGCCCTACCAGTATGCACTGGTGTACTCCAGGGCTCCATACTTGCACCCCTGCTTTTCTCCATGTTCGTTAATGCTCTCCCCAGAGAGGGTCTTGATTGTAAAACACTTCTCTATGCAGACGACCTGGTCCTCTGTCATAATGAAAAATCAATAGTGTCCATCTCTTCCTCCCTCACGCAAAACTACAACTTGGCCTACTAATGGTTCCTGTCTCTCAAACTCCTTATGAATGAAAAGAAGACCAAATCCATGCTCTTCAGCTCTATACTTTTCCTCGCTGAAGTGGCCAAATCTAACTCCACCCTTCTAGTTCTTACCCCAGCAGGCCCCCCCTAGGAAATGTTCTCTCCTTTAAATACTTAGGGGTCACTCTCAACCCCTACCTATCCTTCACTGAACATATAAACACCATGTGGAGTATCCACTAAAAGTTAGATGCCGCCTTCTGACTAAAGAATTTGCTATTCTTCAAGGCATGCCTTGCTATCACATGTGGTAACCTGCTCTCCTCTCTCGACTATTGCTCACTGGTCTACTCCTGCGTATCCTCCTCCCTACACTCGTGACTAACCAGTACATCCAACTCAATTTGTCATTTCGCTCTCCAAGTGCCTCCACACACACCCACCACTGCTCACTCTACCAGACACTGGGGCGGCTCCCTCTCCAAGGACGCTTCGACTATGCTATGGGATGCCTAGTGGACAACTCGCTCAGAAACCAGGACCAGTCCCCATACTCAAAACTCCTGATGGACAGAGTGACTTCAAGGCCACTCAGAGTGTCCTCTGTCCCACCTCTGGCAGTCCCCCATGTCTCCACCGCCATGGGAGGTAGAGCTTTCTCAGTTTCCGCCCCCACAATGTGGAACAAACTTCCTCTGTCAGTCCAGTCATTGCCCACTCACCTAGCTTTCAAGCATAATGTGAAAGACTGGCTCTTGAATAACTCCCACTGTAACTGCGCCACAAAATAATATTGACAACGGAGCCTCCATTTCCTTTTTTCATCTCCTTTCTCCATAGAACCCTTAGCCCCCCCCAGCCTCCCCTCTACCTCCTCTGTTATCCCAGCTTCTCCCCTACCACCTCGCTCCCTTCACACACCCTCAGTCTTTCGAACATCTCTTCCCAAGGACGATAGCCTATTAGCAATAGGTATTACATTTAACTCTTCCCTCTCATTCCACAAACATATAAAAATCCTCATCTCTGCCACTAACACCCGCATTGGTCTCCTGTACAGACATAAAGACTGCCTGCCACCTGAATCACTTCACCTAGCCATTACCTCCTCAGTCTTATCACTGGTGGACTATGGCCTCACAATCTATACTGCTGCTGACCCTACGGCACTTCATCAAATACAAGTAGTCATCAATAAGGCCTGCCGCCTCCTCTCTGGTGTTGACAGAAATACATATACCTGCACCCTATATGCACTTACCAATATCCTCTCCCTTGAGGAAAGACTATTATACCAGACCTATCTCTTCACCAAAAAATTCCACCTAGGTTTAACCCCAATAGGTGTCATGGCTTCTCTTCAGGCAGCCACCATCTCAGCGTCCACACAGGCCACCCCAAAAACTATCTGGAAGGTGCCTCGGGTCAGGACCATCCTTGCCCAGCAATCCTTCCCTCTTAGAGCTCCATCCTGGTACAATGTCCTCCCACCGGCCATCACATCAATCACCAATCTAGGTACTTTTAAAGCTGCCTTAAGGGCCCATATCTTCTCCTCACATCAATGCCAGTGTAACCGGTAACCTGTGGATCCTGCACCACGCTGCTAGGCCATGCACCCGCCCTTGGCCTGACAGTGGAGAGTCCTGATTATTTCTAGCCTACATGCTCCTCACCTCCCTCAGTTACCATATAGTTGCACTGGACTATGAATGCATTGTATTATGTATAAGACAAGGCCTCCCTGAGGTGGCTTACTACCAACTCATATCATGCATTGCTTTAGCTACCAATTGTATAGGTCTTAACTTCTCATTAGATAAATATGTTGATAGCTCTGCCCTGTTTTAGCTACCAAATGTATAGGCATTAACCAGTGCTCATTGTACTTATACTCTGTATGACTGCTCACCCACATTTATTCTATGTATGTACTGTATGAATGTCAATGTTTTATCCTGACATGGAGCCTTTGGAAACAAGTCTATGACTCAAAGGGTTGTAATTCCGATTTCCTAAATACAAAAAAAATAAATAAATAAATAAATAAAAGATCGAAATGTGTTTCATCCTGAACCTATGTGGCCTGTGTTATTACTCTGACCCAGGAACTGTTTCTCTGACTTTTGGACCAGGATATGTACTACTGTTTCTCTGACTTTTGAACTAGGATATGTACTACTGTACGTGGATACCTTGTTTCCTTTGTCTCATTTATTAGCATCTCAAGCCTAACTCCAATGTGGCTTTGTAAGAGTGTCATCCATTGCATTTTTTTATTTCACTTGTATATTTTTCACTTTCCTCACCACCCCATGTTCAGGGTGTGTATCTTTGACACTGTCTGTCTCTGCTTGTTTTCTCCTGTTGCTGCCACCTTGTGGCCCGGGTCGTGCCTGAAAACAGTCCTCTGGATCAGAGCACCTACCCGGTTACCAAAGACATAAATAAATAAATAAATAGGCTACAGTTAGGGCACTGTAGGGTGTTTAATATTAAACCTCAAGTTTTGCATCTTAGGGACCCCATTTGCAAAAGGTTAGCGTGGCACTAACCAGGTTTGTGCAACACTAACCAGGAATAACGCCAGCTGTCAGTGACATGCCCATATTCAAAGGGCACACATGTGCAGCACACCTCCAACAGCGCCATCATGCACAATATTGTGCTACACCTATGCAAATGAGGGTTCCCCCATGCATATGTGGCTAGCACAATACTAGAAAGGTTTCAGAAGTGCTAAACAGCCACCAGCAGCAGCGCGTTTAACATTTGAAACCAGCCCCTCAATAGTGCTCAGAGGGGTGCCTCATTCATGCACCGTCAAGGGCTGGTACATTGGTGGTCCAGCTGCTCTCCCTACCCCGATCCCTGCCTATGTCATACAATATAATACATTGGTAGTTCAGTGTCCCTCCCATCTCGATCCCCGTCCCCATAGTGGAAAATAAAACCATTGGAGTTCTGTGTCCCACCCCAGCCCCAATCCCTCTTCCCATATAGATGCACAGTATCATTTGTGTTCCAGGTTCCCCCCCACCTTTCCCCAATTTCTGCCCCCATTCCATATAGTGAAATCCCTGGTTGTCCAGTGGTCCCTATCCCTCCCCTGTCCTCTGATCGCAGTCCCCAGTATAAATCAACCCATTCCCTGGTGGTCCAGTGGTCCCTACCTCGTTCTCTGATTGCTGTCCGCCATATACATCAAGACCCTGGTAGTCTAGTGGCCTCCCACCCCCCCACCTCAGTAGGTAGTGACCCACCACCCTGCTCCTCCCCCAACTTGACCCATGCCAGTAACTGGCACAGCCCATCTCACACTGCCAAGGCCAGCTGCCACTAAACTGTCAATGAGCGTGTACAGTAGACAGTATGCACTCACTGGATGACAACCAATGAGTGCATACTGTCTACTGTACATGCTCATTGATAGTTCAGCTGGTGGCTGGCCTGGCAGTGTGAGGGCTGTGCCAGTTGCCAGCAAGGGTCAAGTTTGGGGAGTGGGGTGATGGTCACTACCACCAGGGTGGGGGGTCACTAGACTACCAGGGTCTTGTTGTTTGCAATGGACGGTGACTGAGAATGGGTGAGGGACCACTTGACCACCAAGGAATGGGTTGATTTATACCGGGACTGTGGAATGGAGGACAGGGGAAGGAACCACTGGACCACCAGGGAATGGGTTTGTTTATACGGGACTGTGGATCGGAGGATGGGGAGGTGGGAGGGACCACTGGACCACCGAGGAATGGGTTGATTTATACTGAGGACTGCGATCAGAGGACAGGGGAGGGGGAGGGATTACTGGACCACCAGGAAATGGGTTGATTTATACTGGGGACTGTGATCGGAGGACAGGGAAGGGGGGAGGGACCACTGGACCACCAGGGATTTCACTATATGTAACGAGGGTGGCAATCAGGGAATGGTGGGGGACCCGGAACACAAATGATACTATGCTTCTATATGGGGACAGGGATCAGGGCTGGGGTGAGACACTGAAGTACCAATGGCTTTATTTTCCACTATGGAGATGAGGATCGGGGCTAGGGAGGGAGACTGAACTACCACTGAGTTCCTTCCAGGGATCAGGGCTTGGGGGGTGGAACCTTGCCCGGCGCATTCGGATGGCACCCATATGCAGATGAGCCCATAATGGGCATGCATATGGCCACTTAGCACCACGCATACCCAATGGGCTCATTTACATGATTGGGATGAATATTGCCCATGGGGGCTGCAGTGCACACCAGTGTGCACCGTGCTTTACCTCTATGGGTGGTCTTCAGTCCCGCCCTCTTGTAGTGCTGCACGAAACATGGTGACCATTTGCTATGGGCAGCGTTACCAGGGTCTGATATTCAAACAGATAGCATGGTCAGTTTGGATTGCACTATCTGTTTGAATATGGAGCCAGAGCTGCCCGGCCCTATTTTTTTGCATGCAGCACCTTTTTGTCTGTGCAGTCAGCCTGCTCTGAATATGGGGCCCTAATAGCTTTACCACTGTTCAGTTGATTTGAATGAAATTTTGCATGTGCAGTCCTGTGGGGGTAGATCTCTTGACGTGCCAACTTTCATTCTGTGCGGATTCTGAAATCTGGATAGTGGAAAAAAGTGATTTTTCAGGGGGGGTTGCTGTATTCTTTGTCCACCTCTAGCACCCAGACAGTCTGGGAATTTGGTGTAACCCCCCAACCATGAATTTGGAGTTTACTGTAATGTCTTCCTGGGCCCCTAAAGGCGGGTGTCCCGTCCTAGTGTGATCCTGTGTACTTGCATGAGAGTGCCATGCTGAGCCTCCGCACCTGTCCCTTTAAGAGACTAGCTAAATTGTGTTCAGAAATTGGTCTGTGCTGGGTCTGAGTGATTTAGGGCTTGTGGCCGGCCAGACAGTGTTCTGTTTTGCTCCAATCTGCAGTCATTACTTGCGCAGAGGGAGCTTATGTAGAAACTGTGCTTATTTACTGTTTGTGCCATATTATATTTGAGATAGAGATGTTTGTCTAACTTGCTTTGAACTATAGCTCGTTCATCTGGATGGTGGCCACCATGTTAGGTCACGGACTTCCAGTAAATGGACCAATAGAACCACTGGGGACCTAAAATGGATCTGAAGTCCAGTGTTCCTTGGGTAGGAAATTCTGTAGTGTTGTAGTTTTTCAGTTGGCACCCAAATTGGCCTGGAGGGGGAGCCCTAACTGTGACTGACAGCTCCTTCAGCCAACTGAACCTTTAGATTTACCAGGGAAATGCCCAGTGCGCCAAGAGATAGTGGATCAGTTAGAGTTGGAAGTTGAAGTGTGAACAGCTCGAGCTTTGGAGCAGCTGCTCCCAGAAGGAGTGTAGGGGAATCAGCAGGAAGAGGCCTAACTTGCCTTCCTGCCACCTTTCTCCTGCTTGAGACTGCCTATTGCAGAACGGACTTGTCCAATTCCAGCTTGGAACTGCGGCAGAAGGAAAGAAGAAGTTTGTTAGTGCTACTTGCAATTTGTACTGAAGACTTGCGCCTGAAGTGATCTGCCCAGCTTGTGTGCGAGACGGGCTTGGATCAAAAGGTTTGCTCAGTAAAGCTGCTGAATTGCAACCAGACTATATCCAAACTGTATTCTGAGTTAGCTGTTGAGTTAAATGTGCTGAATATGTTACGTGAGTCGAGACCTGCTTACCCATGAATGAACTTTTTACACCAGCTGGAGGCTTCACCAGCAGAAGATCACAAACTTTGCCAGACTGTCCATCCTGCCTAGGCCCTACCAATTTGGTCTAGGCCGATACTCCTGCACCACAGACTGTTTCAGTGAGAGATCAGCTCAGGGATCCAGCCCCTGTGCAGCAACATCACGCAGGTTGCTGTCATTCACACCTATGTGAATCACAAAGTTGTGAATGACAGCATACAGTACAGGCTGCAAGCCCATTGGTCGACATGGTCCACCAATGAGCTTCCAGTTGTACAGTATGCTGTCAGTCGCAGACAGCACAGTCGGCAGGCAGCAGTGGTGGTGTGCGGGTGGTTGTGCTACCCGCCGTACTAATACTAATACTACTTGGAAGTGGAGCGGGCTGGGAGGGTGCCTGAGTGGGTGGGGGTTGGAAGGACCACTGGACCACCAGTGTGCATGGGACGGCACATTTCTCATTGTGGTCGGGCAGGGACGGGGCTCCACTATGCCACCAGGCACTGCTGGTGCACTTGGGATTTCTCACTATGGGCAGGGGAGGGGTTCCATAATACCACCAGGGCACATTCCAGAGGTATTTGTGGGGGTTTGGAGCTATGGGCGGGGAGAGGGGACCACTATGCCACCAGGGCACCTTTCAGGGGTATGTATGGGGGTTGGAGCTACATGTCGGACTGCCAGAGTGTGCAGGCTACCATGCTGCTGTCTGCAGTATGGCAGCTTGCCTGTGGGTGGCTACCCACTTAAGTCTACTATTTTTAGACTTAACTTTGGGAGGCACATCCCTGGACATGCCCCAGTGATGCGTCTCCACGTTGGGCTGTGAATGGGACTGTGCTCTGTATGCATGGGCATGCCCCCTTCACAGCCTCTCCAGATGTACCACATATCATTATGGGCAGTATACGGTGCATCTGTGATGCATTGGTGCATCTGGGTTGTGTCAACGCATCGGCCCCCTCCCTGAATCACACTATAGCGTATGTCAGGGATGCGCTGGTGCATCTCAGATGTGCTGGGCGCATCCCTTTTGTGAATCCTGCTCCCGTTAGATAAATTATTATATGTACTCATATATTTATATACTTATATGGAGAGGTTGTTATTTATTTATTGAAGGAGAGAGATTGAAAAAAAGATAAATAAAATTAAAAAAAAGGGATGGAGTAACAAGGGTTATTTCAAAAAAAGCTCATCCTGGTCTCTGTATGACTATTATAGTAGTATTTTAAGGAATCACCATATACAGTATAAACATGAATGATAAAATATTATCATGATTAATAAATATGATCTACAAACCACATATATATAATAATTCCATAAATATTAATGTAGAACAACATATAAAAACTGCATATAGAAATGCCTCTTTTTTAGTTCTACATCTACCATAATAAAAATAGATCAGATTTGTTACTATTTTCATTTCATACTTAATTATCACAATGAAAAAAACACTTAATTTAGTCAAAAATAATGACAAATCTATGGCATCATTCAACCCTGGGTATTGTAAAGCTCCCAGAGCATATATCCAGAATGTGTCCTGTTTTTTCAGAAGCAGATCCTGATCTCCACCCCTTGGACCCATACATACTTTTTCAATTCCTTGAAATTGGAATACATGTTTACCTCTATGTTCATTTTTCTGTATATGCATTGCCAAAGCATTGTGCTCATCTCTCAGTCTAATAGAGCTCAAATGTTCACATATTCTATTCATCCCATTGTGTCAAGTATACAGTAGGTTCATTAACTGAACCTTTATTGAAGTATGTAGCTGCACACAATAGTCATCTGGTCACTGAACTTAGATCACATATCAAAGATACAACCCATATTTTGGGCATCCTGGGGGATTTACAATTAGAAACTAGTTTGGTTGTTGGTCACCCTAGATATACAATCATTGTATACTAATGTGCCTCATGATGGGGGCTTAGAAGCACTATTTTATTGGATGGACATGAAAACCAACTTTTCATTGGAACTAACTGAGTGTTTATGTACTCTATTAAAGTTTGTACTTACTATGAACACATTTGAACACATTTATTTTTCAGGGGCAACATTTCCTACAAGTCAAAGGTATGGCAATGGGGCAACTTTTGCCCCCACTTATGCAAATTTGTACCTTGGCTTGTGGGAGGAGAGTGCAATTTATGACTCAGATACTAACCCTTATTATGATCAGATTGATCTTTGGAAATGTTTTCTTGATGATGTGCTGATGGTGTGGTGTAGTGGTACTAATGAACTGCTGGAATTTATTGATTATTTAGAAAAAACAAATCCAAATCTGAACTTTACGGTCCAATACAGTTGCAGTAATGTACAGTTCTTAGATCTGAACATTTTTGTTAATGAAGATGGAACTATACAGACAGACTTATATAGAAAAGAGACAGACTGTAATAGTTTACTTTTAGCTAACAGTTGCCATCCCCGCCACGCCATCAGCAACATCCCTAGATCCCAATACATGTAGGTTAAGAGAAATTGTACTGAACCCTCTGTGTATGTTGAAAGGAGTAGAGTTGCAACTACATTTCAGACAAAGAGGTTATAGCTATTCATTGATTGCACAGGCAGAAAACACAGTCCGTAGGATTGATAGATCAGAACTTTTGAGATATATGGTAAAGGAGAATAACAGGACTGATCAAGTTAGGTTTGTAGCACAATTTTGTGCTAAGATTGGCATTATTAGGGAATGTCTCAATAAATGCTGGCACATTTTAGAAACAGAGCCAACATCAGCAGAAATAGTTAAAGAACCACTATAAATTACTTATAAAAGAGGGAGAAATATTAAAGATACGTTAGTGCACAGCTTTCTCCCAAAGGAAATACCACCGATGAGAAATTGAATACTTATGAAACCTATGGGTTGTTACACATGTGGTAGATGTGTACTGTATACTGTAAATAAATTAAGAAAACTAAAACTTTCAATACTGTCAATAATAATAAAACATCTGAGATTAGGCAGTTTGTGAACTATAGTTCAGAAAGTATAGTACATCTGGCCATATGTTGTTGTACAGCCTTTTATGTTGAGAAAACTAAACGTATGCTCAAGAACAGAATATGTGAACATTTGAACTCTATTAGATTGCAAGATGAGCACAATGCTTTGGCAATGCATATACAGAAAAATGATCATAGAGGTAAACATGTATTCCAGTTTCAAGGAATTGAGAAGGTATGTATGGGTCCAAGGGGTGGTGATCAGGATCTACTTCTGAAAAAACAGGATGCATTCTGGATATATGCTCTGGGAGCTTTACAATACCCAGGGTTGAATGATGCCATAGATTTGTCATTATTTTTGACTAAATGAAGTGTTTTTTTCATTGTGATAATTAAGAATGAAATGAAAATAGTAACACCTGATCTATTTGTATTTATTTATGGTACATGTAGAACTAAAAAAGAGGCATTTTTATATGCAGTTTTGACTATTATATGTTGTTCTACATTAATATTTATGGAATTATTATATATATATGGTTTATTAATCATATTTTATTATTCATAATAATATTGTATCATTCATGTTTATATATGGTGATTCCTTAAAATACTACTATAATATTTATATAGAGACCAGGCTTAGTTCTTTTTGAAATAACCCTTGTTACTCCATCCCTTTTTTATCTTTATTTATCTTTTTTATATATCTTTTTTCAATCTCTCTCCTTATATAAAAAAATAACACCCCCATATAAGTATATAAATATATGAGTACATATAATAATTTATCTAACAGGTGTTCTTTTTGTCTTAGATAATGGTATACACAGTATATATTTTGCACATATGATGTTTGTAGATATATTGGAGGATTTTTATAAACTTTATATTATGTGTTTATTGAATGTATAAATGAGTTTTGGGCACTGTGCCTTTAAGAGACACATATAAAGGTGTGCACTACCACACCTAAGGCACTCCCTGATGATGCCTTAGGGTGAAACCGGTTGGAGGCTTGTTCTGAGGTTGATTACTGGCGTCCTGTATGAGAGGTATATGTTTTTGGCTGGCTCTTTTGGGCTGATTTGCATTGCGTAAATGCTGTAAAAACATATTTTGTTACAAAACTTTAGTGTGTCTGTTTCTTATTTGGCATTTTGGTGGACAGTGCAGTTATTCCTTGCTCATGATTCTTGATATTATAGCTTGCACATCCATGCCTGTGGGGTGTTTCTTTATGCTTTGAATTTGGTGTATCTGCAGGGAATGAAACAAGAATTAGGTCATACGAAAAAGGATCCTTTTCCGTACGGATGAATCCTTTTTCATGAGAAAAAAAAACCTTTTTCATAAGCCGCCACCTTGTTTACCATCCCCCCCAAAAAAATTCAAAACCCAGTCCCGATTAACAGTTGTGTTGGGTACCAACTAATTCTGCTTCCCTCCTGTGTGTCTGACTACTGTAGTTTTACTTTTGTGCAGTTGTGTTTTACTGACCAGGTTCGGTGAGTGTGATTACTTAACCAGGCAATGCCTCTCACCCCAAAATCAGGCTTCTCTCGGGGTGAGGGGACTGCCACCATCTTGTGACAATGTAAGAATTTACCAGTGTATGATATCAGGGCTTGTAATTTTTTCTGACCATGGTTATATTTTAATTTATGCTGTTCTGGTTTACTCATTATATTCTGCTTGTAGGAATGGTTAACTGGTTAAAGAAAAAAACACACTTAGGGATGCTCTTGCTGAGTAAATGTGGTGTCGCCTAGAAAGGGCTAAACTGGAATCACAGAAAACAAAAGAGACCGGCACACACAAGAATAGCTGCAGAAACATGAATTTATTATTACAGCTCTCACAGATACTGTAGATCTGTGAAATAGCTATTTCACCATCTGTGCATACTCAATAACATTAATAAAGCCTAGTGACACACAGAAATGCAAACTTCACTACCCCGGCACTTCACCTGGAGTCCAGCTGTTATCACATACACTCCTGTGACTACAGTTCCATTTTCAGGCCTTAAATACAGGCTGAGGACAAACAATGCAAGACTATGTCAGAGGTGTTGCCCCTTCACACTTGATGTTATCCAAATATCACCATGGCTTGAAGTGCATAGCTTTGCTTTTCCAGTTCTAAAAGAAGGTCTGGATACTGTGGACTGGCATCTCTTTGCTCTTGCTGAGGGCTTCAGCACCAGATATCCCTCTATATTCTTCTGGTGGTCATTAGAGGCCCAACCCAACCCCCACCTCCAGATTTCCTAAAACTCAGACAATGGGACACTACCCTGTTGTCTCAGCATGCTGCCTTGCTAGTGACTGGGGTTCGGAAGCAGACTCATGTCAGGAAGGGGCTGTGGTGGGACAGCTGCAGTTTGACAATGTAATCCAGACAGGGAGGCCTTGCAGAAGGTTGGCACTTCAGCAACACCTATGAGAGGGCCAGAGAGCTTGCATCCCCTGCAGAAGACTGTGAGTGCATGAAGGCCAACTGATTCTACAGCCCATGCCACGGGGAGATGGGAGGCAGGGGGCAAGGAAGGAAATAGAGGAAACAACTATGTGCACTAGGTCATCTGAATGATGACAATTGGCACTCTAAGGCTCTACCCTATGTCTGTAGTGGTACACACTGGCAGAGATGGTGGGGTTTACTGGGAGCTAGATGTTGAGGCACAGTTGGTAGCTCCAGTGCTGAACAGCTATGCACAAAAAAAAATGTATTTATTTATTTATTAGAATTTTGGTAACCGGGTAAGCCGATTGAGACCATGCAGTCCCTTTTTCAGGGGTGACCCAGAAGGCAAATACAATATATCACAATGCAATACAAAACAGTGAAATACAGAGATTACAACAATGTGTGTGCAGAAATACATGGATTACAGAGTCATATACAGCGGGATATACAGATATACAAAATTCTCATTATTTACAAATATACATATTTACAGAGGTTCAAATGTAGTCATTTAAGATATAAGATAACTTCAGCGGAATAGGGTACAGTAAAAGTCATGAGTTAAAGAAAACATATGCAGGGTGGAGGTTTAAGTAGGTAGATAGCAAGCTCAGTTTTGAAGAGAGACAGGGAAGGTCAGGAGAGTAGTACAAGTGGTAGAGAATTCCAGGCTGTGGTGGCAGAGTGTGCAAAGGATTGCCTCCCCGTAAGATGGTGCAGTTTAGGGGGTAGCAAGAATAGGTAAAGGTGCTGATCTGAGTGGGCAGACAACTTCTTTGCGATAGACAATTCCCTTTAGGCATGGAGGATTGAAAATGTTCACTAATTTGAAAACAAAACATAGTGTTAGGTACTGTAACCTTGAGTCATAATCTGAACATTGTAGGGAAGTCAAGATGTCACAGTGGTGTTTTCTAGGATCTGCCCCCAAGGCAAATCACCCGATCCTAAAGTAGAGTTGACGGAGACGGGTGAGGGATGAAGTTTGAGCAGAACGCAGTAGTGGTGCGCCATAAAAAAGTATGGGAAGAAGGGATGTGGATGCTATTTTTTGACAGGAGGAGGAGGTGGATAAGAGGGGGCGGAGATGGTATAACAGTCCAGCTTTTGGTTGATAGTTTTAGTTAGCAGGGTCACATGTGATTCAAGCGAGAAGGATGCGTCAAGGTGCATCCGTAAGTATTTAAAGGTTTGGACTACTTCTATGGTATCTCCAGATAATGAGCAGATTTTGAGAGGGTGAAGAGAGGCTAATTTGGAGATTTTGGAGAAGGGGTTGTGGAAAACCACAGCTTTGTTTTTTTTTTGTTATTAAGAATTAGATGGTTATCTGAGAACTATGTTTCAAGTGTATTGAAATCAGAGTTAAGATTTTGATTACACCAAACCATATCATTGGATGAACGAAATAGGATTGCGTCATCAGCATAGAGTTGCACTGATGCTCCACCACAATATTTGTGAAGCTCATTGATGAAGAGCAAAAACAGCAATGGACCAAGGATTGATCCCTGAGGTACACCACGTATTACGGGGCTAAGGGAGGACAGCAACCAGGACCACTTAACTCTTTGTGATCTGCCAATAAGAGAACTCTGTAGCCATGTTAGCGTGAAGGAGTCGAGGCCCAGTAGGTGCATTTTGCCAAGTAGACGGTGATGGTTGATGAGGTCAAAAGTCTTTGTCAGGTCAACGAACACTGCACCAGTAACAAGGCCTGAGTCGCATACCTTAAGTATATTGTCAGAAACCTTAACCAGGGATGTAGTCATACTATGGTTCTTTCTAAAGCCATGCTGACAGTCCATGAGTAGATGGTGTGTTTCTAAATAGGATTGCAGATGGTTATACAAAATCCTCTCTTGGATTTCAGCCAGGGGACATAGAATTGAGATCGGTCTATAGTTTTCTACAGCATGTATGCCACCCTTGTGGAGGGGGACTACCACAGCTACTTTCCTTTTGCTTGGCACTGTTTCTGTTAGGAATGACCTGTTTAAAAAACTACAGATAGGTGCAGCAAGTACTAGTGCCCCTAATTTGAGGTACTTTGGTTCAATTGTATCGTGACCAGGGGAGTTCTCTTTCTTTAGTTTTAATAATAACTTGAGAACTTCATTTTTGGTTGTTGTTTTTAAGTGGAAGGTGGGGCACGACCCAAGATTAGCATGGTGTTGTGTAGGAATGGAAATATCAGGCAGTATGGGTTAGAGTAGAGCACAAGATAAGGAACTAGAGGACTTCAGTTTAAATCCCACCAGCCAGGACCACTCACCCTTTGAGTAAGTGCTTCAGTATCCAGCTCCAAGAACTCCGCCGTAAAATTGGTAAAAACAGAACCCTACCCCCCCCCCCAAATAGTATTTAGGTTCAGTGGCCCTGGATAGAAAAACGTCAAAAAACATCCCTTCTTCCCCTTCAGGACAACCACCCAACACCACAACCCTCCTGCCTTTGTCCCTGTCCCGTCATTTGACATCTTCAGGGTCTGCATGAGCCCCCATTATCTCTTCTGCATCATTTGCAGAAGGATCTTCAGGGGGGAACAGCTGTGTGTGCCCTCTGCACCAAATCTTGTCCTTATTGTTAAGTTGCTATAGTGAGGGGTGGGAAAGCAGTGTGATATGGGACATGCTCCCTCTCCTTCAAAGCCCTTTCTCACTGGTTTGAAAAAATATCCAGGTCTTCTTCTTAACATTGTGGGAGCACCAAGCTTCAAACCTCCCCCCTCCAGCAAGGGCCTCTTGTTAAAGTTGGGAGAGCAGCATGAGAAGGGCCATGTTCCTGGCCTTTCATAGCTTCCCCCTTAAAACAAATTCCTTAGTTGCAGGGGCACAGCTGTGTGTGCTGCCCTCCATCTGAACTCCTCCTGAGTCCCAAGTCATTAAGCTGCTTCTTTGGGTTGCTTCATTTCTCCTTGTGACACTGTGAGGAAGAAGCAAGAAAAAAATGGCCGCAAGTATGGCTTGGTGGGAGGAGACTAGCACAGGTGTGTTAGGCATCTGAAGTCAGTGATGTTGCCTGGGGAAGGGGTTTGCATAAGAGTGTCCTTTTTAATTGGTTGCTCTTACAAAAACCTCATCCTAAGCAGCATCACAGCCTCCAGCTTCCTAGTGCATGCCCGCCTGTGCCTCCCTGCGCCCTCCTTAGTCTAACTGGTCCTAAATTGCATTAGCTGTTTTCCCCCATAATGGGCATTGGGGGAGGATTTTATGTAAAAATACCACCAACTGGAAATCTGAGCTGAACTAAGACTGTTCAGATCGGTCTTGTTTAGATATGAGCCACCAAGGTTCGGGTCAGCTCTGTTTTGAGGGTGCGGCTTTGGCACATCCCTAGTATGAAGTTTTTTTTCAGAACCCTGCTGGAGTATTCACTGGGAGAGTCTGAAAGCAGAACAGAAATCTAGGTAACACATTCATTTTTAGGTTATCTATCCTACCTGCCACCACCAATGGAAGTAACTTCCACCTGGCTACATCTGCCTGCACAGTTGCAAATAATTTCTCTCTGTTTAAGCTGAAAATTTTGGAAAATACTACTGTTACCTCCACCGCTAAGTATCTGCCCATGTTCCAGCATGTCCATTTGAATAGGAAGGTTGCTTTGAATTGGGAGATGCATGTCCCACTTAACTGTATAGCCTCAGATTTTTCAAAATGAACTTGGTATCCTAATAATTCTCCATATTCATGGAGTTATTCTAAAAGGACAGGAATCGATGCATCACAGTGAGTCAGATAAAACAAAGAGTCATCCGCATACAAAGAACACTTTATGAATGCTGCCTCCCTCCCTCCACCACCCCTCCTATCAAGTCACAGTCTGACAGCTACTGCTAATGGTTCAATACACAGTGCAAATAATGGGGTGGGGAGGGCACCTCTGTCTCATGCCTCTTATAAGGTAGAACCTCTCAGATTGCACCCCACTGACCCTTTTTGTCACCTGGGGGGGCAGCATATAAAGCTCCTATACACTGCATAAAGGTGTCACCCACTGCATCTCTGTCTGGGTTCAGTTTAAGAATCTCCAGTTTACCCAGTCGAATGCTTTTCCAGTGTCCATGAAAAGTGCCAGTGATAGCTCTGCTGAGTGCCTCTTGAAAGAGAATATATTCAGGAGGCATCTGATACTATCTTACAACATACAACCTCTTATGAACCCCATTTGCTCTGGCTGAACTATTGATCCCACCACCGCCTGCAGTCTTTCTGCCAACACTGCTGTAAAGATCTTCATATCTCCTCTGAGCAGAAGACTGATCTGTAAGAATTGCACAGTATTACATCTTTAACAGGCTTTGTGATTCCTACAGACCCATATCAGTGTAATCCCCCCCTCTCATTTTGAGAAGAGCTTAACATTCACCATAGGGTCCTCCTTCCTCTTCCCCAGGGTTTAGTTTTCTGGAAAAGTGCTCTTGGGGAGTAATTTCTGCTGGCCGCCACTTGGCAGCAGCAGAGACAGAGAGGTAGGGACAGTATATATAGTAAGAAGCAGGGAAACTTCGGAGTCTCTTGGAGGGAGCGAGATCATCGGGTAACAGCAGTAGGGCAGTCAGAAGGGTGGGGGGGTTCCTCCTCCTTAGGCAGGGTTGGCAGCTTCAGCGGGGATGCACCAGGTCCCAGGGTGGGCATTCATGAGAAGCCATCTGTGGAGGCAGTTGCAGTCATTCTGGGGTGTGGGCTCTAGAGAGTCTGGTTGGTGAGAGCAGCCAGTGATGCAGGAGGGCGAGTTAGAGTAGGACCCCCTAGGGGCACAGTAGGCCCTGACTTGTAGATCACTTTTCCTGGGTCATCGGGGCTGCAGCAGGCTGTGGCAAGACCGCGGCAGGAACTGGGGACTAATGAGAGTGGTCCCGGTTCATACCTCATGTGGCAGGGTGGCTGTGGAGTTACAGAGAGGGAAGTGGGTTCAGCCTTTACCTAAAGTGGGGCCTACTTGGAGAAGTAGGTCCTCGGGCCGGGAGTTAGAGTCCCCAGGTGGGTCTGCAGGATGCAGGTTCTAGTCCCAGTTGTCAAGGCCTTTTAGGCCCATTCCTATCTTGTTGCACAGCTCAGGCAATGCAGAGAACTGAATTAAGGGGAAGGTGCCTGTGTAGCTGCTGTATTTGGAGCAATAGCTCCAGGAAAAGAAACGGATGCTGAGAGTCAGAGGTACAGTAGACTGGGGACCAGGTGGTTCCAGGCACAAGGATTTGGGGCTGTAGGTGGCAGTTTGGCAAATGCAGCTGAGGAATCAGCAGGCTGCAGGCATAGCACCCTGTAATGGATGGAATATTTGGGGGTGGCTTAGAGAAGCTCATTGCTTCTCTGTGGGTACAGTGCTCAAGGAAGGACATCAAGATGAGCACTGGGAGTGGTCTGACAAGAGGGCCCTGGATAAAGTAGAGAAGCTAGTAGGGTTCTTACCAGTACCGGAGGTTGTTTGGAGCTTCACATTCCAGGAGCATCTAAAAAGGTCCTTGTTTCTGGTGAAAGAACTGCTTTTAAAGTTTTGTGCTTGTGGAAATTCTTGCTCTGACTAAAGTTTCTGCCCTAGTGAAGCCTCCCTCAGCAATGCTTGTAAAAAGTTTAGCCCTATGGAGCTGTAATTTATTTCTTTCCTTAAGCTATTGGTACCCCTGAGCCCTGCTAATCATGGGCTCAAGAGAACAAAGCCTGAATTGTTGGGGAGAAATTCAGAGTCCAATGTGATTAATTCCTCTTGAAGGATGATAATGAACTAATTAGTCCTTTTAGTTTTAGGGGTTTCTGAGGGTCTTAAAAGGGATTTGAAGCATCAGATGATCCTGCGCCCTCCCGCTCCTGGGACCGATGGGGGAAAAGTCGGTTGAGATCTGGAAAATGAACTTTACCCTGCCCCTTCCGGACTCTATCTGGGACTGAAGTTGCGGCCTGGGTTTCTCAAGAATAGAGTAGAAGACGTCTCCAGGTAAGAAATATTTATTCATCATTAATTTAAAGTAGAGGTCTGGTGGAGATTTCTGTGTTGTGGTTCCCCTTCCCCCGGAACAGCAGGCCCCTAGATGTATGGGGAAGGGGGGCTTACACATGAGGGCTTGTCCAGGATTTTCTTACATCCTGGTGGGTCAGTACAGGCTGAATTCCCAGAGCAGAGGTGCTGGTGGGACTGTTCTGCCATATTCTAGGCCATGTGGAGTAGAAAAAAATAAGTGAAGGCATGGGGTTAGGCCTGGAATAATGGTAGGCCTCAGCTCTCCCTGATATGGTGCCTGTGCATAACTGGAGAGTTATGTGATGCTATCCGGCCCTCTGATTTGCTGGTGGCCCATGGAGAGACATACATACTTGTGAGAATGGTGCCATTTTACAGCAGTAGATCGGTTGTTTGGAAAGTGGGAAGAACCAAAAGAGAGTGAAGGACTGTTCAAAAGAGAAAGTAAGCTATATTTATTGCCCATTTTGCTAGAAAACAGTAAAGGGAGAAAGAAAAGCAGTTTCGGAGGTGATCGAATGAGCTCACATTACAGGATGGCAGGTAGAGGATTTAAATCAGAGGATGTTTCTCTCCCAGAGGAGCTGTTAGTCATGGTTCCCGCTTCACTCTTTGCTTCATTATGGAATGCAGGAGGCAAAGGGCAAAGTGATGAACGTTGTATCTGATGTGGTTATAGGGGAGAGGGAATTGTGAGACTGTCTGTCGGTCTATTCCAGTTCTGCCTCTGAAAGGATTTTTGCTCATGCTCCCTGTTTTCCACTGGGGATATCCTCCCAGTATCTCAAAGGGACCTCCATTGTTGTGGTCAGAGGGAAGTGAGGAGGTTGGAGGACTGGAAAAGCTCTCCCTCAGGGATCTTGCCCAGGAGAAACAGAAGCTCAGGGACCTTTCTCCAGATGTGGTGGTGGAGGAAGAAGTGGAGGAGCGTGCTGCTAATGTGGTGAAGCCACAAGGTGATGAGGAGCATAGCCGTCTGCCCTGCTCCTCGTCGTCAGTTGCCCACTATCCCCATGGCAGAGGGAGGGGTAGAGGTCTAAGAAGTCCTATGGGTGGCTCCTCAGGGCCCAGGGGGTCTCCGCCATGGACCCTGTCCGGGGGCAGCCTGTTGTGTTTGGTGGCCGAAAATAAGTACCTTAAACACACTAAGGTCTTGGTAGTAAGAAAACCACGCCACACTGAAATCTAGGCCTTCTCTTTTACTTCCATTCAGCAGTACATACAAGAGGAGACTGGCTTCAAACACAGACACACTTACAGGAAGTGCACATTCTCTTAAAGCTGTACTGTCTCTAACATTCTTAAAGCTATACTACACATAACAATCCCTCCTGACTTAGCTTGGAAGTACTTAAATAATTAATTCAGAAGTAATATGAAGCTATTACAGTTATTACTGCAATGTCCCTTTTAGTTAGTCTATGTCATTAGGCTATAACTCTACAAGTCCATTTTCTTTGGTGGACGTCTTATACGTCCTGACCGACGTAGTAGGACTTGAGGCTGTTGCACTGGAATCTGATTAGCATCAGCCACATCTTGTCTCAAATGCTGTGGTTACACTGTCTCTTCCCGTTCTTGTTCTGGAACATTAATGCTGGATAACTACCCCGACTCTGGGTACCCCTTTTTTGTTCTGTCACAGTTCTAGTACGAAATTGGTCCACGTTTTTTCACTCTCCTCTGGTTAGTCAGTAGAACACTATAGACAACATTTCCGAACTTTTTTCCAACACATCTTCTATCCATCTCTTCGGGCCTGCATACATTCTGACCTACACAAGATCATTGGGTTTGAAGGATCTGGTCTTAGGAAACATTTCAGTTACTGGCTTACAGCCTAGAGGGCAAAGAAGATCCAATTGAGTTAGAGTCTGATGTCCAAACAACAATTCTGTAGGGGATAGTGCCGTGACACAATGTGGTGTTGTTCAATACATCGCAAGAAAGTCCAAAAGGGCTATTTGCATTGCCGTCGGTGTAGTAGTATTAGCTTTGTCCATACTCTTTTTAAAAGTCTGAACCAGGCATTCTGCTTCACCATTTGAACTTGGATGGTAGGGAGGTGAGAAAATATGGTGGATACCACGTTGCTGGCAAAATGCTTGGAATTCAACAGATGTGAACTGTGGTCCGTTATCCAAGACAATCACTTGTGGGAAACCATGGGTAGCAAAGATAGATTTCACCACTTTGATGGTACTCTCAGTAGTTGTCAAAGACATTTGATGAATTTCTGACCATTTACTATAAGCATCAGTTAAGAGTGACCACACGGAATTTAAATAGGGTCCAGCAAAATCAATATGCAACCTTTGCCAGGGTTTTTCAGGTCATTCCCAATGGTGAACTGGAGCTCTTGCTGGATTTCCCATCGATACAGCACAACCTTCGCATCTTTGCACAACCTGGTATATGTCTCTGTCAATGGAAGACCACCATACATGAAGTCTGGCCAGGGATTTCATTTTAGCAGTGCCTGGATGGCCAGCATGCAAAAGCGTCAACACATTTGAGCGATAACATTGGGGTACTATGACACGTAATCCCCATAGAAGATGCCCCTCAGCAATGGACAACTGCTGTCTCTTTGTATAGTAGGGTTGTAGTGCAGCCAAACAAGTAGTGCCTTGCGGTCAACCCTCAAGTGTATACTGATACGCGTGTTTCAAATTTACATCTTGACTAGTCATTTTTGCAATGTCCTTGGCTAGTACTGGAAGCTAATCTAAATGTTGTAACTTCATTGCACACACAACAGTAGAGTCCTCCATATAGTTGAATTGCACTGGAAAACTATCTGGCCCCACCTGGTATACTAATGGCTACTCTTTAAGTCCCACATCAAACTCCATTTTTCTAGATATTGGTAACCTCAACAAGGCATCCGCATTTCCATGCTGGTCTGTTGATTGGTATGTAACCTCGAAATTATAGGCAGACAAAATTAATGCCCATCATTGAAGTCTGCTAGCGGCAGTCTCTGGAATTCCTTTTCCTGGACTGAAAATTGTCACTAGTGGCTTGTGGTCCGTCTTTAGGTGAAACTTGCGACCTAGCAAGTATTGGCAAAATTTCTGGACTCCGAACACAATCGCTAATGCCTCTCTCTGAATCTGGGCATAATTTCTTTCAGCTGCAGTGAGTTTGCGTGAAGCATGGACTATCGGCTTCTCCATTCCTTCTGGATCTGTATGGAAAAGGACAGCTCCTATACCCACAGGACTAGCATCACAGGCCAATGTGATAGGTAAGTTAGGGTCATAATGAGTTAAATTATTCAGATCAGTTAAAGAGAGCTTGATGGCTTGAACTGCCTTGCTGTAGCCCTTGGTCCACTTCCATAGAGCACCCTTATGTAATAGTTCATTTAGGATAGCACATTTAGTGGCTAAGCCAGGTATGAAATGGTCTAGTAGTGCACCATACCCAAGAATGAGCGCAACTCTGAAACATTCTGTGGTTCAGGCATGTGCACAATGGCTTCCACCTTTTCATCATTCGGACGAATTTCATCTTTGTTAATAGTGTGACCTAAGTACATGACACTTGGCTGACCAGATTGGCATTTTTCTCTCCTAAGTCTGAATCCACTCTGTTGCAATCTCTCTAAAGTCTTTTGTGAGTTAAGTGAATGTTCTGCTTCTGTCTTGCCCGTGACAATGATGTCATCCAAATAACAAGCAACACCTGGTATATCATCCACCGTTTGCTCAATCACTTTTTGAAAAATAGCAGGTGCAGAACTAAGGCCAAAACATAACCATTTGTACTTGTACAGTACTTGGTGTGTATTAATCACTACCAATTTCTGAGAGTCTGTATCCAACTCCACTTGAATGTATACATCAGTGAGGTCCAGTTTAGAGAACCCCACACCACCATTCAGTCTATGAAAAAGTTCTTCTGGTAAGGGTAAAGGAAATACATCTATGCTAAGTACTGGATTAACTCTCACCTTAAAATCTCCACATATTCGAACCTTACCACCTGGTTTAGATACCACCACAATTGGAGTGGTCCAATGTGAACTTGAAACCTTTTCTAACACACCCGCTTTTTCCAGTCTGTCCAATTCTTCCCCAATGGCTGGTTTAAAGGCAAAAGGGAGTTTTTGTGGTTTACAAAACTTAGGGACTGCATTAGGCTTTATAACTAGCTTGGCTTTAGCTGTTGTGCAACACCCCAAGCCTTGCCACAACTCTGGATACATGTGTAAAATCTCCCCAAGCTTGGGCAGATTACTGCTTTGTGGTACCTGGACAACAGCAAGTAGGCCAAAATCTGCTGGATCAACATGAATGTTTAGAAGAACCTGGACGACTCTGCCCAAAATGTTGACACCCTTTTTTGAAACCAGAAAAGTTAAAGGTGTACCAGTCTTGGGAGAATCAGTCCTGCATACCAACATGGTAAACAAGCCCAGTGGCTGAATTGGTTGCCCTTCAAATGCATGCAGCAACTTATTACAAGGAGACAATGGTGGCTTATCCAGATCAGACCATGTTTGATGGTTAATAAAAGTAACTGGAGAAGCAGAGTCTACCATTACACACAATTGATGCCTCAATTGTGGCAACTGAAGTAACACATAAAAAGGAGCAACATCTTTAGTCTGCCTTTGCGGTGCAATAGAAACCACCACACTGTCTGGGCTCTCCAAAACGACTACCATGGGTCTCCTGCTCCTGCAGACCTTAGCAATATGGCCTTGACATTTACATGTGTGACACTGAACTTCTCTGAATTTGCACTGGTCCCTGCTATGCTGAGATGACCCACATGATGTACATTAGTACTGGCCATGCAGTTTGGGTGGAGTGGTTGAATTTTTCTTTGAAAACAGTGGCTTAGACTTAGGTTTGAGCTGTTTCAATTTGGGGTTTACTGCAGCTACTTGTACCTCATTTTTAGTGTCCATCTTAGCACTTGCTTCATTTTCTGCAACCTCATACATTTGTGCCAACTGTAAAAGTTCCTCAGTAGACTTCTTGACACTTACAGAAAGTAATTGTTGAATAAGATGTTCATTATTCAACCCCATAACAAACATATCAGCTATATTAGATTAAATATGCTCCCTGCTCCATTCACACATGAGAGGTAAGCATTTGATCTCAGCCAAATACGATTGTAATGACTGACCTGGCTTCTGGTGGCAACTGTAGAATTTGTAAAGTTCATCCCTTGGGAAAGTTGTTAAACTGTATTGTACATTCAATTTAGCACACAGGCTGCATAAAAGTTTAAAGGTTTCACTCCTCAAGAAAGTACAAAAAGCAGCTTGAATAAGCTTATCCAGTTGCTCATCATTAGCAGCTTGTATGGCAGGATTAAGTAATAACCACTGATCAAACCGTCGGGACCATGTATCCCAGTCCATTCCTGTAAAAATTTCAAAGCTGGCTGAAGTTGCCATGATATTGCGCAGTTTCAAATTGCTTGCTTGCCTCCAATGCAGAAAGTCACAAAATGGCATAATTCAGTAAGCTGGAACTATTAAAATGTCCACCATCCGTCCATACCTTAAACACACAAGGGTCTTGGTAGTAAGAAAACCATGCCACACTAAAATCTAGGCCTTCTCTTTTACTTCCATTCAGCAGTACAAACAAGAGGAGACTGGCTTCAAACACTTACAGGAAGTGCATATTCTCTTACAGCTATACTGTCTCTAACATTCTTAAAGCTATACTACACATAACACAGCCCACCGGCCCTGTCAGTGAAGTCTGAGGCCTTAGTACCTGTAAAGACCAGAGCTGTGATTAAGCTGAGAGTCCCTGGTTCAGTTCCTGGTGTGACTATAGAGAGAGAGAGGAGATCCCAGTGGTTGACGAAGACTTTGATGAGGAGAAGCTGCTTGGTAAAAAAAATTCCAGTTGTCAGATTATGAAATTTATAGAGCTATTCCCAAGCCCTTACACTGCCCTGTGGTTACCTTGGCTGATTGCACCCCATGCCTTCTATCTCATACCAAAGCTCTTCGAACCATTTAAGTTGCCTAACAAAGCATCCAGTGACCCTATCTGGTCATTGGCTTAAGCTTTTTCTTCCTATCCCATTATTCCTTTGTTTCTGTCCCATGCATGTTTGAAACCCGCCATTGTACGGGCCGCCACCACCTCCTGGGGCAGGCTATTCCATGCATCCGCCACCCTTTCCATAAAAATGAACTTCCTGACATTTTCTCTTATGCAGCCACCCCTCAGTCTCATGTCATGTCTTATCCTAACACTATTATTAATCTGGAATATGTTGTTCCCTTCCACCTTGTCAGTGCCCTTGAGGTACTTGAATGTTTCTATCATGTCACCTCTCTCCCTCCTTTGTTCCAGCATGCACAAACTGAGGTTCCTCACTCTCTCCTCATAAGGCTTGTGATGTAATGCCTTCACCATTTTGGTCACTCTCCTCTGCACCATCTCTGTTTTGTCAATGTCCTTTTGAAGGTGTGGTCTCCAGAACTGTACACAGTATTCAAGGTACACCCTCACCAGGGTCTTATATAGTGGAACTATTACCTTTTTCCTTCGGTTTGTGACTCCCCTTCCCATGCACCTCAACATCCAACTTGCAACTTTCCCATTGCCTTTGCCATCTGCCTAGCGGTCTTCAAGTCATCTGTGATTATGACCCCCAAATCCCTCTCCTCCTTAGTTACTGTCAGCAGCTCACCCCCTGCCTGTAGCTTGCCTCAGGGTTCCTGCTCTCCACATGCATGATTTTGCACTTGTGTTAAACCTTAGCTGCCATGCCCCTGATCATCTATCCAGCAGTTGCAGGTCTTTTTTCATCCTTTCCACCCCCTCCAGAGTATCCACCCTGTTACAGATCTTGGTGTCATCTGTAAACAGGCAAACCTTTCCTTCCAGCCCATCTGCAATGTCACTGATAAAGACATTGAAGAGGACTGGCCCCAAAGCTGACCCCTGAGGTACCCCACTGGTCACCTCCCTTTCATCTGATTGGGTTTCATTCACCACTACCCTCTGTTTTCTGTCCCTTAACCAGTTTCTAATCCAGTTCACCACCTTGTGTCACAACCCCAGGCTACCTAGCATGTTGACCAGTCTCCTATGTGGGACTGTATCAAAGGCTTTGCTGAAATCGAGGCAGGCAATATCTACCACCCACCCACCTACTACCTTTGTCACCCAGTCAAAGAAATCTATCAGATTAGTTTGACAGGATCATCCTGCAGAAAACCCATGTTGCCTGGAATCCACCAGTCCATTTGCTTCCAGGTGTTCTACTATTCTTTCCATAAGGAGTGCCTCCATTATCTTTCAGACTACAGAGGTTTGACTAACTGGCCTGTAGTTCCCTGCTTCTTCTTTATCACCACTCTTATGAAGAGGGACAATGTTTGCCCTTCTCCAGTCCTATGGGACCAATCCAGTGTCTAAGGACTCACTGAACAGGGCTGCCAGAGGGGCTACCAGTTCAGTCCTCAATTCCTTTAGGACCCTGGGATGTTTGCCATCTGGATCTATGGCTTTTTCCACCTTTAGCTTCGCCAGTTCTTCTAGGACTCTCTCCTCTATGAATGAACTGGTGTTTACCTCCTTGTCCTTAGTTCCTTTGAAGTCCAGCTGTGGGCCTGCCCATCCCCTTCTACAATGAAGACTGAACAGAAATATTTGTTCAGTATCCCTGCTTTTTCCCTCGACTCCCTCCACTATCTCCCCCCTGCCACCTCTAAGCTTTGTTAGTACCCCCTTTGCCTTCCTTCACTCACTAATGTAGCTGAAGAATGTCTTATCTCCTTTTTTAACTGATTGAGCTATTCTCTCCTCCATTTGTGCTTTAGCACTCCTCACTGCCGTTCCCACTTCTCTCAGACACTTCTGGTACATTTCCTTGTCCGTATCCCTTTGTGTCTCCTTATACTTCCTGAAAGCTAGCCTCTTGGCCCTTACTTTTTCTGCCACCTCCCCAACCCCGAGAACCAAAGTGATTTTCTTCTCCTTTTACTCTTGTCTATTCATCTAGCACATTGTTTTGTTACCTCTGGTATAACCTCCTTGATGTGTGCCCATTTTTCCTCAATGTGTCCACCTTCCCCCTCTTTTCCAGGGTTTCTTTTAGCTGTAGTCGCATACTGATAAAGTCTGCCCTTCTATAGTCTAAGACTCTTGCCTTTGTATGGATTGACTGGATTCCTGTGTCCACTGTGAACCACACCATATTGTGGTCACTGGACCCCAACTGACCTTCCACCCCAAGATCTGCTACCCTGTCCCAGTTGGTCAGCACCAGATCCAGGATTGCCTGGTCCCTGGTAGGTTCCTGAACCAGTTGCCTAAAGCCAACCCCTTCGAGGGAGTCCAGGAAGTCCTGTGTCTTAGCTGAGGCCCCTGCTAGGATGGACCAGTCTACTGTCAGCATGTTAAAGTCTCCTGAACCAGTTGCCTAAGGCCAGCTACTCAAGGGAGTCCGCAACTTCTTGTGTCCTAGCTGAGGCACCCACTGGGATGGACCAATCTACCTGTGGCATGTTAAAGTCTCCCATTAGCAGTACTTCCCTTGTTGCTGCCATTTCATGTTGGTTTTCTAGCAGCTGCTTGTCAGTTTCCTCAGCCTGAGCCAGGAGTCTATAAACGACCCCCGTGTGAATGGCTGTTCCATTGCCTGCCTCAAGGGTGACCCAAACTTCTTCTGTTTGCTCATGAATGTTTTAAATTTCAGTCGCCTTTATGCTCTCTTTGATATAGAGGTCAACCCCTCCCCCCTTTTACCATCCCTATCTTTTCTGAACAGGGTATAACCTGGTACACTTAAATTCCAGCTGTGGTTGCTGGTGTACCATGTTTCGGTTATTGGCACTACGTCCAGATCAGTCTCTGTCATTGCAGCCACCAGGTCTGGGATCTTGTTCCCCAGACTGTGGGCATTTGTGTGCATGACCTCCATAAAATGCTGCATATTTTTGTTCCCTCCTTGTGTTTTGTCCCCTGCTTCATCCTACTTTTCCTTCCATTATATTGTTGTCTTCTATGTACCAGTACGACACTGAAGTTCAGAACAAACTGCACCTGTCATTTTGCCCCAGCCAACAATATAAGTTTCAGGAAAGTGAAAGTATTACTACTTAAACCATGTGGCTGCGGCAACTGGAAGGTGCTATGCAGCTCTCACTGTGTGACCCGCAGGCCCCCCACCCAGTCACTTGCTTAAATTCACTTTTTTTGTTTGTTTCATTATTAAAGTCACTTACTTTTCTACCAAGGCAAGGCACTTGGATATGATGAAGTTGAAGTCGTGGTTTCTCTCACCAAACTTCCACGTTCAGCTGAATGGTGGGCTGCATGTTCGCACCAAACACTTATCACTGCTGCTACAACATCTTGCCTGTGACACTTTTCAAGGTGTTTTATTCTACAATTAATATATTTCAGCATTCTTCCTCTACTTAACTTATGAGTTAAGAAATCAAACCACTATTTTTTTTCCAGTTGTCAGCGCGTTGCTAAACAGCTGCATCTCAGAGCATATGCACTGTTCAGGGAATGCGTCGACTCACATTACTCCAGCTCACCGCATCCTTCAGTGTACTGTACTAACAAGCAGAGGTGGACAGTGAAAACAACCCCCTCCCAAAGGGCTTGAACAACTGTGTTAAACTAAAGGGACTACAAGGTATTTTGGCATTTTGTTGCTATGAAAGGGGCTAGCAAAATTACACTGTGGAGCTATTATAGCTATAAAAATGTCACTGTTTTTACAATGTGTACCTGAGAAAAAATACTGCAGTAATAAAGTAGTTTTTCAGTACCAATGCAAAATCCTAAAACATGTTGTATAAACAGAACATGACATGGCCTGACTGAAGATATCATATCTGTCATCACTCAAGGCCAATGACATCAAGATATATCATTTGTGGCTTCACCACTCATGAGATATCATGAAATCATTGGCCTCTTGTGATGATAAATATGATATATTTAGTCAGGCCATGTCATATTCCCTATGAATCAATCACTCAGTCAGTCAATCAGTCAGTCTTTTATCATATTAATGCATTAGCAACCATTTCAGCCCTGAGCCATTATTGTAAGAAAAGGGTCCTATGTAATATCGATGACTCAAAAACAGAGCCAACAAAAAGAGCGAAAGCACATTGCTGAAAAATCAAAACAGCAATGTGCACTACAGCACCCTCCAAAAACAGTGAAGGGCACTTACTTTCTTTGTGGGGTCAATCTGCACTTCAAGTTCAAGTTACCTTTGATACAGGGGGCTCACCCCGCAATTTATAAAAACAAACTCCGGGAAGGGTGCATTTCAGGGAGGGGAGAAACTCATGGAGGATGCAACTCAGGAGGTGGACACAAGTTGGGAGGGGGAGAATGTTGGAGGGGGCAACCAGCAGGAGGGGGGAATGAGGTGAGGTAAGGAGAGCAGGCACAAAGGGGGAGAATGAGGTGAGGAGGGCAGGCGCAACAGGGGGAGCAACAGCCACAAAAAGAAAATTCTCCCTACTGACAGGTCCCAAACCCAGAACCACCAGCACCACAGGCAGTGACTCTCTCCACTGCACCAGATGGCCAGCTCAGAACTGGCCCAACCAACAAATCCCTATCTACTGCACAACTAAAGAACTCTCTACCAAAAGAAAATCACTAAACCAACACTGCACTATAAAGAACACATTACACATTTCACAGTTGCTATTTTTACTTCGCCGAAATGACTCTCTTAAATTGAATCACTATATTCACTGGAAACCTGCGAAAAGTGTCTCACCTCACAGAAGAAGTTAGAGTTCTTTCCTCATTGCCAATGTGGTGCATCAAAATAGAGGAGCTCAGAAGTTTGGAGTTACAAGCATTATTCTAGGTTAG
This sequence comes from Neoceratodus forsteri, assembly GCA_016271365.2. Taxonomy (NCBI): domain Eukaryota; kingdom Metazoa; phylum Chordata; order Ceratodontiformes; family Ceratodontidae; genus Neoceratodus; species Neoceratodus forsteri. The sequence continues at coordinate 765,015,298 of CM057450.1, forward strand.
TTCCACATGTGCAGCTAGCGTACAGTATGCAGTCATATTATATGACGCAGGAGAGCATTCTCACAACAGCACAAGTATTATTGTTTCTGTGTTTTTTGTTTCTTTCTTTCTTTTTGTTAACCTGGTGGGTCTGCTGAGCCCAAGTGCCCATTTATAGGGACAACCCCGGCGCATATAGCACAAATGAAGTACATTCAACACACAACAACACAATATATACAGTACAACAAAAGTACATTGTCAATATATAAATAAATGAGATCACAAGATAGTTAAGTGTGTGCATTACAGGTATTCATCAGGTATATCTTTAGCACATTTTTGGAGCATGCCAAAGCCTTACCTGTTCTTATTGTTACGGGAGTAGATTCCATCTCTTTGGGGGCTATAGTTGAAAATTAATTTTGACCTAGTTTCATTTTGGTTCTAGGTACAGCAAGATCATTTTTTGAATTTGCTGTAATAATTCCAAGGCTTGACTGAAAATTAATCTTGGTTTTTAAGCTTGCAGGACATGGGTAATTCAACATGTTACATATTGGTATTACTTGATGATATTGTATACATTCATGTTAAGGAAGCCAATGAAGCGAATTATAAAAGTCACAGTGGTGGGTGCACTTGCATGACTTCAATCTGTATCAACAAATATGGTTCATTAATACTTGTACGCTAGATAAAACTGTTGAGTTTGCCAAAGAATATATCAATAAACTATACTCAATCAAATTAACTAAATATGCCTGAACTATGGGTAATAAGGCTGAATCTGTAATATAGTCACTGCAGCAGCATAATATTTCAAGTTGCTTGTTTCCTGTTTTGATCATCGTATCTACATGTAAGGAATCAGTCTGGGACCCAGGCAACATCAGACGGAAGTATTTAAATGATCTCACATTTTCAAGGTATGTGTTGTGCAGCGTACAGATTAACATTTCAGATTTTGTTTTCTAATTTTTGATACAGGCACTAGCAAAAAGCATCGATATACAGTAGGTTCATTTGTGTTTAAGATAAGATGATACTCACTTATCCATTTTTGAAAAATACCAGTGTCGCTCTGTAAGTTCTGTACTGTAACCTTACCAGCTGTAAATATAGCTGGATCATTCCCATACAATAATACGGACAGGTCATTAATGAATAGACTATTCATGATTAGATATAAATAGATGAATATTGAGCCCTGTGGGATTCTGATGTTGGTCAGTCCATAGCTATAGTCTGTATCTCCTACCTTGGTTCTGTATTGCTTATCCACCAGATAAATTGTGAACAATTTCAGCAAAGGGTCAGACAACCCAACATCACCCAGTTTACAGTATGTAGAAATAACTTATGGTTAACTAGGTCAAATGCTTTGGAAAAATCAACAAAAACAGATGCAACTGAAAACCCTGAATCAACAAATATGTGTAAAGAATTAGTAAAAGTTACGAATGCTGTGTGTTTGTGCTGTGGTGATGTCTGAATCCATGTTGTTGCGGAGACAATTGATTGTACTGATTCAGACAGAGATAAAGCTGGTCATGTATAACCCTTTTCAGTAGTTTTGATAAAGCGGAAAGAAGGCAAGTGATCTAAGGTTTTCAACCATCATTTTAGAATCCTTTTTGTGAACTAGAACAATGTCAGCCCTTTTCCAGAAGGCTTGCACCAAGCCAGTGCACAAACAAGTTAATTATTTTTGTTAATGGGACAGAAGTTTCTTTTTATTTATTTATTTATTTATTTATTTATTCAGTCATTCATTCTTATTAAAAGTGAAAGTGATTATCCTCACTATGGCATCTCCTACTTACTGTAATTCAGATTGTTTGCTTACAATACTACCATTACCCAGACATCTCGACATGGCTTCACCTTGCCCACTCTGGTTTCTGACTGGTGGTCACTGTCACATGAGGTTTTGACAGCCCCCTGATTAGCTGCCTTCCAAACCCTGCAGCAGTGCTCTGGGGTCAGGTGCAGACAAAATGGCACTGCCCAAGGGGAGGGCTTGTTTAGTTTAAACATTCCTCTTGCTATATAGCTTCTCGGAACACCAACACAAATAAATGCAGGCAGATGCTGATCCCCTGCCCCTGTTCAGTGTCTGTGAGAGTGGGCAATTGCTCCATGAAGCATTTTGGTGTGCTCTATGCACTTTGATTCATTGGGTGGTTTTGTCCATGCTTCCTGCCTGCTGGCTTCTGACAGGCAGCCAGAATTTATTTTTGAATTCTGATCTCTCACCATGTGTGGAAGGCCTGACTTGTGTCCTGTGTGTGCCAGTAGGACAGAGAAAAAACACAGTACAGAAGAAGGTGAACTCGGGCAGGTCAGTAGAAGGAAAATTTGAGGCTGTCTATAGCACATTGTAAAGTATAAATAATTTATTGGACATTATAGCTCCAAACACAATTTATAAACAGTACAAAAATGCAAATAGGGTCTGTACCACCAGAGATTTCCTACACAGACTAGGTGCTCCTGCACCTCGCTCTCCAAGAGCGTCATTGGAGTAGACTCTAATAAGAATATTTTTTTCTGCCTCATTTTTCCTTTTAAAACTCAATGTAAAGGTATAGTTATGAGAAAGAACACAAGCACAAAAGAACATTTTGTTATGACAACATAGTCCAGGTTTTCTTTAGTAAATATGGAGTGTCTAAAAATGAGAATTGTTGAATCTTGCAAAATGTCCTAATTAGGTGACAATACAAAACAGTACAGTACAGTACAGTACAGAACAATACAAAGCAGTGCAATTCAATGCAATGCAGTGCAAGGGCAGTGTAATGCAGTGCATAGGAACAGAAGGAGGTAAACCTGTCTAGCCTGTCATCCTCCCAGCAGATGTTTGCTTGTATACCCATCAGTTTGAAAAAGGTGTGTAACAGGTTCTTGAAAATTACCAACCGTTCTGATTCTACCACCAAGATTATTAGTTACCCATGTTTTCACCACCCATTCCATAATAAAGTTTTTCATATCCAGTCTAAACCTTGACATCTCAGATACATAGAAACGTAGAAACTGTCAGCAGACAAAGAATAAAGGTCCATCCAGTCTGCTCGTATACAGTAGGTATCCCTGCCTAGTCTGTATGCCTGTCCTCTAGTACAGGACAGCTTGTTCCTTTGGAGTTCAGAGCACAGAAGCATCCAAATGTCCCGGACTGTATAAAAAAACTATACACTATTATCATATCCCCCACAATCTTCTGTACTCCAGAATTAATGGGAATTGATACAGGACAGCCGATGGGAAAACAAAAGTATGAAGCAACCCAGACTTTTCATGTTTTACTTTTACAGTTATGCACAACAGAAACAAAGACAGAAAGGTAACAGTTTAAACAGATTCCAAAGGACTGGATGGCTCCGTGGATTGACAGTGAATTAGGAAGCATTTTCTCTATAGGTCTAGGTCAATGATGTGACTCCAGCCCAGGTCAGTAGTAGCCAAAAACCATTATCATCTGATGGCTGTTCTGTGGGCTCAGTGAACAAAGGAAGACCTGTGGTGGTCTTAGCCCAGTGTCTTCTTGCACAGGCATTTAAATCAGAAAACCACTACTAACACTCCTTCCCTGTGTAAGCCCCCAGCCAATGCAGGGCTTCCCACTGATTAGGCATCCCTTTCCCCTTCCTACCCCCCACTCCCCCAGAGCTAGGAAATGGGGTTGGTGCTCTGGGGATTGATGCTCCAGGCACCTAAAAGTGGCAGCAGAGGACAGAAATAGGGTATAAAAGGGAGCTGACAGGAAGTATTGTGGCCTTTCCAGCCTGGGCATTAGGCCTGGGGCCGGAGGGGGGAGGCTGGAGAGTAGAACCAGGACCAGGACTGGTGGGCAGATGAGGGAGCTCGGTGGTCCAGGAGGGCCAGTGGGGAACCCCCCCAAAGTAAAGTGCAGTCAGGACAGTTTCATGCATTTTGGACAATGAGGGGTGGTTATATGGCACTCCGCAGGGACACAGGTATCCAGGTCCTGCGTCGTTAGGGGCTAATGCATTAGGGAGTCTTTAGCAAGCCCAGCCGATAGATGTAGGCACCCTTAGAAAGCCCCAAAAAGGTGTGTTTTCCCAGGTTGCCAGGGCTGGGAGGGCCGTAATAGGGCCCTTTCAGGAGGGGAACCAGTGGCAAAGGTTCCCCTTATACGCAGTGTGGCAGGGCAGCCTAGAGGGTTGGGAGAGCCAGGGAGCTTTTCACCCGTAGGTGGGGCCTGTTTGGAGGGACAGGTCCTGGGGTGCTGGTCCAGTAAGGCTGGGAGGGCTGTGGACCCAAAGGATTGGTAGGCCTTGGAGAGTGGTCCCCGTGCTGGTGCTTAACTCAAGCCCAGGTACCGTTGGTGGGATGTGGGCCTGGCAGAAACTCCCCGTAGGAAAGAGGTGGTGGCATCATAACAACCCTGAAGAAAGGGGGGGAGATGACCAGTACCATAGAGGAAAAGGGACCTGTAGGAAAACAAGTAAATGGAAGGTTTGGCTTACCGGATCCTTATACGCCAGGAGAGGATGGGGATCCAGGTTCTTGGGTAGAACACCCGGGAGTGAGAGGGTAGAAAAACAAGTGTTCTTCTGGTGTCTGCCAGATCAGTTGTCCTGCTGTCTGTTAGGACCTGGCCAAGTGTAAAACGTTTGTAGCCCCATGGAGTTGAAAATATATTTTTTAGAAAGGAATGGTGACCCCTGTATCACTGGAATCATTTGCCATGCAGGTGAATATAAAAGCTTGTTGGGGAGAAACAGTGGTTTGTGCCTTATTTGACTGTAAGAGGGGAGTTTTAATGAAATGAAATACTTGTCTTCCCTCATATCTTTACAGTCTTAATTTGTCTCGAGTTATATTCCAGGGGAAAGAATCCAGCCTCTGGAGGCTGCCGTGGCTCTGCAGGACCTCCAAGAGAGAAGAGGGAGGTCCCAATGTCCATTTGGTAAGCTTGGAGAGTGAATTTGTTTTTCTGGGAGTGTGGAGGTACTCCAGAAACCTTGAAGACATCAGCAGACAAGGACCATCAATTTACCATGGTCCAGTATTGTAATGTCTTGTATGCTAGTTTTTTGGAGTGCTCTTTTCTTCCTGCTTGGGCCATCTACGATGATTTAAAGTATCCTGCTAGGCATGGCAGGAAGGGAGGGGTTACACTGTGGGGGCTACTCATCTGTGATGTTTCCCCCGAGCTTTGAATTTGCCGCCGGACCCAGAGTCTTGCAGACCGTGGTGACGGGATTCCCAACCTAGTTGGGCCCTGTTGCACACTTTGAATTGCTGTGAGGTAGGTCTGGAGCAGGCATTAGGCCTGGCCTGCTAGTGTGGTGTGCGCGTGTGACTTGCTGGTCATGTGACCCTCAGGAGAGGTCCTGATTGGAGGATGGGCAAAAGGGAGCTATAACAGCTGCACGAAGAAATGCCATCTTGGAGATCAGAGCGAGTGAGCTGAGGGAGTGAGACCAGCAGTAGCAGAGCAGGAAAAAGATAATACCAATAATGATAGCAGAGCAAGAGAGATTGCTATGGGAGTGCAGTATTCACAGTAGGCAAGTGAACTGGATTACATTATTTTTGGAGCAAAATAGCCGTGGGTTCCAAGTGGCTATGGGACTGGGAGGGGAGGAAAAGCAAGCACAGGCATCCCAATGGATTGGCAGCAAGTAGTAGTGGGGGGGGAGGTGCAGAGAGGCCTGAAGCAACCCCTCAGGAGGAACCCTTTACTACAGTTCCAGCCTCACTTCTTTCCTGGCTTTGAAAGTATGGGGGACATTGCAAGGGACATGAATATTGTGTGAGGTGTGGGTTTGGGTGAGAAGCAATAACCAGGCTGCCCATATGCCTCTAATGTATTGGTAGAGTGCCAGTGTTATGTATGGGGATGTATGCTCCCAGTTCCACTACCAGCTTATTCATCCTGTGGTCACCAGCCAGTGGGGATTCAGAGAGGTTTGAAAGGTTGTCCCTAGGAGAGAGCACATGTGTCCAGGTGGAGGAGACCTGCAGTGAATCCCCGAATGTGATAGTGGAGGCTGTTGAGGAAGAGGTTGCAGGTGCACCAGAAAGGGACAAATGTGACAGGGAGCACAGCTGTCTGCCCAGATCTCCACCACTGGCTATCAGCTATCCCACTGGTAGAGGGAGGGGTAGGGGCCTCAGACAACCAGGTTGGGGATCCTCCAGAGCCCGGGAGATCTTCACCACAGCACCTATCCGGTGGTAGCTCACAGGCATTATCCAGCAAATTGTAACCTGTCTCGGGTGGCAGAAGCAAGACCAGATCTATAGAAAATGGCCCAGAGTCTATGCCTGCACCAGTGTCAGCCAGTGGAAAGTTGGTGACCCCCCAAGTCTAAAGGGAGCTGCATGAGGAAAAGTATGTCAGCAGCCAGTTCCAGTTCCAGTTCCAGGACCACATGTTGGTCAGAGCAATCCCTAGGCCCTGCCACCGCTCAGTTATCACTTTCAGTGATACCACCCCACAGCACCCAGTCCGGGTTGAGACCCTCTGGACCCAGATGGATGGGTTAAACCCAAATGACCCGTTAAACCTCAAATATCAACAAAAGATATGGCTACCCAATGGAAAAGCCAGGAGAACCAGCGTGAGGGACCTGCCCAAATGGAGTCGGGCCAAAAGGTGGGTTCGCAGGAGGCTGAGGGTACAATATCCAAAACTGAACTATCCATACGTGCTATAAAGGTTTGGGGACATTACTGAAGAGATGCGGGAGGACTGGATTTTCAAGGAACAGTTGGAGAGGCTGAAGAACTATCCAGGAAGAGGAAGTGCCCCATCTCAACAGTTGTTCCAGCAGGCATAGTCGATGTGCCGCACAGGGACTTGGTCAGGACTAACCATTTTCAAACATTTCACTATGGTCCAGAATTTAACTAGGACACGGAACAAGTACTACATTTTGGACTGAGATTCATTTGGAGAGGTGACCACTAAGCCAGTCCCAGCGTATTATTTCCCTCCAGGTGGGGGCCTGCAACCTAGGCCTCTGGGACTAAAAAACTTGTGGACTATGCCAGGATAATTGCTCTATGGAGCTGATGTGGTGACTCTAATTCCATTTATTGATCAAGCTCTTAAATTGAAAACTTTTATAGTTACTGTTTTATATAGCAATATAAAATATGTTTCTGAGAGATTGGTGTAAGCAAGTGTGAGTGTATGTGTGAGTATATGGATTATTTTAAAATTTTGGTGGGGTATCTAAGGGGACTCTCTGCTACCTCATTAATAATGTTAGCATGAATCTTAAGAAAAAAGAATCTTTTTGAAGTGCAGAATCATAAAACGTGATTGCTGTTAGTCTGTTTAAAAATAAATAATGATGGTAGTGTCTAGCACTTTAGATTTATCTCCTGGCACAGGTAGGGTTTAGAAATTAGATTTTAGGATATAGTTTTGGGCTAGGTTGGTAGGTAGGTTGGGTGGTGTCTGGTGGCCACACATGGTGTGTTCACCACCAGAAGGCTGGAGAGTGTGCATACCCAGTTTGATGGGAGGAGACCATCACTGGACCCTTGCCATCATTCACAGGAGGGAATGATTTCCAGGTTGGGGGAAGAGTGTAAGCCCTCTGCCAATGCTAGACTTATATTCCCACCAATTAGGCATCCCTTTTCCCCTCCTACTCCCCCCCAAGCTAGGAAATGGATTTAGTGCTCTGGGGGTTAGTGCTCTGGATGCCTCAAGGTGGCAGCAGAAGGCAGAAATAGGATACAAAAGGGAGCTGCCAGGAAGTATCATGGCCTTTCCAGCCTGGGCATTAGGCCTGGGGCTGGAGGGGGAAGTTGGATAGTAGAACCAGGACCAGGACAGGAAGGCACATGCGGGAGCTTGGTGGTCCAGAAGGGCCAGTGGGGAAACCCCCCAAAGTAAAGTGCAGTCAGGATGGTTTCATGCACCATGGGCAATGAGAAGTGGGGGTAGGAGCTCTGTGGGGACACAGGTAGCCAGGTCCTGCATCGTTGGGGGCTAGGGCATTAGGGAGGCTTTTGCAAGTGTAACCCATCTGTCACCCGGGGTTGCAAGAATACCACTTAGATCTAGTGGCAGGCGGGGAAAGGCAGCTTGTGAAACACCAGCTAAATGGATTTCACACTGTCTCACTCTGTCCTCAGTCTCAGCTGAGCTGGAGGGATGACATCATATAGAATTCTCGCAGCAGCATAAGCCACTTTGGAATGTTGCAGCAGGGAGTTAGTTAGAACGTTGGGAGGTTCTGAATCAGTTTTGAGCCAGAGTCAGAGAGTGAAGGAGGTGTGCTGCAGTGGCAGCCCCTCAGGGCTAAGCTCTGCTATAGAGCTACCCAGAGATAGAGGGGGTGTGTGTTCTCACCCTAGATAGAGACACAGAAGAAATTGGTCTAGTGGTAGAGACTATTCCCCAGTTTGTTCCAGTGCCCCATCCCAGGAGGGATGGGGGAAAAAGAAGCCAGCAACTTCAGGGGCAATCCCCTGGCCCTGCTGAAGAGGGAAAGCTGCCTGTCGTGTGTTTCAAGTGCTGAGGCACCAAGAAGTCTGTTTGTGTTTCCTGTGAGAAGCCTGTGGGCATCTGCAAACCAGGGTGAGTCAGCTCTGAAACAGAGCCCATGTTTTCACCAAACAGTGTGTTGAGTATCTGTTACTGTGGGGTCAAGGAAGGACAGCCAAGTACAGTACTACAGTTGTGTGTGGCTTAAAATGTATCTAAACAGTGGGGGTCTACAGGGATGGACACAGCCACTTAAAGAACATTACAAGTCAGGACACTATCTTCAAGAGACTGTAGATTGTTAAGTGTGATATACATTTCAAGACAGCATTCTACAAAAGTGTGTTTCAAGAAAGGTGTTGATTCCAAATGGATGGCCGGGTATAGATATGGGATCAAGAGATGGGAGACCCCCCCCCATCTGGAGTAACCAGATTTACCTCTACGAGTTCAGTTTGGGCACCTTTAGCTTTCTCCTGGGCACTTGGCCAGTATTCGCAGAAAGTACCCAGACGTGGGATTAGATGAAAATGTTCCTTTTATGGAGCCAGTATGTGCTCATGGGTGGTGTAGGGAGCCACCGAGAAATATCCATGCCATATGGGAAGTAGTCTAAGTGCTCGTCGGATGTGCCAAGCAAGTAAATGGGAAGTAGTCCAAGGCTGGCCGGATGTGCCAGGCAAGGGAAATCCAGAGAAGAGTTCAAGTTTGGGCTGAGTGACCAGTGTGTTTCTAAACCTGAGGGTTACAGTGTGAAGAAGATGTGTTCTGGTCTCTGTTTATCTGCATTACCAAGGAGTGTAGCCCCTTGGGGTCCATCTATGCTTTATTGCTCTGCTGTTGTGAATAAAAGCCACACTCTAGAATCCCACTCCTGGTTTGGACAATACAGTTATTGCTTCCTGTGTCCAGATTACCCGGGTGCCCCTGGCTAGAAGTCAAACCTAGCCAAAATGCCAAGCAACAGTTTTCTCCCTGAACCCAGGCAGCCAGGTAGTGGGTTACATAATGGAGGCACCGCACAGTGCTAATAAAACAAAAAATTACATCAACCCGACCTCTGGCTGGTTACACAAGCACAGCCAATAGATATAGAAGCCCTTAGAAAGCCCAAAAAGGTGTGTTTTCCCAGGTCACCTGGGCTTGGATGGCCGTGGCAGGGCTGTCTCAGGAGGGGAACTGGTGGCAGAGGTTCTCCTCATACCCAGTGTGTCAGGGCAGACTAGGGGGTCAAGGGAGCTGGGGAGCCTTTCACCTGTAGGTGGGGCCTGTTTTGGGGGACAGGTCCTGGGGTTCTGGTCCAGTAACACTGGGAGGGCTGTGGACCCAAAGGAGTGGTAGACCTTGGAGGTTGGTCCCCATGCTGGTGCTTAACTCAAGCCCAGGTACCATTGGTGGGATGTGGGCCTGGCAGGGACTCCCTGTAGACAGGAGATGGTGACATTGGAACAACCCCGGAGAAAGGGGGGGATGACCAGTGCCACTGGGGAAAAGCTACCCATAGGAAAACAAGTAAATGGCAGGTTTGGCTAACCGGATACTTATATGCCAGGAGATTGTAGGGATCCAGGTTCTTGCGTAGAACACCCGGGAGTGAGAGGGTAGAAAAACAAGTGTCCTTCTGGTGTCTGCTAAATCAGTTGTCTTGCTGTCTACTAGGTCCAGGTCAAGTGTAAAGTTCATAGCCCAATGGAGCTGAATGTATATGTTTTAGAAAGGAATGGTGAACCCTGTATCACTGGAATCATTTGCCATGCAGGTGAAAATAAAAGCCTGTTGGGGAGAAACAGTACTTTGTGCCTTATTTGACTGTGAGAGGGGAGTTTTAATGAAATGAAATACTTGTCTTCCCTCATATCTTTGCAGTCTGATTAATTTGTCACGAGCTATATTCCAGGGGAAAGAATCCAACCTCTGGAGAAAGAATCCAACCTCTGGGGGCTGCCAGGGCTCCACAGGACCTCCGAGAGAGAGAGAGAGAGAGGGAGGGAGGTCCCAATGTCCATTTGATCAGCTTGGGGAGTGAATCCATTTTTCTGGGAGTGAGGAGGTAATCCAGAAACTTTGAAGACAGCAAGTAAAGACCATTAGTTTACCATGATCCAGTATTGTAATGCCTTGTATGCTGGTTCTTTGGAGTGCTTTTTGCTTCCTGCCTGGACAATCTGAAATGATTTAAAATATGCCCCTAGATGGAACAGGAAGGGAGGTGTCACACCTGCATACTCGTTCATTGATCCACCTGACTCCCTTCATGACCCTTGCCTCATCTGGAGTGTTCCTGATTCTTGGGGATTTTAACATAAACTGGCTCTCCCCTCTTTCTGATCCACAGGAGTATGGAGATACACAACAAATTCACATCACCAGTGTGGGATAGGTCCAGGTGAGCACATGTGTGAGTGGAACTATGCAGGTAAGAAAGGGGCAGAATCTACGGGGCAGCCAACATGTCCCTCCCCTTGACCCAGTCATATAGGAAGTGGAAATGTCTAATGTGAATATATCAGCAGCACAGGCTACAGTGGAGACTGGTATACAAGAATTTGCTGGGCAACCACTCACCCTGTCAGTACCTGCTGACAATGAGAAAGGCCTGAGGCACCTGGGCAGATATGAGCTTATATCAGAAGGATGGCCTGCATCTGTCCGGGAAGGGGACCTCACTCCGTGGTGAGAAGTTGGAATGCTTCAGCAGAGAGCATTTAAACTGGCCAAGGGGGCAGGAGTCCAGGAGGGACAGGTGGCTTAGGATCACTCCCACATGGTAGCATGCAAAAACACAAGTTGATAACAGGAACAACTGAAGTGAGCAGGGAGGAGCAGGCAGGCGAAACATGTAAAAGGGAGGGATGGGGGGCAGGATCACATGAACAAGAAAACCGGGGTGGGGGAAGCAGGCATGGGAGAGAGAACAAGAACTGAGGAAGGGCAGGGTATAAAACATGAAAGGTCATGCTCACAAATGCCCGCAGTCTGGGAAATAAGGTTCCAGACCTGGAGGCCTTGTTGGCAGATGCAGACCTTGGCAAAGCAGCAATAACAGAGACATGGTACTCTGCTAATCATGGCTGGGATGTCAATGTACCAGGCTAAACACTGTTCAGAAGGGACAGGGAAGGTAAAAAGGAGGGGGGTAGCCCTGTACATCAGTGACAGCATAAAGGCTACTGAAGTACAGGGAAGACAGGGAGAGTTCGAGGCAATGTGCGTCACCCTTGAACCAGGGAATGGCACAGCAATACATATTGGGGTGAACTGCAGACCTCCAGCACAGAGGGAGGAAGTGGACAGGGTACTAATGAAGGAAATTCACAACATAGCAGCTAAAGGTGAAATCCTGCTGATGGGACATTTCAATATGCCAGATATAGATTGGACCACCCAGGCAGTCGCTTCAGCCAGAAGCACTGCCATCCTGGAATCCCTGTAGGGGGTTGGACTCAGACAGCTGGTGAATGAGCCAACCAGAGACAAATCTATTATGGACCTGTTATGGACCAATGGAAACAGAGTCGAAGGAGACCAGGTGGAAGGGCAGCTAGGATCCAGCGACCACCACATGGTGTGGTTTGGCATGGAGACAGGGACTCAATTAAGCCACACAAGGGCAAAAGTATTAGATTTCAGGATGGCAGATTTCAGTGAAATGGGTAGATATTTAAGAACAGCCCTGGAGAAGGGAGAGGTAATGGAGGGAGTGGAAGAACAGTGGTGGAAACTAAAAGGAGCCATAGTGGAGGTAACTACCAAATGCCTTAGGATAGTGGCCAAGGGGGAAAAAAGAAGGAAACCACTATGATTCTCTAAAGAGGCAGCAGAGAAAGTAAGGGGTAAAAGAGCATATTTCAGGAAGTATAAGGGAACCCAAAGGGAGGAGGACAGGGAGGTGTACATTGAATGTCTAAAAGAAGCAGGGAAGGCTGTTAGGAGAGCCAAGGAACAGACAGAGGAGGGTTTAGCACAGACTGTGAAGAAAAGGGGACAAGACATTCTAAAGGTACATCAGTGATAGAAGAAAAACCTGGGGGGATTGTGAGGTTCAAAGGGGAGGAGGGAGAGTATAAGGAGTGGGATCTAGACAAAGCAGAAATACTGAACAAATACTTCTGTTCAGTATTCACTGAGGAGGGAGATGGTCAAGGACCACAGTTGGGGAGAAGAGGCAATGGGGAAGAGAAGTGTACACCAGTCCATTCACAGTGGAGAGAGTTCTGGAGGAACTCACAAAGCTGAAGGTGGATAAAGCCATGGGGCCAGACCACATACACTCAAAGATATTAAGGGAGTTGAGAAGGAAGCTAGCAGCGCCTCTGGCCGCCCTGTTCACAGAGTCACTCAACACAGACATGGTTCCAGAGGACTGGAGGAGGGCACATGTAGTCACACTGCACAAAAGTGGCAGTACGGAGAAAGAGGGGAACTACAGGCCAGTCAACCTCACCTCAGTGGTGGGGAAGATCATGGAGACACTGCTGAAAGAAAGGACAGCTGCACACCTGGAATCCAATGGTGCCCAGGATCTGAGGCAACATGATTCACAGCAGGAAGATCTTGTCAAACAAATCTGATAGATTTCTTTGATTGGGTGACTATGGAAGTGAATCAGAGAGAGGCAGTAGACATCGCCTACCTAGATTTCAGTAAAGCCTTTGATACTGTCCCACACAGAAGGCTGGTTAACAAGATGAGTAGTCTGGGCATGGGGCATAAGGTGGTACATTGGGTTAGAAACTGGCTGATGGACAGAAGACAGAGGGTGGTGGTAAATGGGATCCAATCTAGGGTGAGAGAGGTGACCAGTGGAGTACCACAGGGATCAGTACTGGGACCAGTCCTGTTCAATGTCTTCATTAGAGACATTGCAGAGAGGCTGCAAGGAAAGGTCTGCCTGTTTGCAGATGACACCAAGATCTGCAACAGAGTGGATACTCCAGAAGGGGTGCAGAAAATGAAGAGGGACCTGGAGAAGCCTGAAAGATGGTCAGAGGTGTGGCAACTAAGGTTCAATTCAAAACAGTGCAAGATAATGCATTTGGGTAGGGGGAACCCTGGAGAAAGGTGCTGACTGTCACCAAAGAGGAAAGGGACCTAGGGGTTATCCTATCTGATGACCTTAAGGTATCAAAGCAGTGTGCAAAGGCTGCAGGGAGGGCCAGTGGCATGCTGGGGTGCATAGGCAGAGGAATTACTAGCAGAAGACAGGAGGTGTTGATGCCATTGTGTAAAACACTGGTAAGGCCTCACCTGGAGTACTACGTGCAGTACTGAGAACCCATATGCGTAAGGACATAGACAGGGTGGAGGCTATCCCGAGAAGGGTGACAAAAATGGTGCATGGCTTGCATCACAAAACATATGAGGAGAGACTAGGAGTCCTCAATATGCACTCACTGGAGGAGAGGAGAGAAAGGGGGGACATGACAGAAACTTTCAAGTACCTCAAGGGCATAAACAATGTGCAGGTGGGGGATCTTTTCCAATGTAGAAAAGATATCAGAACGAGGGGACAGAATGTGAAATTGGAGGGGGGGCAGATCAAGAGGTAATGTGAGGAAGTGTTTCTACATAGAGAGAGTAGTGGATGTTTGGAACAATCTGTCAAAAGAGGTGGTGGAGGCAAGTACAGTGGAGGGGTTTAAACATGCCTGGAACAGGCACAAGGGAACATTGGGTGGGGAGGGAGTGATGAAAAGCCATTGATCACTTAGGGTCAGTGACTGCATACACATATAGGGCTTATGGGCAGACTAGATGGGCCTAGCAGTCCTTATCTGCCGGCAATTTCTATATATCTATGAGGCCTCTGTGATATGGCCATGGGGACTGCTTATCTGGGTTGCATGGATACTGAACTTCACAATGGTAGAATCAGACATTATTTAACCAAACGTTTGTTGTCGTTACAAACCTATGCAGGGACAGGGGCAAGGCCCTGAATGGAATGCCTGTCCACAAACAGGTGGTGTGGGAGGGAATACAGGTTGCTGCGAGCATGACTGCCCAAGGTAGAACATAATTAAACACACACTCTGGCCAGAGACGATAGGGCTGCATGGAAGGAATCGGGGGTAAAAATATTGCAAATTACCAAAGTTACGAGCCTGTGTTAGCAAAATGTAACATAGGCTCATAAATGTGTTCTGTAATATTTGTACACCAAATTTTCAGCATTGCCCTGTTATGACCCTGCCTCATGAAGAAGGACAGAGCAAATGCTCAGCTCCTGCCCGAAAGGTGATTTTGCGCAGGAAATGTGAAATTACCTTTCAGGCTGTGAAAAGACATTTTGGCCAGGATTTGAAAAATGACAGCTGTCACATTCATGAGGTGCTGTAAAGATATAACTGTTATAAATTTTGGATCAAAATATTGAAAATTACCAAAGTTACGAGCATGCGTTCACAAAATTCAACATAGGTTCATAACTTTGTTTTTTAATATTTTTACACCAAATTTTCAACATAGCCTTCTTATGATCCCACCTCATGAACAAGGGCAGAGAACATTTTCAACTCCTGCCCAAAAGATGATTTTGCACAGGGACCATGGACTCACTTTTTCCTTTTTCATTCAGGTGTTTTTCCTCCTGGGAGGCTGGCAGATGATTCTGGCCCTTCCCTCAGAGGGGACTCGGTTTCCGGCCATACAGTTCCCTGCCTGACGCCCCCTAAATCCCCCATGAGTTTCCCCCAAGTGACAGGGCCGAGGTGAATGGGAACCGGCTCTCCCCCACCCCCAGAGCAAAATCCAGACAATGGGGGAGCCGGAAAGGGGTGCTTGGTGCAGCCAGCATGCAGCCTGCCAACTCCTTTTCCTCTTTTTTCTCCCTGTCCCCTGCCCACTGACAACAGACGTCGGTGACATGCCTTCCTGCTCGCATCTCCCCCGGCTACTGCCAGAGAGCCATCAACGAGTGGGACAGCAAGCCCTCCCTCCCTCCCAAGAGAGTTGAGCAGTCCTCCAGATGCTCAATCCTCTCTCCCCTGCTGACCTCCAGTGGCCTGGGTCCATTCCCAAGCCTGGGTTGCCGGCGTGGCATGAAGTGTGGCATCCAGCGCCTCAACCCTCAGCACCATGAGGCTGGCTCCAAAATCACCTTTTGGGATGTGAAAAAAACATTTTGGCCAGGATTTAAAAAATAACAGCTGTCACACTCATGAGGTTCTGTAAAGATATGGCTATGTTGTAAATTTGGGGTCAAAATATTGAAAATTACCAAAGTTACAAACCTGCATTCGCAAAATTCAGTGCAGGCTCATAACTTTGTTGTTTTTTAATATTTTTACACAAAATTTTCAACACAGCCTGCTTATGACTCCATCTCATGAACAAGAGCAGAGCAAATTTTCAACTCCTGCCCAAAAGGTGATTTCATGCAATTGTTCATGAGGCAGGGTCCCAAAAAAAGCATGTTGAAAATTTGGGCCAAAAATATAAACAAATAGCCAAGTTATGCCACTAAGTTCAAAACACCATTGAAGCACATTGAATTACATACCTGTTTCTTCAGTTTGCGGTCCAGCTCTGAGGAGTGAAGACATGTCTGCAGTCCAGAGAGGATTATAGTGTTAGACCCCAGATGAATAAGTAAGGGCTTGGGGGGTACTGAATGGGAGGGTTGAGTTGGGGGAGTGCAATGGCGGCAAAAGACATCGATGGACAGTTTTTTTTTCAGGTTTAAAAAAATAAATAAATCGAGGATTCCTGCACTGGGGGTTTGGGAAACTCCGTAGTGCCACTGTTATATTTCTGGGGGGGAGTGGGGTGGTGGGTGCTGAAAGGGAGGGGTGGGTGAGGGGCAGAAATAATAAATAAATTAAAAAACAAAAGGTGCAAATAACCACGCATGTGCAGTACTGCATGATGGATACAAATGAGAATTCCTACACTGGGGGTTTGGGTACCCCCCAGTGCCACTCTTACTTTTCTATGGGGAGAGTGGGGTGGTGGGTGCTGAGAGGGAGGGTCAGATGGGGGGAAAAAATAGTAAATTTAGTAAAAACAAACTAACCAAAAGGCACAAATAACTGTGCGTGCACTCTAGTGTATGGGAGGTGCAAATGAGGATTCTTGCACTGGGGGATTGGGCAACCCCCAGTGCCACTGTTATGTGTCTGGGGGAGTGGGAGGAGGGTGCTGAGAGGGAGGGTCAGGTGGGGAGAAAACAATAAATATAGTAAAAAAAAAAGACACAAATAACCACACATGCACGGTTGTGCATGGGGAGTGGGGGGTGCCAGTAAGAGGATGTCATGATCTGGAAACAGTGCAGTGCAACTGCCTATAGAGACAGTGAGCAGAGTGCATCACAGATCCAGAAATGACTGTAGTGGAACTCCAAACATGTTGTTCGATAGCAAGGAATGCGGGGGTCCTTTTCTCATAGCAAGAGGTCTGCAGGGCTATACCCACTGCAGCCCTAAAAAGTGATTCCTAATATACGGTAAAACTTGGAACTCCCAATCACAAGCCAGAATTTAATGTAACCCCTCCCAAAAGAGGGCTTACCTAAGGCTTTCTCCCAGAAGCATAGCTGCTGCCTTCACCTAAAAGTGTCACAGCAGCTGTTGGTTTCTCTCTCTCTCTCTCTCTCTCTCTGTCTCTCTGTCTCTCTGTCTCTCTATCTCTCTCTCTCTCGCTCTGTCTCTCTCTGTCTGTCTGTCTCTCTCTCTCTCCCCCTCTCCTCTCTCTCTCTTCTCTACAAGTTACAGAAAAGAGACAGCAGGCAACTCTATTCTCCAGTACCCACCCTCAGGGCTTAATCAACTCTATACCCTATTGTCACTGTTTAAGGCTCACAGAAACTGCACTGATTATGAAATGTTTAAACAACAAATGACTGAACAGATGGATACATTTCTGAGCAAAGGGTATGAAAGGTCAGCCCTGGAGGAAACACAGAAAAATACTCTAACTGTAGACAGAAAATTCAAAAATAAAAAATTAGATATGAACAGGATCACTTTTATCATGGAATACAAGCATGCGACTAAAAAAATAGGTGAAATCGTAAAAAAAAAAAAAAAAACTGGGACGTGTTGAAGGTTGATCCTGTTCTGGCAGAGGCTGCTGGCCTTACCCTAAGAGTTACCTTCAGCAGAAGTAAAAGCATTTCAGACAAATAGATTAGAAACCATTACACTAGACCAAGACAACAGCTGGTAACTTAGCTACCACAGAGACCGACTGGTTCCTATAAATGTAAACAGCTGCTTAGTTTGTTGTATGGCTATCCAAGTTAAAGACTGTGTACTTAAAAAAAAAGGAAATTTGAAAATGGAAATCTATGAGCTGATTACATGCAACACAGAATATATTGTATATGCAATCTGGTGCCCCTGCCCCAAAATGTATGTGGGTAGAATGACTAGAAAACTGAAAATCATGATCCAGGAGCACATATGCTCAATTAGAAATGAGAATGTTGCTACACCAGTTGGCATCCATTTCAGAACCACACATGAAGAGAATCCAAATTTACTAAAATTCATGGGAATTGAATGCATTACACCAAACTGGAGATTAGGGATAGGTTACAGACCTTACCTGAAAGAAACTAGGTGGATTTTCCACTTTAACTGTCTTGCCCCTAATGGTCTGGATGATGAATGCAATCCATAGCCCTTCATAGTGTAAGACATGTACTGAACCTACAACTGTCCCCCTTTTGTGATTGTACCCTGATTTCTTACTAGATAACCGTGAGGAGAAACATTGATTTGAAAAGTCTGAATCTTGGCTATGAAAGGAGGCTATTTCTTTCCTATCTGGTCACAATATGGAGTTATCAGATAAGTATCTGAATCTATTCGTGCCTACAGAATATTGCCCAAACAGCTCAAGCCACAGTGAATATGCTGTCTGCACAATCTACACAGTCTACACAATCTACACAGTCTACACAATCTACACAGTCTGCACAATCTGCAAAGGAATCTATGCCATACAGAACATCAGCTGTCATGCTGACCTTTGCTATTGAGTCAGACAAACTTAATAGTTCATATGTCCAGATTAAAAGCTCCTCTGACTTTTAAGTCCTACAAATTTCATTGATATGTGACGAGTCATGCATAGCCATAGCTAACTGACTCATTTACCTATCAATGACATATAAGACAAATTCTCAATTTATTGAGATTATTTGCTTGCAACACAACAATGAAGATGTTGCTTCTTGACATACTGACAGGAGCTGCTTAAAATGGGGGCACATTTTCAACTGTTAGCCTTGGCTAAACTTCAGATTAAATACAAAGGAGTGCAAAATCTTTTTTATGATTTTTTTTATGATGTAGACCAGCTGTCCAATTTTATCAGAGCTCAATATGAATGGCCGCTCATAAAAAAGGGGGAACAGAATCTTCCACACCATCAGAAGAAAAGATGATGAATATGGGAAGAGATTTGCAATGTTTATACCTTCGAAACCATTTCTATTTCTTTTCTTTTTTGTCAGAGAATGAATTAATAAATGTGCATGCACCATTTAAATTTTTTCAGCTATTATATAACTTCAAAAGTATTGAGATTACCATATTGATGAAAATTATTATTCAGCAGACAGTGGATGACAGTGTGAGGAGGGAGGAGCCTACAGGTAATGTATTTGTTTTGTACATCAAGTATGCTGCTTGGAATAATTATTTATACTTTATTTTTACTAATTCTAAAATTCATTTATGTATTTATTTCAAAAGTTTCACCAGAAAAGACATACTGAGCTGAAAACAGCTAATTTCCAGATGCATTCTGGGGGGAAGGGTGGTGGGGGAAATATATACAAATACATAAATATACATGTATTTACTGAGTAGTACATACTCACTTAAGTTATACAAATATAAAAACAGAAATAAACATATATTTACAGAGAAGTGCATAATCACTGAATTATACAATGAAATGAAAGGTACAGAACATTAACACCTGATAATGAGCAGACTGATGGCAACAGCAGTAATACAATAGATTCATCTAGGGAAGGGAGACAAAACCAAAGGAGGGGTTTATAGCCAAATGGGCAATCCGTCCACAGGGAGAGCAGGGGGGAGGCAGGTAGGGCAATAGATTCATCTAGGGAAGGGAGACATAACCAAAGGAGGGGTTTATAGCCAAATGGGCAATCCGTCCACAGGGAGAGCAGGGAGAGGCAGGTAGTGCAATAGATTCATCTAGGAAAGGGAGACATAACCAAAGGAGGGGTTTATAGCCAAATGGGCAATCCGTCCACAGGGAGAGCAGGGGGGAGGCAGGTAGGGCAAGGGAGACATAACCAAAGGAGGGGTTTATAGCCAAATGGGCAATCCGTCCACAGGGAGAGCAAGGGGGAGGCAGGTAGGGAGTATGTTCAAGAGGTAGGGAGAGAGAAGGAGAAGGAGGAGGGCAGTTACCAGAGTAGACCAGGAAGTACTTGTTAAGGCATGTGGGAGAGGAGAGGGAGCAGGAGAAGAAAAGGGGAGGGTATAGGAGTAGAGAAAAGCAGGCCAGGAAGTGGTAATAATGGTAGGAGATGGGGGAAGGGGGGAGTGGGGGGAGAGGGAGGGAGAAAGTGGAAGGGGAGAAGGGGGGAGAGAGGGATACAGAGGAGAGAAGGTAGAGCAGAGGAGAGAGGGAGGAGTGTTCAGGAGCAATTGCAGAAGGGAGCGGTGAAGCAGGTAGATAGCAGTTCAAATTAATCATGTTGGAGTAAACATATTGGGCCAGATATTCAAAACTTTGCCCCTGGGCTAAAATAACACTGCCTGGTGGGCAAACATAGCCCGGAGCACAAAGCAAGCTATATTCAAAAGGAATAGCCCGGGGCAAACAGTCTCTGAATATAGCATGGGAAAGAGGCTGTGCAAACTGGGCTGGGAGTGCAGGGCAACCGTAGCCCTGGAATATGACAGCACTGAATATAGCAACCAGGAAGTGCAAACCACAACAACAACAACACAGTGCACAATGACATGAGTGTAGGTAGAGAGGAACTATGTGGCCAATGTGTGTGCCAGCAAATGCATGGACCCAGTACAGCTGCAGGCAGCAGCAGATGTGAAAGAACAGTGATCAAAACTGTGAAATATTCCCCGAACCATTAACGCGCTTTAGCGTGGAGCTAAGCGGTTTGCCTGGTGCAAACACGTTAGCCCGGTGCTAAACTTTGCCATATTCAAAAGTGACATGCAAATGAGCCTACTTAGATGGTCTCTGGGCAAACAGCCACATTAGCATCTCACCATGCCCTGATTTGCATGCAGTTTGCCCAGCGTTACTGCAAGGTCCCACAGCTCCACCTGTAGGTCAGTCTAGAAATACAGGGGCTGGCCAGGTCCGACCGCAGCTCCACCTGTAGGTCAGTCAGGCAGTGCATGATGATAGTTGCAGGCTACATGTGAATAGTACAGCATACCATAGCATATCGTTCCCCAGGGGACAACTCAGCAAAGGCACAGGTGGTGGCGGTGCTGCATGCAACCGTCACACTGTAGGTCATACGACAGTGCACAGTAGACACTACAGTAGCAAGGGGGCTGTTAGTGTGAGGGACACAGCAATGCCTATGGTATGTAGGGCGGTGATGACCACTGCACCGTACACAGTGACAGGCCCAGCTTGTAGGTAATTACTGACAGTGGACAGTATTACTACGCTGTTGTGTGATCCACAGATGCTGCACCTGTGGCCTGGGATGCACACAGTGTCATGTACATGGCCGGCTGGTGTGTGCTGTGGCATCTGTTCAGTAGTGTGGTAGGTGGCTGGGGGGGCATGTAAGAGCCGGCAGGCACACAAGTGGTGACGTATTCCCACTACTGGCCCATGTGCACTGAGTGATGTGTCCCAGCCTTGTGGCCACACCTGGGCTGTGGTGAGGTCTGGCCACCCGTGCACCCTCCCCCACTGGCCACCATGCCCACAGTGTTGCATGTGTGTGCTGGCACCTGTTAGGCACCACAGATATATGGTCTGCAGGTGTGTGCTATATGGCCACACTACCATGCTGTCTCCTGTGGGTCGGATCACCCCTTACTGTCTGTGCTTGGGTGGGACAGGTGGCAGCTGCTAGCATCATGGTGGTGCCATCAGTGAGCAGCATGTGTCCTCCATGTCTGGCATTTCCTAAGTGTCATACTCCTATGTTAGGGTTACGCAAGCCACGCAAATCCCGCGCAAGCTCCGCGCAATGCACCAATGACGTGAAAAGCTGTTTGCCCAGGGTTAAGACCAGCTTTTCCTGGGGGGTAATTTGTACCACGCTATGGGTCATGTTAAGTCACGCTAAACACCTTAGCGTGGCGCTAGTCGCTGCATATCTCATTGCGCCTGCATTCATGTTCACTTTGCCCCTAGCATATCATTATGGTTTGCCCAGTGCTAATGCGGTTTGCGCGCGGTATTTGGCCTTTTGAATATAGCAAACCTGCGCTAATCCTGCGCTAAACCTGCACAAACGTTTTTTGCCTGGCGCAAAGCTTTGACTATCTGGCCCATTAACTCTTGAATACTAAATATAGTTAGCAGCCAAACCAGTCATTTAATATATGCTTGTATAATTAATTTATTCTCCTGTCTCACAAATGTTTTGGTCTAGATTTGCATATACTATAAAATAATGGTGGTATCTTATAATTTGTATATAGTTTACTATGGAAGTAATACTTGCAATTTATTTTTATGTTGTGTGTGTGTGTGTATATATATATATAAAAATATAAATGTAAAAAATCAATAAAATATGAGTACAAAAAAGTATTTGAATCTGTACTGCTCTAACTTTTTTCTTGCCCCCTTTTTGAATTTTTAACTTTTCAAATATATGTGTACTTGAATATTGACTGATGTATTTGGGCATAGGATACTCTGTCATTTAAGTACCATTAGCAAGATATCTCAAAGTATTGAATATCATATAGTCTGCCAGATCGGAATCAAGGGGATACATAATAGTACAAAATATGTTGCTGTTGAATATTTTAACAAATATTTAATGATTTGTTTTGATGTGCACCTTACAAAGTACTAAAAAGTGGGAAATTTGGGTTGTCCCTTTAAGGAACAGATAGTTAACCAATGGACCTAAGAGCTAGCTCTGCCCACTGATGAACAGCCAGAGCAGCTCAAAGCTGCTAGGGATTAAACAGTAGTCCCCACTGTGTGCTTCTGTAAGTGCCACTGAACTGTTTGTTTGGGCTGAATAAATTTATGGTGATATTCCAATATGAACTGACTTGATTTATTATTTCTACTCCAGAGTGCCCTCCTACTTGTTTGTGTGTCTCTCTTTTCTGCCCCCAGTCCCTCCCGGGGCTGCTGTAGGGGACGGGGTGGACACTGGACAGCTGCCTGTTCTTTAGCAGAAGAGCGCCCTGACCTTTATGGCTGCTCCAACAGAATCGCTCACATTCTCCCAGCCCCACAGATTGTGACAAAAGGGCCAGGGAGCATGACTGCAGCCTTCTCTATCAGTGCACGGAGCTCCAATCTCTTCTGCAGCCATTGAGCACCTCCATTTCCCTGCTCAATCTCTTCTGCAGCCATTGAGCACCTCCATTTCTCTGCTCCCCTGGCTCCACAGACTGCAGCAAAGGGCTGAGGAGCACACACACTGCACACTCTTCCTGGTGCTGGAGTACCACAATCTTTGCCGCATCAAAGCTGCATAGAGCCACCAAAGCTCGCAGTTCATAGCTCATAGGCCAGAAGCACATATCTCAGCACACTACAGCACTCAGGAGCCACACCACCACCATCTAACACCACCGGACAGCAGCAGGGACCAGAAAGACACACTCACATGACCGCCAGACGCCACATCAAGGAAAAAATCTGTTAAATCTGTTAAAAAGTTAAAAAGATGGAGATCCAACGGTCCAGTGGCAGTGTGCTGCACTGCCATGCTGGTGATTCAGATTCCTGAGTGGATTTGGGAAGCCGCATCAGGGCAAGACCATTGGCTGAAGCAGCTGCCAAGAGGCAGTGTGCTCGGCCCAGGGAAGGTCGACTGCTGGTTCAGGCAACACAGCAGCACCTGCAAGAAAGCCAGGGAGCTTCCACCCCCCCCCAGTGCCCTGTGCAAGCATGGTGTCACATAGTAAGCTACCCACACCATGGAGAGGACAGAGGAGTGTGAAATAAATGGGGATGTAAAAAAAACATCTGACATCCACATGATGGTCAGTATATTCAGGCCCCCACCGCACTACCGGACTCCTATCTGGACTGGATCTACTCGGGGGGGTGGGGGTCTTCCCCCTGGAAAATGGAGGGCATAGCCAAGAGATACTTGGAGCATCAGGCAGGTGATGTTGGGGCTGTGAGATAACTGAAGTCCAAACATGGTAAATCCCTGATGACTGAGTACAGCTGAATGGGGACAAAAATCAACACAAAAAAACAAAAGATAAAGAGAGGACATGTGGGGCCACCATCTTTTTTGTCCTTCTGGCCACAGGGACTGATGAAAAAGGGTTAGAGGACACACAGCCAGCTCAGGAAAGTCAGCCAATCCTGAACTCAGCATTACAAAGCCTGAAAGCATACAGGATTTTTTTATTTTTTTTTAATTTTATTTTAGCTTTTGTTGACCGGGTAAGTGCACTAGACAAATCCTGCCTATTTTCAGGCACGACCCGGGGGAAAGGGGATACAGATGCATGCCAACTGACCTTGAACCAGATCAAGCTGTTGGTGGTATTTTTAGTGAATGAGGGAAATTTGGCCAGGACACCGGGGAAATTCCCCTGCTCTTTTCGATAAGTGCCATGGGATCTTTAACATCCACCTGAACTACCACCAATCCAGGCAGATGGGACCTCGGTTTTAACGTCTCATCTGAAAGACGGCACCTCAGAAATGCAGCACCCCTCTCATGCTGCATTTCAGTGTCAGTACTGGGATATTAACCCAAGTGCCAGATGTGGGAACTGAACCCACAGCCCTCTGATCTCCCGGCCTCAGAGGCGAGTGTGCTACCTACTGAGCCACTGACACTGCATGATGGATTGATAGAATAGGTAAGAGAGGTGGTGGATACCTCATCTATGTCAGGGACTGTCTGCAGTGCACCGTCCTCCCTGGAACCAGGGTGGCTGAGGGCCATGAGATAATAGTGATAAAGGCACAGGTCAGTCAGAATGGCAAAACTCTCATCCCTGCCACAATCTACCTACCTCCCAAGAAAGCCACAGCAGGCTTTCCCACAATTATGGACGTTATCAGCACCCTTCCAAAGGGGGATGGAGCTAGTCATTACTGGGGACTTTAATATAAACTGGGGTGGAAAGGAGGCTGCCCCTTTCAGAGATCTGATAGCCACCTCCAACCTGACACAACTTGTCACCTGCCCCACCAGGCAGAACTATAAGACAGAAAACAGTACCATCCTTGACTGGATCCTAGAAAGTTCACCATCTCTGATCTCTGATATCAAGGTTCTCCCAGACACGCTAAGTGACCACTCCCCAATCACCTGCCTATGGTCTAATAAATTTACCAAAAGCCCACCTATCCTCATTGAAAACAGGGTCTTGAGGAAGGGTAAACTTGGAGCCCTCAAATCAACTCTTGCTCTGCATGACTGGACTCCTATTGACCTGGTGCCTACCCTTGATCAGGCCCTCAGTTACTTCATTAAGGGCTTTAGCTCCATCTGTGACATCTATGCCCCGCTCACCAAAAGAAACATTCGGGGGAAGGCAAATGGATGGATTGATGGGGAGCTCCTCTCCCACCTGAAAGAAAGGGACATTCTCTGGGAGAAGGCCAGAAACACAGGTAGCAGGCATGACTACCAGTGCTACAGAACAGCCAGGAACCACTGCACCAAGCTAATCTGGCTCGCCAAAGCCAATTATCATAAGGCCCAGCTTTGCAATTCTTGTGGTGATGGGAAAAGATTCTGGGATAACATCAAAAGCATCCTTGGAAAGGAGGACAAGAAGCACCCTCAGCTGCTCAGTATCAGTAACACCCCCACTACAGACCCTCTAGCTATTGCAGAAGCCTTCAATAAGGCCTTCACAGATCTTACCCCAGTGCTACCACCTGCCTATTTTCAACCTGATATGAACCACTCTAACGACGTATCTATTGAGTGTTCTCACCTGACTTTCTACTGTAAAAGGGTGACCGTGAAGGAGGCCCTTACTATGGTCAAGAAAATACTAGGTAAGACCAGACTGGGCAGTGACGGGATAGACATGAAACTTCTATCCCTCACCCTGGACATTCTTATAGTACCCATTGCCATGCTGTACAATAAGTCCCTGGCACTGGCACAATTCTGAGTGGTTTGGAAGCAGGCCCTAGTTATGCCAGTACATAATGGAGGCGACAAGTCTCTGGTAGCCAACTACAGACTCATCTGAATCCTTCCCCGGCCCCCCGTCCAAGGCACTGGAAAAGATTATGGTGGGTCAACTTATTAACTACCTCAGTAAGTATAATCTACTATGCCCCAACCAGCATGGCTTCAGACCAAATTACAGTACAACCGCTGCCCTGCTGGACTACATGAACAATGCACATAAGGCCCTGGATGAAGACAAACTGGTGGGGTCTGTCTTTATTGACCTCACCAAAGCCTTCAATACAGTCAACCACCCCCTGTTACTGACCCAACTGCAAAACATGGGTGTGGCACCCAATGCCCTTTGCTATTTCCAAGACTACCTGTTACACAGAAATCAATGTGTCAAAATTGGGCAAACAGTATCCAGCGCAAGAAAGGTGTCATTGGGGTACCCCTGGGATCAATACTGGGGCCCCTACTCTTCAGCCTCTTCTTAAATGACCTTCCCACAGCCTGTGACACCAAACTCATACTGTATGCAGATGATGCTGTGCTCCTGAGCAGCAGCACGTCTCAGGCTGCCCTACAATCTGAGCTGCAGAACTCCTTCTCCAAACTCAAAGATTAGTTCTGTAGTCATAAGTTGCTACTAAACTACAAGAAGACCAAGGCCATGCTTATGTCCAGCCCCCACAACACTCATACGCATCACCCTCTCATCATCTCCAACTCATGCAGTGAGCTGCTGGAACAAGTTCACTTGCACAAGTATCTTGGGGTCATAATAGATGATACCCTCACATTTGCACATCATATTGACTCTTTGGTCAAGACAGTCAATACCAAGATTGGTGTCCTATACAGGCACAGGCAACACCTCTCTGCAGGGGCCCTCCGCCTCTCAGTCCACAATTCAATTATATCTACTATTGACTATGGACTAGTGGTCTATGGGGCGGCAACAGATACAGTGCTGAAGAGGGTTCAGACTGCGCTCAACAAAGCCTGCAGACTCACTCTGAATGCCACTCACACCTATACTCTGTACAAACGTGCAAATTGGCTGTCATTAAGAAACAGGGTAAAATTCCAGACTTGCATCCTAGAGAAGAAGGCTGTATTAGGTAAAACATTGCCTTGTGTAGGCAATTTGATCAAGGTGGCCAACTTATTACAGGTCACCAGAGGGAGGACTAGAGGGGCCTTGGCTATCTCCTTCCATCGCACCTCACTTCAGCAATGTGCACTTGCCTACCAGGCCCCCCATGGATGAATGAACTCCCTGGGCACCTCTTGGCCACCAATTGTCTGGCACAATTCAAAACTGACCTCAAACAGCACCTAATAACATTCTCTAAGTACACCTACTCCGAGTCAGCCACACCTGCTCTCTCTGCTCCCCATCAAGCACTAGGCAGGTCTCAGGTACCCCCTCCCTCTGTCCCTTCTCATGACTTGCCTCAGCAATCAGTCTGCATCATGCTCCTTCGGCACCTGCCACCCCACCCTCCTCCAACTCACAGTCCCATGAATTTCCCTAACTGTCACTACTAATGCAGGCTACCTGACCATACCCCCTCACACCCCACCATTTACTTTAGCATGTCTTCTCCACTCAGCCTCCCCTCACCCCACCATTTATCCCTATACTTTATCGCCCTTCTTCCCCCACCCTTCACCTCCACCGCATTACATACCTCTCTCTTGTACCTCCTTTCTTCACCTCACTGCCAGCTATCCCCGTCCCTCTGAACTACTGACAAGGCACTCTGTGGCTGCTTATCTCCCCCCCAACACCCTCATACAGTGTTTTTCTTGTTATTTTAACTTGTAGCTATGTTTTGAGTTCTTCTGTAAGTTCTGAATCCAAGCTGTATCGTTCATTGTAATGTACCTTTGCTTTCTCCTATTGTTCTTTGTTTTGCAATCTATGACGTGGAACCTTTGTAAAACAGCTTGCGCTCAAAGGTCTTTTCCAAATCACTAAATAAATAATTAAAAATGAAAGTTTGAAAGCTGCAAGCTCTTCAGAGTCTGTGCCTCCTGTTTCCTGGGAACAAATGATGAACCAGCAGCCAGAGATCTACATAAGCCAGCCCTGAGGGACTGTTTAGCTAGTGAACACAAAATCCCCAGATCTTGGCTTAGAGAATTCTCTGCTGCATGATCAAATCAGCCTGAATGTGTAAAGGGAACAGATGTGCTGTATTCTGCCTATCAGCATTTTGGTTCAAAAGGATGTCAGTTCACTGGAGCATCAAGCAACTTTCTGTATTTAGGCATGCTTTGACAACAAAGTAATGGTTCAGCAGACATGATTGGTACTGTAAAATGACTCATTATAATGTTAGGAACTAAGCACATTTGTACTAAAGTCACTGAAGAAATGAATAGTTATAAACTACGATGTTTGAATGTGCATAAGTTTGAGCATACACTCCCTGGTCCTGGCTACAGGTACAACTCTTTCTATGTGTGATGAAGACATAGGAATTCTCTTGAGGAGGGTTCCATCACTTGAGGTGCCAGAGGGACAAGAGAGGCCACAGGAACAAGATCCACCTAGACTAAAAGTTCCATTGGGAGATGTACAGTAGTATACTCCCAAGTCCCTAGGAGAGAGAGAGAGAGAGAGAGAAATAGAAGCCACCAGAGGAGAAAGGGAAGATAGTGGGAGCAACAGAAATGAGCATCTGAAGGATGCTTAGGCATGCGTGGTTAAGCACCATTTGGTGAGGGGCATGGCTTGAGTAACTGGCTGCCCCATCGCACCATGGAAGGTAGGTTGAGCAGACATGATTTGTAGGATATGTCCAAAAAAACAAAGGGCCAAAAAAAGGTGATGCATCACCATGGCAGCTGAAGGACAAAGTAGCAGAGGAACACTGAAAAGAAGTCCAGCATGGCAGAGCAGGAAAGTGAGTCACTTCCCAGTGGGGGAGCGGGAGGAGTAGGGCCCAAAATCCTGAAGGGAGAGCAAAAGCTGCTTAACAAGGAAATAGAAGTGGGCAGAGCTAGCAGTCCTGCAGGTAACAGCATTTTTGGTGAGTTCCTGCAGCTGATCTTTTATTTTGAGTAATGTCAGCCCTTAAACTTATTTAAAACTGCTGAAACTACAGCTGACAATCGTACTGCCACTGAGTATTTTGATATCATTTTTGAGAAATCTGGTCCATCCTAAGGGCAACAAGCAAGATTTCTTTGCTCCAAGGGGATACCAAATGAAGCAACCCAACACTGGAGAGAAGACCCTGCAAACGGAGATCCCACCTGGCACTACATCTCTTGACTCTCTCAAACACTCAGTGGATCTACTTACAAAGTCAGTTAAAAAAATGGACAAGAAGATTGATTCCAAGCTAATGAAAGGCTAATGACAATAGAACACAGAGTGGAAGTCATGGGGGACTCCGTAAAAGACTGCAAAACCATTACCAGCAAAGCCTTAGTAGCAGCTGTGATGGGAGTTCAGGAGCAAGCAGCAGTAAAAATATGACTAAAACAGATGCAAAATATGAATCCTCCACTAATTTGCACACTGTGGGGCTACCAGAGGAAACTGAGGGCTCTGACCCATGGCACTTCATTCAATGCTGAACTGTGAAGTACGCAATATTTGAAGACTTCAGAACTCCTAAAACCTACTGAATAAATCCACTGTGGGCCAGAAACCCTCAGAAAGGTCCACCTACCTTATTGTTCATGATCACTTTTTCTGCAGAAAGGGACGCTGTCCTCAGTGCTGCACATGCACATCGGTAGGGTGCCATTCATGAGGGTGACTCCACGGTTATACTGTTCCTGAACCTTGCTTACACCACAAGAATCAGGTGCAAGGCCTTCAATGGGATGAAACAATAGCTCAGAGGAACGGACATTCCCTTCACCTTATTGTCCCTGGCCAGGCTCACCTTTACTGTGGGATCCAGAAACTTTGTATCACCGATGCCAAAAAAACTGGCAATTGTCTCCGTTGTTTGGAAAGTCACGGCCGCACCTCGGAGGAGGAGTTGAAGACACCCACTGAGGAGGACTGAACATAGGATACAGGTTAGAACCCTGGATAATCAATTCTTTTGGTTACAAACTCTCTGACACATAGTTCAATTGTGTTGACTTGTTTAAATGTGTCGCAGTCTAACTGTCAGAGTAGCCTGGGCAAAAATTAGAGACTTTAACACGTTACTTGTTTGTTAAACAGGAAAGTAATACATTATACAGTTAGTAGCGGCTAACACATCAAGGTAGAAAATAGCAATGGGCTGAAATGCTAATTCTGGGCTCAAACCTATGGGTTTTACTGTTTATTACTGCTGATATTTCACTTTCCTCTGTAAAATGTAAGTTGCCTTTATTGCTGTTGTAACCACACTAACCCAAATGTTGGGTCAGCAACTGTACTAAACACGCCACTGGAGGTTTCAATACGATGGCCTATGACTCCTCTCGAGGCCAGGGAGCTGGTAAATCTAGCATGCAGTGAGTCTACAGACTGGCACTGAAGGATATGGGGAAGAGATAAGGGAATCCTTTGCATTGAGTTCAATTGAATCCTTAACCCAGAGAAAATTAAAGCTTAATAGCTCTGGGGCAGGTGCCAATCAAAGAAAATCAAAGCACAGCTAAGTTCTGCTAATGCACTGAGTGATCTTTTCTTTGAACTGGAAAAACAGCTATTTAAAGAAATGAATACTTCTTACAACATTTCAACATTAGAGACCTATGTAAAAAAAAGAATTGTTTCTGAGAGGGCTACACGTGTTGAGAACACCTTCGGGAGGCATTGATCTATTCGAGTATAAAGCAGAGTGAGAGCAAGCAGCTAAGATTTACACAACGGTATTTATTAAGTTAATTATAAAATCAGACATTATGAAATACGGACAGATTAACATCGAATTAAAGATGGCTAAGAATAGATTGAATGAATTTATTAAGGGCCCGCTGTTTAGTGAATTAGAGCAAGACCTGAAAGAGAGACTGGGAACTTATGAGAAGAAATTAATCATGAGGAAACAGAACAAAATCATACAGGATGAAAGTGACAAAGCTAACAATTATTTTTTTGCTGGCCCAAAGAAGAGTCTGACCATAGCAACAGCAGAGGAAGATCTAGAGGTAGAAAATAAAGTCGTAGCAGTTTTAGAAAACACAGTTCAAACAAACAAGATCGCATAGTGACTTTTCAGAATATAAATATCAATCAGTTCAAATGGATTTCAATCAGACAGAAGGAAGCGATGGTCCTTTTTTATTAGTGGAAGTTGGAAGCAGAGAGCAAACCAGCAGAGGAAGAGGATGAGGAGGGGGAAGAGGGGCAAGAAGCACAGCTCCAAGATGGTCAGGGAGGAGAGTACAGATCAGAAATTGAATGTTATTAAACTGTCATCAAAAACATTGACTGAACCACAGAGGAAAGTTCTGCAGAAGGGATTAACATTTGTTCCAAAGCCAAGTGTAAATGAGTTTGACATTAACCTAGATCTTTTCAAGTTTTTTAGAAAAATCAAGCTGAAAGAATACTTTAAGTGTGGTGAAGGACAGACACAGATGGAGAATGAGACCTTGATGAAATTAAGCGAAGCCACGCAGAATGAAGAATGGTTGGAGGAAATGGAAACATCCGAAACCCAGGAAAGTACTGATTTAAGGGCTTTAACAGAATTATTTGCTGAAGCAAATATGGGACTAGCATCTGATGTAACTGAATCATTGCAGGATGTTGCTAATATAGAAATACATACAGAAACAGAGAGCTTAAGAAGCAGACTGTTCAGAGGAAAATCTGATTTTTGTCCTAGGTCCCTCAATCCAAATATTTTGGCGTATGAAAAGGTTGTAATGGGGAGAGATCTAAAATCTTGGCTGTTCACAACAATAAAAAAGTTTGGAAAAATGTAACTAAATCAGAGAACATAGCCCTCAATCAAATTCAGAACTGGGACGATGTGACAATAAAAAGTGCTGATAAAGGCGGCAATATTGTCATAATTCCAAATGTACAGTATGAAAGAACAGTAGGAGATATTGTCGATGATCAGCTAAGGTGTAAAAAATTACCTAGCAACCCAATAAATAAATTTAAGGGTGAACTATTGGAAATACTGACAGATGCAAAAACATCAGGGGGCATCACTGTTAGTGAATTTAACTTTTTATGGACAGATAATCCCAGAACACCAGTTCTGTATGCTCTACCCAAAATCCACAAGAATGATGTTACTCCACTGGGACACCCGATTGTCTCTGGAGTGGGATCTCTTGTCTGTATTTGTGGATTTCTTCCTGAAAAAGAAAGTATCTAAACTCAGATCCCACCTCAGGGACACAGGTGATTTGTTAACAAAATTACAAGGTTTTGTATGGCAAAAGAATTTTTACTGGCTAACAATTGATGTTGAACAACTGTATTCGTCCGTTAGACATCATGATGGCATTGCAGCCTGTAAATAACATCTAAATTTTTGTTGGAAAGCATCAGGTTTATTTTGACACATAATGTCTGAGAGTTTAAGTATTGGGGACTGCCATGGGCGCTTGCATGGCACCATCCTTTGCGAATCTGATGTTAGGTTTGTGGGAAAAAGAAGCAGTGTTCTCCGAGACCTTCCCATACACAGGTGACGTCAACTCATGGTATCGTTTTATTGATGATGTCATCTGTGTGTGGGGAGGCCCGGAGAACCGGATTCCAGAATTCATGTAATGGTTAAATCAGAATCCCCTAGATTTGCCGTTAACTCATTCTTTTCACAAACACACAATATAATTTTTGAATATTGAATTACAAAGTATAGAGGAAAAATAAATAGTAAAGATTTACAAAAAGAAAACAGCATGTAATTCACTTCTGCACTTTAAAAGCAGCCATCCAGTTAACCTAAAAAAATATATACCATATGGACAACTAATAAGAACCAAACAAAACTGTACAGAAGATAAAGATGTTGCTACAGAATCAGAAAACATGATAAATGCATTTATGAAGAAAGGCTATAATAGCAGAGATTTAAAAGAAGCAAAACAAAAAGGTGAAAATTTGAACAGAAAGGACCTGTTAAAGGTACAAGTGAAAACTAAACAGACGAAGGAAGATCTAGTAACCTTCAGCACTGAATATAATACTGTTGCAGGAAAAATAGGAAGTGTGATACATAAATACTGGCCTATCATATTAAATAATAAGATGTTGGCTAGAGAAGTAGGTGAGAAACCTAGAGTAACATTCAGAAGAGCTAAAAATATTAAAGATTTGATAGTACATAGTAGCTATGAAAAGGAAGAAACAACTACCCACTTGTTACCACCTCCTCCATGTGGTTTTAAAAATGCAGAAAGTGCAACATTTGTGCTTATGCTAGTGAGCAAACAGAGTTTATTCATCCAGTTCACACAGGGAGATACAGGATAAATAAATGCATTACTTGCAGCACTGAAGGTGTTATTTATTGTATTGTGTGTCCCTGCGACAAGTTGTGTGTAGGGATGACTGAGAGACAGGTCAAAAAGAGGATCCAGGAACATATTAGAAACATCATTAATAAAAATCAAAACAGCCCAGTAGCAATGCATTTTGAATCAGTACACAATAGCACTCCGGTTGGTTTACAGTTTGTAGATCTAGAGTGTGTGAAAAGAAGAAACAAAGGTAGATCTGGATTAACAGCGAAAACTCATCTACAACAAAGGGAAAGTTTCTGGATTTGGAAACTTAGGCATGTAGAATTTGATGGCAGATAAGGACCGCTTGGCCCACCCTATATGAAATCTATGGGTTTAAATAATGTTTTTGACTTAAAATCATAGCTTAAATGATTTGTATTAAAGGAACTAAATCCTGATAACAAGCATGATGTGGTATTAAATGCAATACAAATGTATGCTAGGTGCCTTAGTCTCCACTGGGAGTTGTAGTGTTAAATCGTCACTGCTACTCCAATCTCCCACCTACTGTAACCTGATGGGATATCTGCTCTGTAGCCTATTGTGCAATAGCTGCCTCTGTGTATTCAATGTATTGTATTATTATTATTGTACTGTATTTTTCTGCCTTGTTACTGTATTGTTTATATCCCTGCTTCCCTTCCCCCAGGATGCATCTGAAATCGAGTGGTCTCCGCTCAGCATGCCTTCCTGGTAAAACTCTTAAATAAATAAATAAAATAAACAAATGTGTTTCCCTTCTCTTTTTTCCTCACCTGTTTCCTTTTGGATAAGATGGGGTGCGGATCACCACTGAGTGCAAGTAAGGTTCAAGCCCTGATTTCAGATGCCAGTCAGGTTAAGGGTAAAAGTTGTATTTAGATCATTTAGTGAAAAGTGCACAAAAAACTGACGTGCAGGTAGAGTTGCAACTTTGTTAACAGATGCCAGATAATTTGAAGGCAATAGCTTAATTTAAAATATTAAGCAAAATAAAACAAAGCCAGCTCTGGTTGAAATTGTGGGATGCTTTACAGAAACTGGAGAGAGAGAGAGAGAGAGAGAGAGAGAGAGAGAGAGATATAAGCGGTCTTCTTCCATTCTGGTTTGATTACACCTAGTGGTGCAGTATTTGAACTGTAATTTATAGAATGCACCTCTATTATCAAGTGATAAGTGTACACAAAAAATTGTGATGTGCAGGCAGAGTTTGTAACTTTGATAATGGATGCTAAATGATTTGAATGCAACAGTTTAATTTAAAATAACAAGCAAAACAAAATAAAGCTGCCTCTGATTCAGAGTTTGGGAGGTTTCATAGAAATCAGAGAGAAAAAGAGAGCATGAGTAGTTTTTTTGCTCTTCCCTGCTCTGGTCCGCTTGCGCCTAGCGATGCTGCATTCGATTTGTAATTTACATGATGCATGTTTAGATTCAACACATGATACATTCTGATTCTTCATTATTTGTGAAACAACAAATGATGGAGAAGTCAAATAATTGATGACAAAAATATAAGACATAAAGTCGAGTTGAAGTAATTATACTCTCTACTTGACTGTATTTGATAAAATGGAGTTGTAAACTACTCGATTGGAAAATGTGTATAAGAATAATTATGATGTGGGTTAGTAATTTCTGTCCTTTATTCCTCCCCAGTAAATGTATCTTTGCACAGAGAAGAAATGAAAAGGGCGCTGAATGTATAAATTGCTCCTGTTCATATTACGAGTGGTTTTGAAATGAGAAAACATAACAGGAGAGAGTACCTCAAGTGAAGACCAAAGAGACTTAAAAAATGGACTCAAGTTTTTCATAAAATCCATTGGACATTTGATGTCTTTTATATATCCTATCAGGGATTTGTTTTCTAATGTGAATAACAACAAAGAAATTATAATGTTAGCAAAGTTAAGAATTTAATTGATACAAATGTAACCTGAAAAGGGATATATTGATATATGGATATGTCTTTGGGGCCTAACTAAGATAAATTGAAAAATGAATTGAATAGACAATATATTTGAAAAAAGGACAGGGAGCTTTTTTATCTTTTAAAATGAGTACTTTTTCCTGTTACAGTCGTTTGATTGTTTCATTGAATTTTTTGATTGCACATGCACTTTGGGTATTTAAGACAATCGGGGACTTGACTCTACACCCCCTTAGGAAGTCAGTGAGGTGAAGCGCAGGGATTAGTGGTGGCTGGCGCATTAGACTAGGTACTGTAGGTTGTTTTGTGATTTATATATTTTGAAACAATTTACTAGCAAAACGTATGGTAGCAAATTTTTAATGTCTCAAGCACTTTATTTAAGCAAAAGCATTAATTTGTAACCTGTTTTATCTATTTATCATATAAAATAAAAAACTGGTTACGGTGCATCATGCCTTGCTTATGTTGTTTTTGTATCTAGCTACCTACTAACCTACCTTTATTTGCCCACCAAAATACCTCATATGATAATGACTGAGGGAACTTGTTTGGCTTCTCTCCACCTCTGTGGTTTCTAGAATCTGGTCTGATACATCCAGATGTGCAGGGGAAGATTCTCCACCTGCATTTTTCTGTGTTCCAGCTGTGTAGTTCTAGTAGCAATCCTTTTAGCCTTGGTACCAGTGAAAAGTGGCAGCACTGATAAAAAATGTATATATATGGACATACAAACCTACCAGCAGATACAGGCTATTTGGTCCATATAGTCTGCTTGAGTGTGCAGCATGCTGTCTAGTTAAACTGCAGCTACCCTCCCCCTTGCTCCCCCTTCTAACTTAGTGCCCCCTCACTACTGACTTTCCTTCCCCCCACCATTCTCTCAGTTCTGACCCTCCCTTTGGCCCTATCCCACCCTCTTTTGAAGCTACCTACTGTCCACATTGCTACTACTTCCTCGGACAGTGCATTCCAACCAGTCACCAACTTTTCCTTGAAGTAGTGCCTCCTCATCTCTCTCTTGAACCTTCCTCCCTCCAATTTCAGGCTGTATCCCGTGGTGTCTCTCCCCTCTTTTAACCTAAACAAGCCATCTGATTCAACTCTCTTTATGCCCATTAGGTACTTGAATATCTCAATCATGTCCCCTCTCTCCCTTCTATCTTCTAGGGTGTACATGTTGTGCTTCCTCAGTCTCTCCTTGTATGTCTTGTCCCCATCCCCAGGATCATCTTTGTCACCCTATGCTGGACCCCCTCCAATAGTTTGATGTCCCTTTCCAGATAGGGGCACCAAAACTGCACAATGACACTGTATTCCAAGTGCAGCCTCACCAGGGACCTGTACAGGGGCAAAACGACTTCCTCCCTCTTAGAGGTGATTTCCCTGCCAATGCATCCCAGCATTCTGTTTGCCTTTGCAGCTGCCTTCCTGCACTGTGCTGGGTGTTTCATGTCCCCCCGTTACCAGCACTCCCAGATCTTTCTCCTCCTCTGAAGGGGCCAACTGCACTCCCCCCCAACCAGTAGCTGTTCTTTGGGTTTTTAGCCCCCAAGTGCAAGGCCTTGCATTTTTTGGCACTGAACCCCAGCTGCTATGTAGTTGACCAGCACTCAATTGTTGCCAAATCCTCTTGCAGTACCTTCCTTACTATCCACATCAGCATAGATCTTAGTGTCATCTGCAAAGAGGTTGATCTTGCTCCTTATCCCATTTGATATGTCTGCTATAACTATGTTAAATAACACTAGTCCCAGTTCCAAACCCTGCGGGATCCCACTGATTACCACTCTGAGTGCCAAGAGCTCTCCCCCAACCACCACCCTCTTCTGTCTGCCCTGCAGCCAGCTCTTTATCTACTGGACCAGTTTTCTCCCTGCTCCCAGGCTGTTTAACTTGCTGTTCAGCCTTCCATGGGGCATTGAGTTAAATGCCTTACTGAAGTCTAGGTATAGGACATCCACTGTATGGCCCCTATCCAGTGACCTCGTCACCTAGTCAAAAACGTCAACAAGGTCGGTCTGACATGATCTCCCAGACACAAACCCATGCTGCCTGGCATCCTGTAAGCCATTCTCCTCCAAGAAACACACCAGCCTTTCCGTAAGTATAATCTCAATTAGCTTTCCCACCATGGTTGTAAGGTTCACTGGTCTGTACACTGTTTATGCATTTGTCGTAAGCCTTTCTTAATTTAGGTACAGAGAAGGTGAGAAGAAAGAAGGCTCAGTGGAGCTCCTAGAAAACTATCTAACACCCTGGATTTTCTAACAGACAGTAATTCAGGACCTATGTCAAGGTCAGTCACAAACTCCCTAGGACATATTTTGAGTATGATATACTTTTATGCTAGCATTGACTACAAAAGCGTATATGCTATCTACCACAGATGTTTAATTCATTTTTATGCAACACCCTCAACAACAAATAACGACAGAAGATTTAAAAAATATTTCCAAAATGATGTGCCAGCTAGTGTACTTGATTTTGTAGCCTCTCAGGTAGCAAACGGCTTTGTAAGTTAACAAAATTTACAATTATAGTAAAACAAATTGGAACTACAGCAGAAGAGTAAGTGCTGTAGATCTGAATATTGCCCCTACAGGCTGCCAAGCAAAGTCACACAAAAAGGTTATCTGAGAGCAAGATGTCTAGCAAAAAGATGCTGCAGGCAGGGAAAAAATATTAGGAATGGAGCCAGTAGGGAAAGCCCAACAAAGTGAGCAAGGAGCTGACAACCCCAGACAACAAAACTCACAAGTATGAATTTGACCAGCAGTGGAGACAAAGAACAGCGGCTAATGTGAATGGCATAACATGGAACATCAGTGAGGAACAGGACACGTATGGTGCCAAAATTAGCCATGGTCAGAGCCACTGGTTATGGAAGGAGGCTGAAGGTGGACAACAGCTGGTAGCAATGATCAGTTCCAGGTTCCAGACTTCAGAAAGATAGTGGTGGGATGGAGCAGGTTCAGGATGGTAGAAGCCAGACCTGGAAGAGGCCAGCCAAACAAAGGCAGCTACGGCAGGGAAGCAAAAGTGAGGGGTGTAAGCTAGTCATCAGCCCAGGAACTGCAGAAGCAAACAGTAGGGTGAAACAGGAAGGAAGACAAACTGCAACATGGAAGCAAAAACATGAATATCTGAAGGATGCTTAGGCATGTACGGTTAAGTATCTCTTGGTGGAGTTTCCAATGGCCTAGCAGGTAGCACACTGCACTCCTTCCTAGTGGACCTGGGTGCTGGGTCAGGTGGCCAAGGGGACTGGGGTAGTGCTGTGATGCTGGGCTCTGGTGCCAGAGTGACCCCTGCAGTGCACCAGGAAGCTTTCCACCTCTGCAGGGCATGCACTATAAGTGTGTAAAGCCTGACAGGGCACCACCCAACATCAGGAGGAGGTGGGCAGGATTTGGGTATGGGGAGAAAAGTGGAAAAACTCACGCTCCTTGGCCACCTGCATTTTGGCCACTGTTCCTCTCAAGCCCTGCTCTACGTGGATGCCCACTGGTTCATTTATTTATTTATTTGAATTTTGGTAGCCAGGTAAGCCCACTGAGACCATGCAGTCCCTTTTACAGGGGCGACCAGGGGTGGGGAACATATGAAATGTGTACATACATAGGTCAAGTATACATAGTACAAAGAGGTACATACATATGTCAAGTAAACATAGTACAAAGAGGTACAGTGCATTACATAGTGGTAGGAAATAATGTAACAGTATAGTACAGTAAAGAAGGACTATAATACAATTAAGGATTTGCAGTTCTGTATACAATCTACAGTACAGGGATTACACTTAGACAAGGTCAAGGCAAAGTAAAAAAGAATAGGGTCCATACAACCGGGAAGCATAAAATAGGGCCCATGCTACAGTATGGCAACACTGGTGTCCGCAGTTACACAAAGCAGAACGCTGAAGGGCTGTTCTATGCAATTTTTATCTAGACTGAAGGAAGATTGGGTAGTCTAAAGGACAATTTTCATGGGTACCAGTATTCTCGTATACAGAAACAATGAAGCAAAATACAATTGATCAAAATGAGAATAGTACAGTAGTAGCTGAAAATTAAGCATTAGGGTTGTGGCATAGCACGGTTCAGGCATAAGCATATGATTCAGTTGGGGCAGTTACAGGTCTCAGAATGGGATGTGAGTTAGCAGAGCAAGTTTGCATTGAGGAAGAGTAGTGCAGGAGGGGATAGAAGGGGGGAAGGGAGTTCCAAGCCGATGGGGCGGCAAAGGATCTTCTGCCCTAGGTTAGACGTGTTTTTGGCATGGTTAAGAGCAGAAGAGAGGTAGAGCAGAGAGGTAGAGCAGAGAGGCCGCCTATACTGCTTTTTGTAATAATTTCAGTTAGGCTTGAGGAGGTGTAGTGATGTGTGAGCTTATAGGTGAGGCACAGCTCGGCATACTGGAACTTGTGATCAAGTTGTAGCCAGCCCAAGGATATGAGTACATTGCAATGGTGTTGTTGGGGAGGTGCTCCAGTGGCAAAGTGTTCTATCTTGTGATATAGTTGTTTCAATTGGTTCAGAAGGGAGGTC
The DNA here is from genome assembly GCA_016271365.2 of Neoceratodus forsteri. Lineage (NCBI taxonomy): Eukaryota > Metazoa > Chordata > Ceratodontiformes > Ceratodontidae > Neoceratodus > Neoceratodus forsteri. The sequence goes on from CM057450.1 coordinate 765,054,945, forward strand.
TGCGGATATAAGAATAGTGGGGCCCCGTAGCAAAGTAATGGAAGGAGTGAGGCAGTGGCAATTTTTTGGCAGGATGCAGTAGACAGCAGGGGACAAATATGGTACAGCATACCAATCTTTTGGTGAATGGTTTTGTTAATTTTGTTCACATGAGCCTCGAGGGTGACGTTTGAGTCTAGCAGAATGCATAGGTATTTAAAGCATTCAACCAATTCAAGGGGTTCCCCATTGCTTGAAAGGTAGGACAGTTGAGGATTATGAGCAGTTTTAAAGGTGCAGGATGGTAAAACATAGTCTTATGGTTTTTTTGGGTGTTTAGGAGTATGTTGTCGTCAAGGAATCATGCTTCTAATTGGTGGAAATCAGATTCCGGCTGCCGATTGAGCCACTGAGTGTCTGCTGAGGAGCAGTATAAAATGGCATTGTCTGCATAAAGGTGGATGGACGCCCCTCCACAGAAGCCAGGCAGCTCATTAATGAATAGGGAGAAGAGTAGGGGGGCCCATGATGGAACCCTGAGGAATGCCATGGGTAATCTGGGGGATTGACAGTTAGTCCATTTGACACATTGAATGCGGCAGGATAGGTAATCTTGAAGCCAGAAGGTGGATGTTTGGTCTAGCCCAAGGGGCTCTAGCTTTTGTATCAGCAGTGTATGGTTCACCAGGTCGAAAGCCTTGGTGAGGTCTTCAAAGATGGCCCCTGTGGCTAGACCACAGTCAAAGGCATGGTGAATGTCAAAGGTGACTTTAATGAGTGCAATGATAGTGCTGTAATTTTTACGGAAACTGTGTTGGCAAGGTGAAAGGAGTTGGTGCAGTTCAAGGTAGTCTTGGAGTTGGTTGTAAATTATTTTTTCTTGTACCTTAGCCAGATGACAGAGGATTGAGATTGGCCCTTAGTTTTCAACAGGGGTGGTTGGCCCCCCTTTATGTATTGGGATAACCAGTGTAGTTTTCCATTTACTGCATGAGCTGTACTGGTTGCCGGTCAGGTGGAGGGTCCTCTTTAAGGTGGGCTTGCTCAACTTTAAGGCCCTACATGACCTGGGCCCTGGTTATCTGAAGGACCTCCTTACACCTGTTGTTTCGGTCCGCTCCCTCTGCTCCTCCTCCAGGGGCCTCCTTGTGATTCCAAGGATGAGGTTAAAAACTGCCGGTGACAGAGCTTTCAGTGTTGCCAGCCCCATCCTGTGGAATTTGCTACCTCCAGCTGTAAGAGAGACCCCTTCAGTAGAGGTATGTATAATCAGGCCTTCCAGGACTTTATTTTATAATCTTGTCCTGGCCAACTTCTGTGACTTAATTCTGTCCCAGGCTATTTCAGTTAATTATTTACTAGCTATTTTTCAATCATTTTATAATTTATTAATTTAATTTAATTGTGTGATTTAATTTGTTGCATTTATTATGTGGTTGTTTTTGCTGGTTTTTCTCTGCAATTGTTTTGTTGTCTGTATAGTGCCCAGAGCCTCTGGGATGGGCGTCTTTTTTAAATAACATCTGCCTTGTTTTGCCTTGCCATTTAGAGGGGACTGTTCCTTCGAGGAAGGATCTATTTATCAGATTTCAGACTGGGACGGCATGTGCTGGTGCTCCCCATTTTAAGAAACGTGACTTAAGTGAGTCATTGCATGGTGATCCACGCTCCTTAAGATTTTGAAGTAGCCTGAGAACTTCTTTTTTGGGTTGCTAGTTTGATGTGGAATTGCGGTGTGGTGGCACTAGAAGGATCTGTGGTCAGAGAGGGATGGTTGCCTTGGCTTGTAGTGAAAAGAGCTACATAGCTGGTGAGGTCAATGAAGAAATGATTAAGACCGTCTGCAACTGAGGCTTGGTCAGATTGTACGGAGTCCTTGGTAGATAGCGCGTCAGGATAGGAGGAGGTTTTGCCTTTGAGGCGGGAGTTTATTTGGGCCCAGAACTCTTTGGGGGTCACTAAGTTTATCAGTTTGGACTGATCGGTAATTGGTCCTCTTCATTTTGGTTATTACTGATTTGCAGGTATTTCTGAGCTGTCTGTATGATTGCCAATGTAAAGTAAGCCCTGACTTTTTGCACATCTTCCAGGACGAATCTCATTTGGACATCAAGTCTCATCTCCTTTGTCAGCCATGGTGCTTTGGCCCATTTTGATCTGCGTCAAGTGAGTGGGGCATGGATGTTCATTATGGCTGTGACAGTGTCAATTAGGTATTCCAGGGCTAGGTCAACAGTAGGTATGGTTTGTATGGGGTCCCAGTTTACATTATTGAGAGAGTTAATGAAGGATGCATGGTCAAAGGATATCAAGTTATGAGATTCAACAATTTTAGGAGGAGGATTTGGGGAATTGTTCCTCCAGATACAATACACTGGCGAGTGATCACTGATGCCGTCCGGCAAGACTCCTGGGGCAATTATTTTGTGGGCACAGTTAGATAGTATCCAGTCAATGAGGGAGTGGTTTCCCATTCTATTGTTCCTTCTGGTGGGTTCAATGACATGTTGCGTTAGGTTTGCATTCACCGGGGTGGAGTGGGCTATGTTCTTGTTTTTGGTTAACCAGTCTATGTTGAAATCCCCACACATAATTAGTTCATATGGGAGAAGGTCTGAGAGGGAGGCTATAAATTCAGGGAGAGCAGCAGTAGTGAACTTGGGGGTAAGCAAGCACATCCCACTATAAGTTTTTTGGAGTTGCCAACGGTTATGGAGACGAAGCTGGATTCAGTAGGGGATGTTAAGGAAGCCAGTTCAACCACTGGTAGAGCTGTTGATGGGGCTGGGAGGCCACCAGAAGAGCCTGAGGGTCAGGTAAGAGGTGTTGGTCTGAGGGCAAGAGGCTGTATGTCAAAAAAAGTATCTCTAAGTAGGGGATGTGGCATGAATTGCTTCATGGCCCACAAAGCACAGCAGACCTCCTATCTGAAAAAAGTATCTTCGGCCCGCCGGCGCAGCGGTTGATTTTCACTGCGGACACCGCGACCTGGGTTCGAACGACCTGGGTCATTGGAGAGCGAGCCGGGGGAGAAGGATCGAGCATCCTTAGACTGCTCTCTTTCTCTGGGGGGAGGGTGGGTGCGTGTGTGATCAGTATTGAGCGATACCCAGTGGAGGCTGGGTTGTCGCATGCACACCGACGCCTGCATCTCTCAGGGGTGGGGCGGATGCTGGACATCATTGCACATCCCCACCCCTGCTTACAGGGACTAAAAACACTGGGGCCATCTGGAAAAGACGGCGGCCACGCTGAGCTAGCCTCTGCATGGTCTTTTGGTTTGTTCGTCTATTTTTCGTTTTTGAGCTCCGTGGCACTGTTTAGTGCCTTTCCGCGCATCTTATTGTTTATTTTATCTTTTTTATAAATTATATGTATAGACTGCCGATTATTTCTGATTGTAGAGACTGCTATCATTTCCGTACACTGGAGTTTCTCCGACGATTTCATTGCAGCGTGTGGATGTACGGATTCTGTGATCTGACTATTTGCAGTTTGCACACTATATTGTATCTTTGTGTGCTTTGGAATTGTTTGAACTGAATCTTGACGTTGCGGTGGAATGGATTCGCTGGCCTTGTGAGTGGTGCACAAACCATGCGGTTTGGTGTTTCTTCACCTGGGTAAGTACTCGTTTGAACCATAATGATGGTTTGTGTGGATTAAGGAGAGCTGTTGTTCCTTGGTCGAACTATCATAGAGAGATCTCTCGGAGTATCCAGCTTTGACTGCTGTGGAGAAGTTTGACGGAGTGTTGGGGAATTAAAGTCCTAATTATCTGATGTGGTGTGGTGAGCCTTTGAACTTATGGGGAGTTTACATCTAGTGGATTTTCTGCCTGCATTTGTACCGGTTGGATTCATCATTGCATTTCATCCTGTGCTGCTCTGAATTCCGGGCAACTGTGGATGTGAATTGTGGGGTGAGCTGCCTGCGGTATTCATTGCTCTGGATGGGCTCGGGACAGGTGATGCTGGCTCTAGGCCTACTGAAGGGCGGGCATGAGTAATCAGTGCCTCCTAGGCCTACCGGGGGGATCCACTGGTGGGTGATTTCATTGCTGGGGGCCGCAGTCCTGGTCCCGGCTGGGGGCAGCGATTTCCTGTGTGGTAGCTATTTTCCCTCGCAATCCTGACATTGGATTTTTATTTCTGCAGGCCTAGAAAGGCTACTACATTGAACTGGCCATGAATCAATGGTACTTTCTTAAGATCTCTGGTGAGAGCAGTCTCAGAATAAAACCTGGTGTGGCTGGAGAAGTGAGAGGTCCTTTAGCCTACAATAAGAAGAACATTTAATTGTCACTTTCTATATAGTGCTGTCTACTGTTATGATTTGTATGAATTAATCTGGACAAAAAGGGACTGGTTTCCTTACAGGACCTGTGGGACTTAATCGGACTATAAGTATAAATAATTTGTTCATTTATTCTATTTTTGTGGTAATAATTGTTTTTGTTTAATTTAAATTGATTTGTTGTAGTGTGTATGTTTTGATCAATTGGATAATTGTGTGGTCATGTGGATGTGTGTTTTGGATGCTGATGTATGTGTATAATTGATAATCATAATGTTGCAGAGAGATAGTATAGTTTGGTTATTTTTAACTGTTTGGTTATTTACTGACTGCTCGATTAAGATGTGCTGGGAGGGTTCTAAGATGGTCAGGCATTATTCTCCCACTATGCTTCGGGATCTCTGCCCTTTTCATTGTCTCCCTTTATTAGCTGATGTCTATAGAAGATGTCATGTAATGGGGATAGTGAGAAGACGTCTGAGGGGCGGATGGACTGGGCAGAGTGGGAGAATGGAGAGGGGTGGGCAGATAGAGACAATGGGGACTAGGAGATGCCTTGGGGTGAAATGGGATCAGGAGAGGGGGGTCCTCCTTGCCTGATTCCCATACCCAAGGGCTCCGCAAATTGTGGGCAGATATTGCGATCCTCCTTGAAAACCCATCCAACCCGGGCAGTGTTGTGTAATGCCAGGCCAATCAGGAACAAGACCGCCATTATAGATGATCTTGTTGCAACATCTGACCTGGCATGCATCACCGAGGCCTGGCTGGATGAGAATGCAGGCCCTATATTTGTATCTGCTACTCTGGCTGGGTTCTCGGTAATACACCACCCGAGGTTGGATCGTAGGGGCGGGGGTGTAACCATTTTCTTTAAAATGGAGCTGGGCCTTGTGGATGTACCAGTGAGTCACACTCTATCCTTTGAGTGTATCCTGGGAGCAGGTGTAGGGTTCAGGATGCTCCTCATCTACCATCCAACTGGTGATGGTAGAGAATTCCTGAAGGAGTTTGCAGACTTCATTGTCAATGTGGCATTGGAGTCACCCAGGTGGTTAATACTGGGTGACTTCAATGCCTTGGTCGACGATGAACTCTCACATTTTGGGAATAACCTCCTCAAACTTATGACTATGTTGGGCCTTACACAGGTGGTTACCTCTGCTACCCATACAGGGGGTCACTCATTGGACCTAGTGTTTCTCCTAGAGATGGAGATCATGCAGTTGGGGGTGGAACTAAATGCATGGATGGACCATCACACCATAAGATTCAGCTTCGGGGCACCCCCAATTAGGCCTGCCCCTACGGAGATGGTCCAGTATCGCCCTTTGAGGGGAATTACCCCAGCGGGCCTATCGGCTGTACTGGACCTATTGGGTGTTTCAAGTGAGTGCATGAGTCCAGGGGACCTCGTACTTGCCTATAATAAGGAGGTGGGCAATGCCCTGGATTCAATTGCTCCTGCTTGTGCTCACCCACTCACTCAGTGCCCGATAACCCCTTGGTTTGATGGGTCCTTGAAGGCGCTGAGGAGAATGGGGCGAAGGTTTGAGAGGGCTTGGTGGAAATCCAGCCTGGATGCTGACAGGCTTAGATGGATGGACCATTATGGTGTCTATCAATCAGCAATCACCCGTAAGAAGGCAGAGTTCCTGTCTGGGGAGATTGCTGTTGCGTGGAACTGACCAGCTCAACTCTTTCAGACTGTCGACAGATTATGCAATCCACTTTGTCTGCAGTCTGGAAGAGATTTTTTACAAATAAAGTGTGATGAGCTTGCTCAGCTCTTCGCAGATAAGATTGCCAGCATTAGGTCGGGCATTGGCCCAGCTCTCTCTTTAAGGGATTGTGGAGATCGGTGGGAGGAAACGAACACCCGTGCTACCTGGTTTGACTTTAGTAGACCGGAGTTCATGGATATTGTGAGGATTGTTCAGACTGTACGACCAACCAGCTATAGTTTGGATTCAGGCCCTACACCAATATTATTAGGCTGCATAGATGTTATCTGCCCGATCATTGCTGAAATTGTCTGGAAGTCTCTGGAACAGGGGGTCTTTCCTGATCCCCTAAAGGAGGCGGTTGTTCGACCACTCCTTAAAAAACCCTCCTTGAACACAGACTGTCTAGCTAACTTCAGACCTATCTCTAACCTGCCCTTTGTGGGTAAGGTTATTGAAAAGGTGGTTGCGATACAGCTAGTTGACCATCTTACAAATCACAATGTCTATGACACTCTCCAGTCAGGGTTTAGGAAAAGACATAGCACCGAGACCGCTCTTGTCCGGGTTTTAAATGACCTCCTAATTGCGAGAGATCGAAAGGCTTGTACTAATCTAGTCCTTCTTGATCTCTCTGCATGGATACTAGATTTGTGGTGTTAGGGCTGGTGCTGCAACCCCTTCCTCTGGGGGGGTAAGTCGGGGTAAGGGGGGGGCGCAGGTCATCATCAGGGGTGGAAGTCCGTGGGGTCCGTGACCAAGGTGGATAGTTCCGACGGCTAAGGAACCACCAAAAAAAAAGTACCTTCACAGGGCTTTGGTGCAAAGGAGTAGGGGCTGACTTGCCTGTACTCCTGTATACAGTACCTGGAGCCTAGGCATGGATCCAGAGCTGTGAGAGTGATCAGCTGCTGCTCTCTCAGTGTGCTGTCAGGACTTGTTCTGGCAAGGGGGCCATGCCTACTGGCCCTGAGTGACAGCCTGCCTTTCAGAGAAGCTGAATGCTAGTCCAGCATGGAATGAAGAGGGCCAGACAACTCAGATAACATTAAGACCCGCACCCCTTGCCATGGGAAGTGTGTTGTATTCACCACATGCTTACACACCCTGCAGCTGCCTGTTTGTATTATTTGTGTTTAACCTCATCCTTTCCCCTCTCCCAGAGCCTTTTCCTGTCCCCACACAAATCCTTGAATTTATTTTTTACTGCAGTTTCTGAGTCCCTTGCCATTACTGCCTTATAGTTTATTCTGCATGCTTAGAGTGATAAATTGGGAGGGGAACTGTATTATTGTGGTCCCTGTCACTAAGGGGGGGCTGTATATTTCTTCCTAAGGGGGGAAGCACTCTGTCAGCCCCATGTCAAATGGATCCCCATAGGTGGAGGCACCATGACACTTTCTAGTACTGTCTTCATACCCTGAACACAGGTGCCATCCACCTGAAGACATCAAAGACTCTCCCCAACTACCATCTTACAGGCTTAGTCATGCACCTCACAGGTGGGAGTCGTTACACTGAGTATAATTATGCCTCCATGGCAGTATCTAAATATTCTCTAGATGTGGTATTTGTCACAAATGCACTCCAGGGGTCAGGCCCTCTGCTCCCAGAGTGCCCTGTCTTGAAGTGCAATATGTGAATAGGAGACAAATAGGGAAACCTTCCTGTCTGTTTTGGGTCCGAGCAACTACCAGTTTTGAGTCCTGGGTCAAATATGAACCCTTTTTCGCTAGCACGCCCAGGTAACAGGTCCAAATATCACACCCTCTTTGAGGAAAACAGTGCAATACTAAACCCATCAGGCACACAACCTGGTTCACAATCCCTCTTCTGACTTCTGACTCAGTTGAGACCTAGGTATTTCCTTACCTTGCTGCATATGGTGACACACTATAAGCACTTTAACAGTTATGTCAGAATTATCAACACTGTTTCAGCATTCACACTCAAAATGAGAAAATGTCTCAGACAGGATTAAGGAAACCAAAAAGTTTATTAAGATTAAAAATAGTAAATAAAATACAAAACACAGAACATATAACATTAATGGTACGGTCAACAAAAAGAAATGAAAATTACAAAACAAAATGCCTTTTTACTGAATTAACTAGCTCTAACTCAGTTTTCAGTTGTGGTTTACCTATCTTGACAGAAGTCCATCTTAAGAGTCCAGTACACAAGTGTCTCTTGAAAGTTCAAACACAAATATACCATGTTCCCTCAGCAACGTGACAATATCAGGGGGGAAAGTGTCCCACCCAGCTTGTGAGGTCACAGCTCTGTGGTGATGCTGGCTGTGAGGTCACTCTCATTCCTGCACACTGAATTAGTCACATGCATCTGCACACTGCTAAACATTCCACTAAAAAAAAAAAATATATATATTCTTCCTAATTAGTGAGCAGTATGCTTTATAACAGGTCAGAATTACCCCTTTAACCTTCAGAAAAACATCTTGCAAAACCCCTCTCTTAGTTGTGAGGATGCTCATAGGTATCTGTCAGAATTGGCTTACCTCCTGATGTCATATAAAATGCAGTCTTTTTATGACCAGTTTCCTAGGTTCAAAGCAGTGGCTGGTTTTACAACCTGTTATAGCAGCTAACACAGGCTTTGACAGGTAGGTGTCAAAAGGAAGCTCTTAATTAGTTTATCCACTGGGGCAAGGAGAGGGCAGACCCATCTTTTCTCTCTGTTCAAATCTCATGTTCCATGAAGCTTTGCTGCTTGGCCTGTTTCCTAAACAGAAGTCTAAAACATATATTTATATCAAAACCATATGCACATAACTAGTAGACGGTTATCACGTTACACTCCTCCCTCCTAGACTGAACTTGGGGGAATCTATTCCTAGGCATGGGATGAGTTCCCCAAATTCAGTTCACTGCTCTAACTGTCAGGATAACCCATCTGCATCACGTTACAGTATTTATATATGTCTATATGAGTTGATAATTGTCTGGATGGTTCCTAAAGCATGGCATATACTGTGACTGCGACATAAGTGCTTAGGTACTTAGACCTTCATTATGTCCTTGTCACTGGGGATACTCTCTGATTGAGGATAATACTTTTCCTACCCTAAACAACGTTAACCACTGTACTCCAGTAAATTAATGTATTTTAAATACAATGGTAAAAAGTGTATACCAACCCTGATACTTCACCATATCATAACAGCAGCAAAATACAATTTAAGTATAATTGATAGTTTTACCATAACTGCAAGTTGGTCCTGTTATAGTAATGAGTGTCACGTTACATGTTCTTAGGGCAAGAGAACTGCAAAAAAGGCTAAGCAGTTGTGTTCCTGTAAGGAAGTAAGAGGGGACTCTTTTTTAATGTCCATAAGAGGCTATCCTTGTGGCCCTATTTAGTAAATTATATATTGCACAACCTAAAACTTAATATTTTCTACAGTACAACCAGCACTGGCAAAAAGCTCACCCATTGGTAGGGCACAGCATGTGGGACACTTATTGAAATGAGTGTCTCATGCACAACTCAGACAAGCATCAAGATTGGTCAGGAGCATCACATGATGGTGCCGCAACAGCCATTATTCACTGCATACTTGATTGGTGGATATACAGTATGCTTGGATTTATGTGGAAAGAAGTTACCTACTATAACAGTAGATCTTCGAGGGAATCTCCTCCATTGAGCCACATCATGGAATTGTAAGCCATCAGTGTCAGGACCACCTGGAAAATTTTGCAGGCTGGGACTGCCAACATCAACACACCTCATTGGGCCTATATAATGTGGGTGTCCCCAGCATGCCTCAGTTTCCCACCGGAGACAAACTCGGAGGATCATCGGACCGTCAGGGACCAAAGCTACTAGAACCACACCCAGCACACAGGAGAGGATGTGGAAACCTGAGTATGGATGCCATAGGAGGCATCAGAGGAGAAACAGCTTGGGACAACAAGCGGCACAGTCACCTATCACCTGGCAAGGGGGCGAAGTGGTAGGGAGAGCTGTGGCTCAGTGGAGGAGATTCTCTTGAAGATCAACTGTTACAGTAGGTAACCATTCTCTGTTCTTTGAAGATATCTCTTTCCACTGAGCCACATCAGGAAATGATTCCCTAACAGTACCAAGCACTGAGGGAGGATGGCAGGACCTAATCATCCTGAGTAATGAGGCCTTGCAGAACACCGAGGCCAAAGCTGGCAAGTCTATGAGAGATGTTGCCCTGACTGTAGTGTTTAGTGAATGTATGAACAGTGCTCCAAATGGCAGCAGCTCAGATGTCAGCAGCGGACACATTTTGAGAACAAGCTACTGAAGTAGCCACCCCATGGGTGGAATGAGCAAGAATAGGAAGCTGCTTACCGCACTTTCAGTAACAAAATGTAATATAATTGGCCAGCCATTTGGACAGACCCTGTCTAGTAATCATACAGTCCGTCATTTGGGGAGCAAAAGCATAAACAGATGAGAGGATGTTTTACAATCCTTTGTATAATCCAGGTACCAACACAGTGTCCTACAGACATCTGGCATATGTAAACGCCCCCCACTATCTGTGAGAGACAAAAAGTAAACAGGAAGATCTATAGTCTGATTTAGTGTTCTCTCAGATACAATCTTTGGAGGAAAATCAGGACAAGTACATAAGGTTACCTTAACTTTGTGAAAAATAATAAAAGAAGGATTGGCAACCAGAGCCTGTAGCTCAGAGATGCATCTAGCAGATGTCATCACCACTAGAGACGTCTTCCAGGAGAAGAAGCACAGTTCACAAGTAGAACTAGGCTCAAACAAGGTGCAGTGAGGGTCACTAGGAACAAATTAAAGTCCCACATTGGAACCGGATCTCAGATCAGGGCACGCAGAAGGAGGATACCCCTTAGGAATCTATGGGAAACCTCCAACTGGGCCACTGTCTTGAAATTCGTCAGGGCATGAAAAGCCGACACAGCAGCCTTGTGGACCTTTATAGAGGGAAAACCCAAGCCATGAGTCCTTGAGGGATGATAGGTAGCCCACTACTTTAGGAATTGGACACATAAAAGTATCCAGGGCATGCCAAGTACACCACACAGTAAAATGTTTCCATATTTGTGAATAAGTATATTGGGTAGATGGCTTTCTAGTTGCCAACAGAGCATCAGCCACCACAGGGAAAACCCCAAAGTGTGTGAGCTCTATGTCCTCAGGAGCCATGTGTGAAGGTGCAGGGACGAAGATCCAGATGCACCAGAGTACCCTGCTCCTACGTCAGGAGTCCTGCTCTTAGGGGGAGCAGGACTGGACTTTCCATGACAGCCACTTGCTGGAGAAGTGGGAACCAAATTTGTTTGGGCCAATGAGGAGCCACCAGAATTATGGTAGCAGACTCTGCCTGTATTTTGACCAGAACCCTCTGTATTAGAGCGAATGGAGGGAAAGCATACATAAACCTCCCTTTCCAAGAGAGGGACAACACATATCAAAAAACTCCAGGCCCTGGAGTGAGCAGAAATGCAGCATTTTTGCACTGTACAGAGATGCAAACAGGTCTATGTCTGGACAACCCCATTTTTTGAAATGGTTGCCCCTGACAGAGTCTAAGAGTTCCAATTCATGGCAGAGTGCACAGAATTGACCGAGGTGATCCAACAATGCATTCAGGGTACCGGGGAGGAACACTGCTAACAGAAATATTTCACTGCCCAGGTCTACTCCTCCCCCTCCCACTCATGCCTTCGGAGTTCCCAGTGGAATTACTTGAAGCTCTCCTATGCATGTGGTTGTCCTAAACTGCCATAACTAACCTTGATCCCTTGCACTGGACTTACATATCCTTTTGGTATCCTTGCACAGGTCCTGCTGATGCATCCTGCCTGCTTGGGTTCTGCTCTCTTTATAATGTATTTACGCTCTGTTTCAGGCGATGCTTTGACTGCAGCTCTGCTTTTGGGGCTCTGAGCTGTATAGAATTGTATAATGCACAGTTCATAGCCTTGGTGACTCTATGTATAGATTTTGTTCCTATTCTGTTTTTACTGACTGCTTGTATTATGTTCATCTGGTTCTACCTGATTCTGTGCAATACCTACCTTGTATCATGTTGTCCTCTGTATGAACTTGTATTTCATTGTACTCGCCCAGGTTGTACCTGAAAATAGGCAAATGTCTTGTCTAGTGTACTTACCTGGTCAACAAAAGCTAAATAAATAAACATTCCACTGCCCAGTGCCAAGCTCTCATTGCCTCTCTGCAGAGAGTGTACAAATGAACTCCACCTTGCCAACTGATGTAGTACATCACCAACATATTGTCCATCTGAATCAATAGCTGATGCCCTGGAAGGAGGGTGGTGAAGGCCTGTAGACCACCCAGAACAGCCCTTATCTCCACAGTGTTACTGTGAAGCACCATATCCAAAGGGTTCCAATGACTCTGGGTTCTGAAGAGGCTCAAATAAGCGCCCCAGCCTGAACCTGAGGCATCTGTGGTCATCATCACCAGTAGGAAAAGCCTTAGGAATGAGGACCCTTTCTCTAGGTTATAACAGTTCAACCACCAGAGCAGAGAATGATGGAGAGAAGGAGTGACCTGTATTGGACACTCCAGCTCATCCAAGTGCTGAGCCCATTGCGTTCTGAAGAACCATTAACAGAATCTCATATGGAGGCAAGCCAGCAGGACAGTCAGGATGGCAGCTTGAGGCAGGACAGCAGGGCAGTCAGGATGGCAGCTGTCATCAGGCTGATTAGTCTTAGCAAACAATGGACCGATAATCGCTGGTGGTAACCAGCTGTGTCTGTGCCACCAGTGAGTGGCATGTTCTGAGGGCAGGAATGCCCAACTGAGACCTGTGTCCAGAATGGCTCCTATATACTGGAGCCTCTGGTAGGGGGCAAGGATCAACTTTGGCTCATTGAACAGTAGGCCCAGTTGGTCGAACAATTGCCAGGTCCAAAACTATGTGTATACAATGGCTTCCCAAGATGGTGCCTTTAACAATTAATCATTTATGTAAGGGAGGACATACAGACCCTCCCTGCAGATGGCTTCTGCCACTGCAGCAAATACTTTAGTAATGACACATGGTGCAGAACACAAACCAAAGGACAAAACAAAAAATTGTTAGTGTGAGTCCTGGAGCATGAAGCACAGATATTTTCTGTGCAATTTGCAGATTATGACATGAAGGTATGCATCTTTCATGTCCAGAGCAACAATCCAATCCCCCCTTTCATAGTAGGGAAAAGAGTGATTGCAAGGAGACCATTCTGAACTTCTTATATTCCATGAAAAGGTTCAGTCCCCGAAAGTCTAGTACTGGCCATAAATCCCAGGTCCATTTTGAGACCAGAAAGTGCCCGGAGTAATAGCCTTGATTTAGTTCCAAAACCAGGACTAATTTCACAACCCTCTTGCTGAGGAGGGATTAAACCTCTTCCAGTAAAAGGGCAAGATGTCCCAGAAAGTATCAGTTTGTCAGTAAGGGGGTTAAATGGAAGAATAGTAAGGAGCTCTAGGGCATGTCTGTGCTGAACCACGTCCAGTACCCAGGCATCTGCAGTTATCTCCCTCCACTATGTAGAAAGAGGGATATGCAGCCCCCCACCAGACCTCCCAGAGGCAGTAAGGCCAGCAGAAGCACAGGAGAGTCAGAAGGTGCCAGGGGTGGCAGGAGTGCTGGTAAGGGGTTTGCCCTTCTATAAGTCTGGCATGGGCACCAGTGGGCAAGTCTGTAGCCTGGGAAGTGGAAGGCTGAGGTATCTGGGAACCACAACCAAGGCCTCTGGAATAACCACAGCCTGAATGGGGATATGGTTTGCAAAAAGAATTATAAGCCTATATTCAGGGTTTGGGGTTCAAACTATGAAGGGATCCAGCAGTCATTCCTGAAGACTACAAATCCCTTAAAGCATTCTCAGTGTCATTTCCAAATAATTGCTTTCCCTTGAAAGGAGCATTTGTCATAGATTGTTGAATATCCAATGCAAAACCAGGCATCCTAAGTGAAGAGTGGTGATGGAAGTAAATCCCAGAGGCAGCCCTAGCTGCAGCATCAAAGGTATCATAGGCCAATCTGAACAGGTGCTTACCATCTTTGTAGCCATTAGCTGTAGTTTGCTGAGCCAGTATTTTGTCCTGGCCTTCTGGCAAATTTTCAGCCAGAGTGGCCACCGTCTTCCAAGACAATTCTAGTATTTAATCACATATGCCTGAGGGGATTGTATCTTTCCTATCACATCCATCTTCCTTGACTCCTTGTCTACAGGAAGAAAGCGCATGTGCTTGGGAGCCCTGGATCTGCCATAAGCAGCTGTAATTACCACAAAATCTGTTTCAGGCTGTGATGGGGGGGCTGGATATTGTTTATCCACCTTCCTGGGAACGGCAGGCAGTTGGGCAGGCCTGTGCCAGGCTGACAAAGAAGCATCCTCTAGTGCAGAATGTACAAGAGGAATAATCACAGTAGGAGAGGCAGAAACCTCCAAGAACTCATAGGGATGTTTCTTACAAGACTCTTTCTCTTCAGCTTGGAATCCCAGTGTATGCCTGAACCTATTTAAGGAAGGCTTGAAAAGAGGCCTCTTCAGGGGGAGATCTACTGTAGGTGTATTTTTCATGTTCTCCTCTGAGCAACAGGATAGAGTTGAGCTTGAGCCAACAACATCTATGACTTCTTCTTCCTCATCCATGACCTCCTTCTCCATGTATTCTGGATTATATTCCAGCTGATTGTCAACATTAACTGACATTGGCTGAGGGTTGTCGGGATGGGGAAACAAATGAGGAGCAGCCGATGATGGGAATCCTGTTGAGGGTGGCCAGTCTGGGCCTAGCACAGTGGAGAATGGAAGGGTCGACAGTAATGTCGATAATGGACCACCTAGAGGTAGCAGCGGAGCAGGTTTCAATAGTGAGAGCAGCAGCAGGCACTGAAGTAGTTCTGACATAGTGTGATACAATGCCTGTGCATTGTCAGAGCCTGAAGGGGGTCAACAATGGCTAAGCCATTGACAGGACAGTGCCCGACGGCAGAATTGATTGCAATTCCCTGGAAGGGGAAGATAAGCTGACACCAGACCCCGATCTCAGTATCTGAGAGACAGTCAGAAAAGATGACAGGGCCCACAGCAGGAGCCTTGGACCTGCCTTTTTCTGTAGACTTATCCCATCTAATAAGTGAACGGGAATGGTCTGAAGAAGCATCCTTATCCTTCCAACACTTGTCCTTTTCAGAATGGAGGTGTTTTTCTACCAGTTTCAAAGACTTATCCTTTTTCTTCCAGGATTCAGTGACTGCCATCATCGACTATGTAGTCTGATGGGCCAACGTTGAAACAGGAACAGAAGCAGCTGATGACAATGAAGCTCCCTTTGCCACAGCTTGTTTCCCACATTTCTTGTAGCTTTATTAAAACCTCTAAAGCCTTTTTGCAATGTGTCCTGGTTCAATTCAATTTTCAGTTCAATTAGCTGATAGATGAGGTGCCAAAACAGGATCTGATCCTGGGGGTGTCAAGCAGAATATAAGTATATTTCCTAAGAGAGGATGCACAAGGCGTGAGCTTAAAGATTTTGGATATGTATAGGGAGAGTTTTTTGGTGAGGGCTTTAAAGGTCCAGAAAGAGGCATTGAGCAGTGGTGTGTTTTGAATGGGGAATCTATCACAAATTTTAAGGCCCTATGATACAATATGTCCAGCTTCGCAAGAACAGTTTTGGGGCAGTTACTATAAAGGAAGTCTGCATATTAGATAAGTGGAAGGAACATTGTTTGTACTAATCTTAATTTTGCTTCATAGATGAGCAACCATTTGATGCAGAAAAATAGTCCCAGTCTTTGTTTTAACTTTTTGGAGAGCTCTTCGGCATGGTGGATAAAGGAAAGCTTACAGTCCAGCCAAAAACCTAGATATTTAAATGTGTCCACTTTTTGCAGGGATTCAGCCAACATAGTAGTAGCGTGTAAATTGACAGGCAGATCTCTTACAGAGGTAGCTTTAGTTAGTGGAGGGATAAACATGATTTTGGTCTTTTTGGCATTGAGTAGAAGTTTCAGTCGTAGCAGATTTTGCTGTAATATGTTAAATTCTTGTTGTAGAACCATGCAAGCGGATTCCATGGAGGGGCAAGCAATGTAAAGTACAGTATCATCTATGAATAGATGAACACTGGCAGTATTAATATTGTGGTCAATATTGTTGATATATATTGCGAATAACAAGGGGCCCAGTATTGAACCTTGAAGGACCCCTCTCAGAAGTGTTTTACTGGGAGAGAGGTCACCCTGTCTTTTCACCTGTTGCTGCCTACCAACAAGATAGCAGGAAAACCATTTAAGGGCAGTATCATCTAACCCAAGGTTTTTTAGTAGGGTCAATAGTAGGTCGTGGTCCACAGTATCGAATGCTTTGCTTAAATCTAGGAATAATGTGGCTACGTGATTTTTAGTATCGAGGGCCATTTGCCAGTCATTAGTGACCTTGGCAAGTGCAGTGACTATACTGCGGTTTGGCCTAAAGCCAAACTGCAGAGGATTTAATAGTTTATGGTTTTCCAAGAATTCTCTTAATTGAGAATTTACCAACTTTTCGAGAAGCTTCGACAAAATGGGTAGTAAGGAAATGGGTCTGTAGTTAAGTCACCCAGACCACCAGACTTAAACAGTGAGATAATGTGCTGTTTTCCACATTGGTGAGAGTGCCCTTCTGGAGAGGGTCATGTTAAAAAGGTGAGTGATTGACAGGGCTAGTTGATAGTACCATAATTTTACTAAAGACGGGTCAATTTGATCAGCCCTAGCACTATTTTAATATCTAAGAAGGTTAGGAGGTCTTCTACCTGTTTAAGTGTGATGGTAGTGAAGCTAAAATTAGCCAGTTGCTTGGTTAAAGACCTGGCAAATTGAGCAGGCTTTAACATTGTGGTTTGTACCAAGGCAATGGATACAAATGGAGTGGTCATGGTCTTTATAAATCTTTACGTCACTGCAGCCGCAATAATGGAACAGCAGATCCCTGTCTTTTGGTGGCGGCATAAAAGAAAGCTTAAAGAGCAGCTGATGTCTTTAAGGAACCTTTGGAAAACATACTAACTGGGCAAAATTCAGCTTGTATTTCACATATCTTTGTGACAGGGTTGAGTACGGCCCTGTCTCAGTTGTTATGCAGAAAGTGTTTAAACGCAAGGGTCTGTTCTATCCTCTCCTTGTCTGTCTTCTGTGTCTGATTGCACAACCAATTTACATGAGACCTAGGACTTGATCACCCCGATGGTCTTGCAATTCTCCGCCTCTCATGATCTTTCTATCTTCTCTTGTGGTTCTGTCTTTTCTCCCCCCTTGCATATCTGCTGATATAAAAATATATGTGAATCATTTTGTGGAAATGTCACTGATACTGGTATCCATTTATTTAAAACTGTATATAGTTATAATGTTGAAATGATTGCAAAAAGCTATTTGGAACTCAAGGGGTTAACCTGAAATTAGGAACAGATGAGCCTTATAAAGCATAAGAGCTATGTGAAACATTGGTGGAAGGGTGCTGCTGTACTTGTTAATCAGCTTTTATTAAATTGTGGAATTAAAAAGCGATTTTTAACTTGACCTAGCTTTTAGGTCATTATTTCAGTCAGTTGTCTAGCTGCTTCACTCACCTGTTCCTAATTGTGTATTTATTTGTGGATGCACTGACCATGTCTCAGGTAGCTGCCTTTTATTTAGCACAATTAACCTGAAATGCATTTTTTAAGCCTTTTGCAGAGATGTAAACATGGTCAGTTCTGGGTCAGTATGTTCTTTTTGCTGCATCTACTGAAACTGGCAAGAACATTGGAAACTTACAAGAACGCTATGTGAGAAGCATGCTGTTTCCTTAATGAACTCCTGCACAGACTTATAAAAAGGAGCTGCAATGTTTGGCAAAAGAGAGAGACAGAGACTGAGAGACTGAGATTGGAAATTGAGAAGAAAAATTCAAAAGGATTATGTTTTCTGTTTCTTCTGCCATTGTAAATAGTTATTCTGAACAATTTTGTTTGTTTTATTTTACTGTTATTAATATTAAAACTCTTGTTGTGAATTTTACAACTGCTCCTGGTTTTCCTATGCTTCCTGACCTGTACCTCCACAACAATCTTCTATAGATTTCTCCTCTTCTTTATTTGTTACTGAAGAAATTCCCACAAAAACAGGATATTTATCCCTCAGCGCTCATCTGCTTTTATAACTTACTCCCTACTTGACGTCATAATGCTCTGTTGTGACATCACAGTCTGTTGCTGTGGGAATAACTGTGATGTCACAAGCACAGTATTATGACATCAGGATGGGAAGACGCAATAGGAGTTTATGAACCCTCTTCTGTTTTAATGCATCTGACCTCAGTAAAAGATAATGGAGGTAAGAAATACAGAGCTAATGAGAAATATAACCTGCTTTGTGTCCAAATATTATGTTCTTCAAACTTAAGTAGCTGCGTCAGTGAGTACTTGCAAATATTTGATGGCATTCTTCAGCAGTAGTGGACAGATGAGCAGTTGATGGCAGGAGAAAGAACTGAGGCATGCTGGAAATACTCATGTTATGTACTGTAAAAACTGATGAGGCACCTTGATGTGGACGGCCACAGCCTGCAAAAAATGTCTGGGTGGTCCTGACGTCAACAGCTTATAGTTCCATGATGTGGCTCAATGGAGGGAGATAGCCTTGAAGAAGATTATGTAATTACCTACCTGCTTCTCCCAGGACTCCCATGAAAGGGAAATAGTACACCTCATTGGGACTAGTGTGCAAAATATTAAATAAATAAATAAATGTACTCCTCCATGGGCTTACACCATAGTAACAGAGCTGTCAGCCCTAAAAAGTACAAATATTGCAGCTTTCAGCTTTAGTAGATGAAATCTCACTGTTTAAGCACAACACCAGAAAAATATTGGTACTTATGGCTGGAAAAAATACTGCAAAATTGAAAGCAGACAGAAACACAGAATAAAAAACTTAATTTCCCTTTTAGGCACCTTCAGGACCTCCATAAGTAGTTACAGTTACATGCTTATAATATCTGCATTCACAGTATAGAATATTGGGTCACACTTTATTTCAAGTGTCAGTTTCAGCATAACTGGGGGGGTAGGTAATCATTAATTACATGCAACAAGGGTAGTTACACTGTAGTTACACAGTTGTTGCAGGTAACTGCAATGCAGTTGCAGTGTAGATACACTGCTCTTACACTGTAGATAAGGAAACTTAAAGTGCTACCCAATATTGTACTTATACTGTAGGTCATATGCCAACCTCTGATCCTTCTCTCCAAGCAACCTTTGCCTCCTCATTGCTCAAACATAGAAACATATAAACACAGACTTTGATGGCAGATAAGGACCGCTTGGCCCACCCAGTCTGCCCATTTCCCTACTTATTGGATAAGCTGCAGATCCTAGTTAACCAACAGCCTACTTCTTCCTACCCCCCCACCAGAATTATCTTCTGTCTGTCCCATGCATTCTTGAATTCCCCCACTGTTTTTGACCCCATGACCTTCTCAGGAAGGCTGTTCCATGCATCCACCACACTCTCCGTGAAAAAAAAATACTTCCTCACATTGCCCTTGAGCCGTCCCCCCTCTATCTTGAAATTATGCCCCCTTGTTCTTGCACATCTCTTTTTCTGAAAGATGCTACCCTCCTGGACTTTGTTGAGTCCCTTGAGGTACTTGAAAGTTTCTGTCATGCCCCTACCTCCCTCCTTTCCTCGAGGGTATACATATTAAGCTCCTTTAGTCTCTTTCCGTATGGTTTCTGGTGCAGACCCTGCACCATTTTAGTTGCCCTCCTCTGGACTGCCTCCATCCTGTCTATGTCCTTGTGGAGATGGGGTCTCCAGAACTGCACGCAGTACTCCAGATGGGGTCTCACCAACTATCTGTACAGAGGGATAAAGACTTCCTGCTTTCTACTGGTGATACCTCTTCCTGTACAGTACATTCAAGTATCCCCCAGTATTCCTTACTGCCTTTTCACATTGCTTGCTTACTTACCTTTAGGCCATCTGATATGACTACCCCAGGTCCCTTTCCATTTTTGTTGTTGTTAGTACAACCCCCATTGTGTACTCTTCTCCTGGGTTTTTGTTTCCAGGTGCATTACTTTGCACTTCTTTGCATTGAATCTAAGCTGCCATACTTTTGGCCATTCCTCCAACCTTGTCAAGCCCCTTCTCATTCTTTCCACCCCCTTTGTGTATCAACTCTGTTGCAGATCTTTGTGTCATCTGCAAATAGGCATACTTTTCCTTCCAGTCCCGCTGCAATATCACTAAAAAAGACATTAAAAAGGACCAGACCCAGTACTGAACCCCATGGTACCCCACTAGTAACCCCCCTTTCCTCAGAGAGGACTCCATTGACTATTACCCTCTGTGTCCTGTTGTCCAGCCAATTTTTTACCCAGGCTACCACCCTTTGACCCACTCCCAGGCTAGCTAATTTGTTTATTAATATTTTGTGTGGGACTCTGTCAAATGCCTTGCTGAAGTCCAGGTAGGCCATGTCCACAGCCCCTCCCTGATCTACTACTTTGGTCACCCAGTCAAAGAAATCTACTAGATTCATCTGACATGACCTTCCTGCTGTGACTCCATGCTGCCTTGGGTAATGTGCCCCGCTGGGCTCTAGGTACTCAACAGTACTTTCTTTCAGAAGTGATTCCAGCATTTTCCCTACCACTGAGGTCAAACTAACAGGTCTGTAGCTTCCTGCCTCTGCTTTGCTCCCACTTTTGTGAAGGGGAATAACATCCGCTCTCCTCCAGTCCTTAGGTACCACACCATTCTCCCATGATTTGTTAAAAAGGGTAGTCAGAGTGGCCAGCCCAGTGGCGTGGAGGGGTGAGGCACCCATGCCTTACCTCCTGCCATGCCGGCGACCCGTGTTCATGGTGCAAGTGGGCCACCAGGAGTCGGCTGGGGAGGGAGAGGATTGAGCATCTGGAGGACTGCTCTCCTCTCCTGGAGAAGGGTGGGGATGGGGCCCACTGCTTGACTGGCCCCTGGCAGTGGCTGGGAGCTCTTGCAATGGACCCACAATGTATAGGGCAGATGCCCGGCATGCCATGTGGAAGCGCAAGAAGCTTGGCCATTGACATCATTGCACGCCTTCTCTCCATGCTCAGGGCCGGGAAATAAAAAGAGAGAAAAAGGAATTCCAAGTGGCAAGATGATGCTGACTTGCCACAGGCGCCGCACCCTGCCAGGTGGCATCTTGTGGAAGCAGAGGTGAGTCTGGTAGACACCGGGGTGACGGGGCTGGGGGGGGCGGTGGAAGGGGGCTGGTTGGGAAAGGAGAGAAAAGAAATTAACAAAAGAAAAGGATAGTCAGTGGTGCCACTAGTTCTCCCCCATAGTTCTTTTAAAATTCTGCAGAGCCCCTTCCATGGAGAGCAAGCCATGGGGGTAACCAGTGGGTTGCCGCTCCTGGTGGAGATCGGGGGAGGCAGGCATGAACAGGGTGCATCCCTGGGACCAGGGTAAATCCCTGACACAACAGACATTGCTGGGGGGAAAAGTCTCTGTGGGAAAAAAATACATAAATGACAGACTTGGATTTGAATGGCTGTTCTTCGATAAATGCTGGACTGCATGGATTACTTCAGTTATGAGCAGGTATCACTAAAACCAATCCTGGGAGAAGCCAGCAGTTATTCACTCCATCTGCCGCCCCATGGAGTAAAACCATGATGATCAGCTTTCAGAGGAAAAGCTCATGTACAAGGTATATAAAAGAATAAGTACAGCTGGAGTACACAATGGCCCAAGGGCAGTGTATTTCACTATAGGTACTCCAGGTTCAGGAGTGAGCTTGGGCCATCAAAAGCCTTCTGATGGACGACTTTGTTAATCTCATCTAGATTTTATATAGGGTTCCAATAGTGTGCATCTTGGTTAATGGGACTCTTACAAAGGCTTTATCACTTCTCAGGTGGACTAGGCAGTTGTGCCCTCTTTCCCCACTTTTATATATGCTTGCCATTGAGCCATTGGCAGTTAAGATTCAGTGGACCAAGAACATCTGCGGACTGCAGGGGAAATTGAAGGTTCAACACAAAATTTGTCTGTATGCTGATGACCTGCTGTTCTATGTCACAGAGCCAAGTCGGTAGATGCCTGCATTCCCACAGGGTATTGCAGATTTTGCTACATTTTTTGGATATAAAATTAATTTGCACATGTCCGAGCTTTTATTTATAGGCCGACCACAGGAGGGGGAGAACACGGTGACCTGGAGTCTCAAGGAGGTCACCACTTCCTTTAAGTATTTGGGAATCCAAGTAGGCAAGGACTTGGGCACCTTGTGTAGCCTAAATTACACGCCACCGGTTCATACAATTCTTAATTACGTAACTCGCTGGAGGGCACTCCCTCTCTCTTGGTTGGGGCACCTAAATCTCTTAAAGATAAATGTCCTTCCCAAGATTCTATATGTAATGCAGATGCTGCTGAAGGACCCCACAAGGGCAGACCTGAAGTGGCTGGAACAGGGCTTCTCTGGTTTCCAAGGCAGGGGAAGCCATCCTCACATGAGTCTGCAATGTCTTAAGGCTGATAGGCACAGTGGAGGCCAGAATTTTCCAGATTTGAAGGGCTATTAACTAGCGATCCAGTACAGGTATATTTCTGATTGGGTTAATCAAACCCTTGTGATCGGTTAGTTGAACCTGGAGGAGGAGGTCTACCCATGCCATCTTTCAGCCTATTTAGCAAAGGGGGTGATGTAGGGTATACGACTGACTCAGCAACGCTAATCCCCTGGTAAGCTGGGTACTGGAGGCATGGGAATACATAAAAAAAATGTAGGGGTATAGTGGAAGATAACACCTTATTGGTGCTGGTGGCTTAAAACCCGTAGTTCCTCCCCTGGACTGCTTGACAGTGGTTTTAAGGACTGGGAAGACAGAGTCTTAAGTTGTTTTCTGGAACCTTATTAATAGAGAGGACGTGCACTCATTTGGGAACCTGCAGTGGAACACGGGACTTCCACATTCTCATTTCTTTAGATATTTACAGGTCAGAGCCTATTACTAGAGCCTGGGCAGGGACCCGGTCAATCAATCACCTCTAGCCCAAGATGAGCAGCTGATATATGCCTCTAATCAGAATGGCAAGGGGCTGATACAAAAGCTGTCCAGTGGCATCACACGTTTCCCTGCTCTTACTGGTAAAAGCAAGGCTCTCTGGGAATGGGATCTAGGCCTTCATATCAGGGAGGAAGAGGATTGGACTTTGCTCCAACAATCGCACGTGGGATTATTGTTGTGTAACAAACAAAAGGAGGCCCATTTTAAATTTTTACATCGTTTGTATTGTCCGCCTGTGATTGTGCAAAAGTTCCATCCCATGATTTCTCCCATGTATAGTAGGTGTGGGGACACCCTGGGTACCTATGTCCACTACTTTTGGACCTGCCCCATCCTACAGTCCTTTGGGGTGGATGTAGAGCAGGAACTTTCTCACACAACAGGCTGATCAATGCCAGTGGTGCAGGTTTCTGTGTTGTTTGGTATGGAAGATCTGGGAGAGGAGGGGTGGGATCCCTTTCCCTGCTGGGTTAGAGTTCTCTTGGCCCTTGTGAGACAATGTATACTTAACACTTGGGTTTCCTGTGTTAGACCCATGATTCAGCAGTGGAAAATCATGGTGATTCAGTCCTTAGTGATGGCAAGATTGTCATATTGTCTTAAGGAGAAGGCAAAGAGGATCCTTATGGTGTGGGAGCCTTTCTTGAACTCCTTCTCCCCAGCGGAAGCTCAGCTTCTCAGGGAGGGTGCTTGCAAAGTCCAGGGGCATGATGGAGGAGGCGTGAGAGACACTGAGATATACTTCTACATTAACGCTTTGGGTGGGGACACTCCCCAGTGCAGCAGACCACTGTCTGACCATATATCTTTGATTTACCTTGTTTCTAGCACCAATTCAAGTTCGTCTTAAGGGAATGGACCTGTTATCTGTTGTTTCTCTGGTTTAGGTAGTTTATTCTTGTTAGTCTCCATTTCTATTGCCCTTTTCTTCTTTCATTGACTGTTTGTATTTTGAGCATGTGTTACAGTGACCACAGTAACTTGGTCTGTAAAATTGGTTATGAAGTTATGTATTGTCTTTGTGTTTTTTCAACAAGATAATAAAAAGATTATACAAAAAAAAGTCTTTGGATGAAATGTAAGTGTATGACTTCTGGGTGGGAGTGGTCCCAGTTGGAGTTCAGCTGGTGGTATTTTGCACACTTTGTGCAACTCTGAGTTCTGTGGTTTAGCTACATTAGCCCACCTGCACCTCAGGATTTAACAGTTGCATGAGCAAACCTTTTTCTGCTACATAACCTTTTAACCTGGAGGCAGTATTGCATAGTGGTTAAAGGCACTGAGCTGGAGACCTGGGTTTGAATCCTATAAGCCCCCACTTGCATACTGTGTGACGCTGAGCAAGTCATTTAACTTCCTTGTGCTCCCAGGTCACACCTGGAACAAACTCTGGCTTAGTGTGCCTTTCCTGGTTAAACAATTTCTCCTTTCCCCTTTCCCTTTCCTTAAGGTACTGCCTGTCATACATGACTTCCGTGGCCATAGCCACTGAAACTTCCAAGGTTGAGACTACCTTTTCTTACTTCTATTGGAATGTTTGAATTGACTGATACATATGCTCAAATCAAAGTGTGTTGTTTTGCACTTGTGCCCTTCATACTTCTTTTCTTTGAGTAGCCTCCAGGTTTTGGGCATGGCCTAGCGTTCATTTGGGAGTCTTACTGACTCCCTGATCTGGTAGTGAGCACCTGTTTCTGCTGTTTAGCTGATGATATACTCGTGATTGTGTAGCGCTGAAGTTATTTTTCACTGCTGCTGTTTAAGTATGATGGAGAGAGGTGGGGTTCCATTTAAAGGTAAGGCACCCATAGCTCCTGAAGATCATAAAGTGCAGCTCCAGCAGTGATGAAAATGTGGCTTGAAGGGTACAGCACAAGAGTGGAATTCAAAAGCTGCTGTTTCACATCCTTGTAGCTCAGCCACTGCTGAATCTGTAACCTAGGGCAAGTCACTGTCAATCACCCTCAGGGGTAAAAAGGCAGAAGCAGAGCTCCTTATGGACAAGACAGTCCATCTCAGTCAGGCTATCTGGAGTGTGAACACTTTTTATGTTTGCTTGCACGCATGTGCAAAAAACATAGTGCCACCATATGAGTTTTCATAGGTATGCCTCCCCCACTTCCAATACCCTGCTCCCTTTTGCAGGCGTGGCTGCACCGCACCAATGAATGCCTCAAGTTGTATAATGGGGGTGCTTTGAAACAACTGAGAAGCTGCATGGGATATACTATACTGGACTAGAAATCTGCAACAAATCTCTCTCTTGCTTACATCTGGGGGAAGTTTCCCTTACTTTACAGTCTTACATTGGTATTGCTTTGTGTTTAATTATTTTAGTTTTTAAATCAGGAAGAGGGTTTTCAAAACTGCTTATCTTGTGAGCAACTTCAGAAGGGTTGAAATAACTACATATTTGATTTTACTTTGTGGGTAACTGAACTGTCTACTAGTATTCTGTGACAGTTTACATCAGTATATTTTGAAATAATTTACTGGAGGTGGCTGTGTACTTCTAATAGCAAAGGCTGCAGTTTGTAATTTGGTGCCAGACAGAGCCTCAGGTGGTGGAAATTGTCTTCACTGCTCATATTAAGATGCATATCTCATTTACTTGGGGGGGTCATTAAAGGTGTAATTCCTTTGGGTTTTCATTTAGATTGCTTAGACTGATTCTGTGCATTTTTGTTATACACAGACTCTGTGTTGAAATCTGCATTTATCAGGCTCATGGTCTCGTTTTCTTGGGGGTCCTTGACAAGGATTTTTTTTTTTGCACTTACACTTACAAGTGATACTTTCATGCATCATGTTTATATGTGTAGGTTAATTTGAGGCTTGATTTCAACTTGCAGTTATACCTAATTTCAGGATTTTGTCTCTCATTATCTGTCCTTTAATATACCAGGACAATTGGAATGTAAGTTGTAAGCTCATCTTACATGTATTAGGAGAATGCCACTCCAAGGCTTTTTATCACTAGAATGCTTTCTTGGCATACTGAGACATTTAAAATTTATGTGACAAGAACTCTCTGGCTGTAGAGAATTCTTGATAACCTTTGCCCTTCTGAGGCTCCTCAGTTTAAGGCATACTGGTGTTAATTAGCTTCTCTGACGTAATCTTCTATTATGTTTTAAATGTATATGTTACACCAATGAGAATTATTTCTGCTTTTTCTATATAATCTGGTGTTAATAGTATGGGATATTTGAAAAAACTGCCACAAAGCTTCTGAAGAAGGACCTGGTTGGTTCGAAAGCTAAAGCACTTTGTTCTTTTCTGTAACATCCATGTTGGTCCAATAAAAGGTATCAAATCATTTGTTTCTGGATCTTCACTAGTCAGGGAGACCTGCATCATAGCCAATTGTTCTCCTTGGAACATTCCAGCATTGATTAATTACTATAAACTACTGGTGTGATCCTGTTTCAGACAGAAGCCCATCTTCTTCAAGTTGTGTAACAGGGGGTGCTTTGAAACAACTGGGAAGCTGCATGGGATATACTATACTGGACTAGAAATCTGCAACAAATCTCTCTCTTGCTTACATCTGAAGGAAGTTTTCCTTACTTTACAGTCTTACACTGGTATTGCTTTGTGTTTAATTATTTTAGTTTTTAAATCAGGAAGGGAGTTTTCAAAACTGCTTATCTTGTGAGCAACTTCAGAAGGGTTGAAATAACTGCATATTTGATTTTACTTTGTGGCTAACTGGACTGTCCACTAGTATTCTGTGACAGTTTGCATCAAATTACTTTTAAATAGTTTACAAATCAGTTACTGGAGGTTAGCTGAATTACTATAAAGGGCAGTACTCACCAGGGTGGTGGATCAGTGGTGTATTTGATTGTTTCTAACAGTCACCAGTGGTTGTGGACTCACCCACCCTTCCCCACACCCACACCCCAGGCATGACGTTCCTTTATAGCCAAAGTTCTGAGATTACTTCCTCAGCAGTCTTGGGGCAGAACTGTCATATTCTTAATAATCCAGCACAGTGAATAAAGGGTAAGTACACACACAAAAGAAAAAAACAATATATATATATATATATATATATATATATATATATATATATATATATATTACATAGTGTATATTATAAGGAGAGGACATATGGGGTGGTGCAATGCACTGGCTATGGGGCAGCAGTTTTCCAGGAGACATTCTGGAAACTGCATTGCTGTCCTATTTGCAGGCAACTGTCAGCTCTGAGGGAGGAGGTTGCCCACCTCCAGGCTGAACTGGCAAGGACAAAGGAGGCCTCCCCCACCCAAAGAGCACCACTGCCACAATCACTGCCTCAGAGGCTGCCAAGTATGAAGAGCAGTTGGACCACAGTGGGTTCTGGGAGGGTGTGGGTGGTGGAACAGAGGTGAAGCCCTCTAGTTGTACCTCTACACAAACCATATGCCAGTCTGGCAGAACAAGATTCCTCTATGATGGCACCCTCAGTGGAGACCAAGAAGAATGCTGAGTACATCCACAAGAGAGACCCACAGAAGGGTGGCAAGGGACACCACGGGGAAGGAAACAGCTTCTGATAGGGAACTCAATTGTTAGAGGGCTAGACCTGGGGAAGGGAGAGGAGAGGAGAGGAGAGGAGAGGAGAGGAGAGGAGAGGAGAGGAGAGGGAAGTAAGATGCCTGCCTGGTACCATGGCTTGAGGGACAAGAAGCAAGTCATCAGGATTGCAGAAACAGCATCACGGGAGAGGGAACTAGATATCATTGTCCACCTTGGGACAAATGACCTAGCTAGGCATGGGATCAGTGCAGTGCAGGATGAAATTGTGGAGTTGTAGAGGGGCCTCAGACAGGTAGCAAGCATGGTTACCTTCTCAGAGGTGCTGCCAGTCCATGGCAGGGGTGTGGCTAGGGTACTACACACCATGTAGTTTAATGAATGGTTGAAAAACTGGTGCAGAGCACAGGGCTTTGGCTTCATTGGGGACTAGGGTTACACCTAGAGAGATGAAGGTCTATACTGGCATGATGGTCTGCATCTATCCACAGAGGGAACCAAGATCCTAAGTGACAAGTTCAAATGCTTCCTTGGCAAGCTTTTAAACTAACCATGGGGGGAGGTGCTAATAAGAGGCAGGAAATTTCAAGCCTCCTCCCACAAAACATGCCAGGTAGTAAAGTAAACACTCAGGTACAGTGCTCAACAGAGGGCAGGACAGGGGTAAATGGAAAAATAGACAAGGGCAAAAAGAGCAGGCATGGGGGAAAAAAGGATAAAGCCAACATTAAATGGAGGGCAATGAGTACCAATGCCCGTAGTCTGAGAAACAAACTTCCTGAGCTAGTAGCCTTGATGGAAGATGAACAATTGTATATTGTGGCAGTCACGGAAACATAGTACATGGAGAACCATGACTGGGATGTCAACATACCGGGGTACACAGTCTACAGAAGGGACAGGGAGGGGAAAAGAGGAGGTGGAGTAGCTCTATACATAAGGGAAGGGATCAAAGCTACAGAACTAAAAAGTAAAGGGGGAGGACAAGAGGCACTCTGGGTCACCTTAGAGACAGGGAATGGCATCACAATCCACACAGGGGTTGTATACAGACCCCCATCTCAAGGGGAGGAAATGGACAAGAAAATGACAGAGGACATTCTCAAAATGGCTGAAAAAGGAGAGATACTGCTGATGGAGAACCTGAATATGCCAGATGTTAACTGGATGACATGTACTGCAGCCACATCCAAGAGCAGGGTCATTCTCGATGCCTGCAGAGGCAGGCCTTAGACAGCTAGTGTTGGAACCCACTGGAGAGGAGCAATACTAGACCTGGTACTCTCAAATGGAGAGAGGATCACAAATTTAGAAGTCAGTAGACATCTGGGAAAAAGCGACCACTGCACGTGTGCTTCACAATAAGCACAACCATGGAGATGAGCCATACAAAACAAGCATACTGGAGTTTAGAAGGGCTGACTTTGGCAAAATGGGTGAATACCTGAGGAATACACTAGCAAATGGACAAAAGGAGGGGAAGAACAATGGAGAAAATCAAAACTGCCATCATAGAGGCAACAAGCCTTTGTGTGAAACAGATAAAGAAAACAAAGCGGAGTAAAACCCACTATGGTTCTCAAAAGAGGTGGCAGGGAAGGTTAAGGAGAAAAAGGCTGCATTCAAAAAGTATAAGGAATCACAGAAGGAGCACGACAGGGAACTGTATCAATTAAAGCAGAAAGAAGTGAGGAAGGCAGTCAGAATAGCAAAAGCCCAAACCGAGGAAAAAATAGCCAATTCAGTTAAGAAGGGGGATAAAACCTTTTATAGGTACATTAGGGAGCATAGAAAGGCTAAGGGAGGAATAGTGAAGATTAATAAGGGAGAGGGGAGGTGGGCAGAGGGAGACAGTGAAAAGGCAGAGATACTGAATGAATACTTTTGCTTAGTATTCACAAAAGAAGATAAGGAGGAGTTACCTAAACCAGACAATAGAAGCACTCTGGGTAGGGGTTGACACCAGTCCATTTACAGAAGAAAGAGTCCTGAAAGAACTCCTAAAACTCCAAGGTGGACAAAGCAATGGGGCCTGACAGGATTCACCCCAGAATCCTAAAAGAACTAAGGGAGGACCTAGTGACACCACTGACCACACTTTTTAACAAATCATGGGAGGATGGGGTGGTACCTGAGGACTGGAGGAGGGCAGATGTGATTTCCCCTTCACAAAAGTGGGAGCAAGGCAGAAGCGGGAAACTACAGACCTGTAAGTTTGATCTCAGTGGTAGGGAAAATGATGGAATCACTTCTGAAAGAAAAATTGTTGAGTACCTAGAGGACAGTGGGGCACAGGACCCAAAGCAGCATGGATTTACAGCAGGAAGGTCATGTCAGATGAATCTATTAGATTTCTTTGACCGGGGTCCAAAGTAATAGACTAGGGAGGGCTGTGGATATGGCCTACCTAGACTTTAGCAAGGCATTTGACACAGTCCCACACAAAAGATTAATAATCAAGTTAGCCAGCCTGGGAGTGGGTCCCAGGGTGGTAGCCTGTAGCAAACTGGCTGCAAAACAGGACACAGAAGGTAATAGTGAATGGAACACATTCCGAAGAAAGGGGGTCACTAGTGGAGTACCCTCAGGGCTCAGTACTGGGTCCAGTCCTCTTTAACATCTTTATAGGTGACATTATGGAGGGTCTGAGGGAAGGTATGCATCTTTGCAGATGACACAAAGATCTGTAACAGAGTTGATACACAAGGGGGTAGAAAGGATGAGAAGGGACTTGGCAAGGTTGGAGGAATGGTCAGACATATGGCAACTTAGATTCAATGCAAAGAAGTGCAAAGTAATGCACCTGGGAAACAAAAACCCAGGAGAAGAGTACGCAATAGCAGGGGAGGTACTAACAACAACAAAAATGGAAAGGGACCTGGGGGTAGTCATATCAGATGAACTAAAGGTTGGTAAGCAATGTGAGAAGTCAGTAAGGAGAGCCAGGGAGATACTAGGATGCATCAGAAGGGGCATCACCAGTAGAAAAAGGGAAGTGGTTATCCCTCTGTACAGACAGTTGGTGAGACCCCATCTGGAGCACTGTGTGCAGTTTTGGAGACCTCATCTATGCAAGGACATAGACAGGATGGAAGCAGTCCAGAGGAGGGCAACTAAAATGGTGCAGGGTCTGCATCAGAAACCATATGAAGAGAGACTGAGAGAGTTTAATATGTATACCCTTGATGAAAGGAGGATGGGGACATGATAGAAATGTTCAAGTACCTGAAGGGAATCAACAAAGTCCAGGAGGGTAGCATCTTTCAGAAAAAGAGATGTGTAAGAACAAGGGGGTACAATTTAAAGATAATGGGGGGACGGCTCAGGGGTGATGTGAGGAAATTATTTTTCATGGAGAGTGTGGTGGATGCATGGAACCACCTTCCTGGGGAGGTTGTTGGGTCTAAAACAGTGGGAGAATTCAAATATGCATGGGACAGACATAAGGCAATTGTAGTGGTGGGTGGCAGAAAGTAGGCTGTTGGTTAACTAGAATATGCAGCTTATCCAGTAGGTAGGAAAATGGGCAGACTGGGTGGGCCAAGTGGTCCTTACCTGCCATCAAAGTCTATGTTTCTATGTTTCTATGAATGTTCAAGCTGTCTATGACAGCCATTCATATGCAGTGGCATACAGTTCTAAGGAAAACACTGTTGCAGACAATTTGCATACTGCCATCGGCAGTATGCAAATTGCCTATGTCAGCACTGCATCTGAACTGTCATAGACAGTTCTTACCCCTCCCCCATGAACACATACGTGCATGCTGGGAGCCCACCCCAGTGTGCTCATGCGTTCCCCACCCTGTACACCGTACAGCCGATGGGGGTGCCAAATCCCCCGTCGGCTCTGCGCCCCCCCAAACACACTTCCAGGTGCCATGCTGGGAGCCCACCCCAGCGTGGCAAATGTTAGAATGGTGACAGGGGTGCCCATTCCCACTTCGGTTCCACTGTACTCCCCCAAACAAAAACAGACTTTCAGTTGCCATGCTGGGAGCTCACCCCAGCGTGGCAAATGTCTGTATGGTCGACAGAGGTGCCCAATCCCCCGTCATCTCCACTGGTCCCTCCTCCCAAAAAAAAACAGCTGCCACGCTGGGAGCCCACCCCAGCATGGCAAAAGTCCCATGTTGTCTTCCTAAAATGAAAAAAACACCTTAAAAAAAATGCCCTCGTTGATTGTCTTGCCCCCCCAACCTGTGCCCACCCTGTGCGCATCCACCTCCCCACATACCCCCCTCACCCTATACTTACCTCTGGAGCCCAGCGCAATGATCTTCGGTGGACCAGGAACACGTCTGCATTCTTCAAAGCCGACTACGAACTGAAGAAATGCCGGTAAGCTGTATAATGACATAAATGGGTTTTTTTCAACTTTGGTGCATATCTCAGCCATTTTGGGGAATTGTTCACCAAATTTTCAACATGGGATTTTTGGGGCCCCACCTCATGAATTCAGTCACTGTCATTTTGTTATTCGGTCCTGAAAGGTGATTTCACGGTCACTGCACAGAACCACCTTTTGGGCCCAAGAAATGAAATGCAGTGCCAAAGTTCATGAGGTATGCCCCCCAAAACCCTATGCTGAAAATCTGGTAACTGCGCAAAATTTTTATATTTTCACTCCAGATTTTCAACATTGCCATTTTACCACACCTCCTTATGAACAGTACAGCTGTCATTTTTCATATCTTGCCCAAAATGTGTTTTCGTGCATGTAGCACACAATGGCGCAGTTGGTGTGCAAAATCAATGTTCGGGACAGATTAAGAAAATCACAGTGACACTGTTCATGCATAGAGGTCTTAAAATGGCTATGCTGAAAATTTGGTGACAAAAGTCTATAAAATGACTGTGTTACGAGCTTGCATTGCACAGTTTTCATGCACCCTCGTAAGTTCACGAATCTGTAATATTTTCAGTCCAGATTTTCAACACTGGCATTTTTCCACACCTCCTTATGAACAGTACAGCTGTCATTTTTCACACCCTGGCTGAAATGTGTTTTCGCACTTCCAGCACAGAAATGCATGGTCGCTGTGGGAAATCAGTGTGCAGGACAGATTAAGAAAATCACAGTGGCACTGTTCATGAGCGGAGGTCCCAAAATGCCTGTGTTGACAATCTGCTGTAAAAAATCCCCAAACTAATTACATTATGGGTGTGTGTTGCGCAGTTTCTATGCACGCTTGTGACTTCACCAGTTTTTTTTATTTTCACTCCAGATTTTCATCATTGCCATTTTTTACACCTCCCCATGAACAGTACAGCTGTCATTTTTCACATCCTGTTTGAAATGTGTTTTCGCACCAGTGGTGCCAAATGGCGTAGTCGCTGTGCTAAATCAGCTTTCTGCTAACGAACTGATATTGCCACTGTTCATGAGGTGGGGGTCACAAAAAACCCATGTTTAAAATTCGGAGTGAAAATACCAATGAACGCCTGGGACGCTAGGGTTTCCGACCATAACGCCCCACCCTGTAGAGACTGACAGGCATCAGGGGTGTGACTTGGGATTGTTGCTGTAATACTCCTGCCATTCCACCCCCACCCACACCCTGCAACCAGTGACAGGCATCGAGGTGTGCCTTGGACTCTTTGGTCCCCAAAGTTCACCCAAATCTCCTATACTGCACCCATCTTACCATATTTCTTATGGAATGGAGTGAGCATAAGGCCCAAAGACTCCAAGGCACACTGTGACACTTGTCAGTGTCTGCAGGGTAGGGTGTGGTGAAATGGCATGGCCGTTATGCCTGATGACCCAAAGTCACACCCCAATGCCTGTCAGTCTCTGCAGGGTGATGGTTGGGTTGGCTTCAGTTCAATACTTCACTGCCATTCCTATTATGTATCTCTCTAACTCCTACACTACCAATGCCAATGCCAGCAAACAAACATTCGGCATTGACAAATGCTTGTTTAGACTTGTAACTGTCAAAGTATATGGAGAAAAAAACCATCAATTTGTTTTACAAAATCTGTCAGTACTCATAGAATATTGGCTAACTAAGGTCCTCAGATTCTAAAGCCCTCTTGCTGATTAGATGCAAAGCTAGATGCAGCTGGTTAGCTCTCCCAAGGGAAATGTAGAAGTGAAAGTTCTTTTAATAGCCCCTCTCTTTAGTAAACTGAAACTCAGAACATACAAGGAGTGAACAAAAAGCCTGAAAATGTGCAAGGAGGTTACCCACTTCCCATCTGGTGCTTCCACAGCTCCTTCAAAGAAGACAGTCTTCTATCACTCCAAAACAGGGTGAACCAATTCTTCAAGTCTGCTACTCAGTAAAATCAGTCAGAAGGATACCCTGCCTCATATTTCTCAATATCTTTGAGAAGTGAAGATTGCATCATGTTCTTCCTGCTGTGGGCATGTTTAAAATATAGAATAATGTCGGGGGGGGGGGCTGTGCATATGAAAATTTTATACACATCCGAGCTATAGAATGCTACATAAACCCCAAGAGCAAAACTCAAGGGGTTTATAATAGCATCCCACACCAAGGCTCTGTATAACATTCCGAGGTTGATACAGTCCCCAAGGCTTTGTTTTATGAAATTGCTGGGCTCCATTTTTTTGCCACAAGCCCCCTCTCCCATATTCATGGTGCTGGTCACAGCCTGAGCTCCGTACAGGCTGGGAGTTTAAAGTGCCATGTGGCACTTACATTTTCCAACAACGTGCATTGCAGCAGCTTGAGTATACGCATGGGCTCTTAGGGAAACCAGACATGTGAATGCTGTTATAACCAGCTAGTTATAACAAATGATAACCGGGTTTTCCTATGGGAAAAAAACAGAGTCCAGTTATTATAGTCTAATAACATTTTATGCAAGATGGAATGTTCTTTCAGAAGTCACTAAGTTTAGGAACAAACTTTTTTGTCTCTTCAGGTTTCATTTTTGTATTTTTATTCATCACTGTTTTGGGGCACCACATTTCTCACTGGACCAACAGAAGTCATTTTATTTGTTTTGTTTTTCCCCAGTAGTCTCTTTTTCCAGCTGTGGAGCGCAGTGCAGATCTTGCCAATATTTTGCAATGAAATTTTAGCAACCACTTTACTATTTTACAGTGCTACTGTATTTGTTTAATTATATGTGTTGCTTTTAATGTTATAGGAGTACAGTCACAGTTTACAACAAATATGTTGTGCAGACTGTTTTCATGTGTGTTTGTGTAGCCCTAGTGTGTTCTGTCCTTTGTTTGCTTTCAGGAGATTTTTTTTCTAAATGTACCTTCTTGTTTTAGGGTTTTTCCAAACTAATTAGTACAGTTTAGCACAAAAAAAATCATAAG
Organism: Neoceratodus forsteri; assembly: GCA_016271365.2. Classification (NCBI taxonomy): domain Eukaryota; kingdom Metazoa; phylum Chordata; order Ceratodontiformes; family Ceratodontidae; genus Neoceratodus; species Neoceratodus forsteri. The sequence continues at coordinate 765,089,870 of CM057450.1, forward strand.
AGTCATGTGTGCATTTCATTGTTTGAAACATAGAAACACAGAAACAGAATCTGTCGGCAGAAAAGGATCGCTTGGCCCACCTACTCTGCCCAAGTATTAACTGCCTATTCTGCCTCCACAGACCCTATCTGGTCTCCAGCGATCCCCCCCCACCTCTGTTCTAACATACCCCTATTTTTATCCCATGCATGTTTGAAGCCCTCCACCATTCTAACCTACACCATTTCAACAGGCAGTCCATTTCATGTGTTTACCATCCTTCCAGTGAAGAAATATTTTCTCACATCTATCCAGAACACCCCCACCCCCAGCTTCATCACATGTCCCTTAGTTCTGGCGCTAGTCCTCATTTGGAAGAGGCTCTATTCCTGTACCCTGTTCACCCCTGTGAGGTATCTATAGGTCTTAACCATGTTACCACTTGCTCTCCTCTACTCCAGGGTGCACATGTTGAGATTCCTCACTCTTCTCTCATAGGGCTTCCCTTGCAGCCCCTTCATTATTTTGGTTGCCGTCCTCTGGACCACCTCCACCCTGTCTATGTCCTTTCAAAGGTGCGGTCTCCAGAACTAGACACAGTACTCCAGGAGGAGTTTATCAAAGAGTGATACGGCGGCAGCACCACCTCTGTCCTTCTGCTGGTGATGCCCCTCCCTATGCACCTCAACATCCCACTAGACCTTCCCATAGCCTTGTCACACTGTGCTGCCACCTTGAGTTCCTCTGCTGTAATAACACCAAGGTCCCTTTCCTGTCTAGTGAGTGACTGCTAGTACCCCCTCTTCCCTCTTCCATCCTATACTCAGCACTGAGATTCCTACTATACCCTTGGTGTACGATTTTACACTTTTTGGCATTGAACCCCCAACTGCCATGTCTTTGACCATTCTTCAAGTTTCCCTATGTAGCATACCACCCGGGGCCCTCTGTGTTCACCTCTGCAAACTCTCCCTGGGGGCTGGTCTGGGCTGCCTAAAGATTTTCTACACTGGGTATTGTGGCCTAAAGTGGCACAGTGCCTCCACCTGGGGTAGGAATATGGGGTATCTGGATGCTGAGAAACATAGAAACATAGAAGTTGATGCCAGATAAGTACCGCAAAGCCCATTCAGTCTGTCCATTTCTTTTTCTACCTTATGAATGTGCCATAGGCCTTTGCTCTGTCAATGGCCTATCTATTCATACTCATCTGTATTGCTCCCTTATGCCTATCCCATGCCTGTTTGAAGGCCTGCACTGTATTGATATCCAACACTTCCTGAGGTAGGCTGTTCCATGCATCCACCACCCTTTCTGTGAAAAAGAACTTCCTCACATTACCCCTTAATCGGCCTCCCTCTAATCTCATGCTGTGTCCTCTTGTCCTGCTATTTTTCTTATATTGAAACATGTTAGACTCTTTCACCCTGTTAATGCCCTTAAGGTGTTTGAATGTTTCAATCATATCACCTCTCCCTCCTTGCTCTAGGGTATACATATATTGAGTTCAGTTAATCTGTCCTCATATGTTTTCTGATGCAGTTCCTGCACCATTTTGTTGTCCTTCTCTGGACTGCCTCAATTTGGTTAATGTCCTTGAGAGCGTGTGGCCTCCAGTACTGCACACAGTACTCCAGATGGGCCTAACTAGTGTCTTGCAAAGAGGGATTATTACCTCCTCTTCCTACTTGTGATACTCCTACTAATACACCTCAACATCCCTCTAGCCTTACCTGCTGCTTTAGAGGTCTGCTTGGATGATTTCAGGTCATCGGTGATGATGATGCCCAAGTCTCTTTCTTCTCTGTGACTGCCAGCAACTCCTCCCAGCCTATAGGTGGCTTCAGGGTTTTCTTCCCTATGTGCATGATCTTGCACTTCTTTGCATTAAACCCCAGTTGCCACTCTTCCGACCATTTTGCTAGTTTGTCCAGATCTCTTCTCATGCTGCCCACCCCATCTGGATCATATACTCTGTTGCAGATCTTGGTGTCATCCGCAAACAGACAAACCTTACCCTCCAGTCCATCTGCAATGTCACTGATGAAGATATTGAGACACAAGGCTATTACTCCCAGGAAACAGTGCATAATCTGCCCACACAGTCCTGCCCCTACAGGGGGGCAAAAGGGAAAAATGGGAGCAATGGGCTAGTAATTAACTCTATATAGTCTATATTTACAATCAAAAGAGTGTGGCATTCACATTCATCGAACACAAACAAATATGACAGAAAGAAATAAGTGCCTCAGCTGGGACCTGATTCCTTGTCACCCAGAATACCATTCCAGTTGTGCTCCCAGCTGCACCACCAATAAATGTGCACACATGCTCTTCCGATTGTAAATGCGGTTATCTATGCATCACCAGGCTGTGCACTGGAGAAAGAGTAAGGTGCTCCTGGACAGCCCAGGTTCCATTTGCTTTGGTGGCGCAGCTGGTGGCACAACCAGAATGGTACTTTGGGTGGCCGAGGTGCAATTCCCAGCTGCGGCACTTATTGCTTTCTATATACTCTATGCAGCAACAACAACCACAATATTGCTGCACAATCTTCCCACCCCTCGGCAGTCCTTCAGACCCCAAGCAGGTGCACCCAACCTAATTACCCCCAGAGGCAAGGGCAAGAGCTCTGTTTTTACACTGCAGTGGATATCTCATGGGGATGCAATTGCTGCTAGCAGGGTAGGAGCTCGGTGGCGTGCTTTAACTTTTGAGGTTAACCAACCCTCAAAATCAGCTGTTGTTGAACAATTTAAACTGTCAAAAAGCTTGGAAAAGGGGGCCCCTATTTGTAATCCACAAGAAATGGGTGGCTGACTGGTGTCCACAGGTCTTCTGCCTGGGTTTATCACAGTGGCAAAGTCCCACCCAGGGGTTCTCCCTCAGATCCTGTCAGAGACACAATTTCCCAGTTACGGGGCAGAAACCCCAATGGTTACTCACAATTTTGAAGCTTCACAGATACCACAGGTGTCTGATGACGATGGGCATGCTTCTGCCCAGAGAGTAGACTCTCCCAGATGTCATCCGGTGTTCATTTACCAATCTCGGTTCTCTCACACTGTTTTGGGCTATAGAGGGTTCAGGGACCCTAAAGCAGGCAGTAGCCATCTCATTCAATGGATATTTTAAGGAGCTCGTTCCCCAGAGAGAAAGTCACTGGTTGAGCAGGAAAACTCCAGCTCCAATCTTACTGTTTTAATCAGATCTTATTTATTCAACTGCCGTGGTCTGTTTTACTGTTGACAATTTTAATATTTGATAGTTGTATTGTTCGTGTACGGCACCCAGAGCCTCCGGGATTGTGCGCCTGGAAAAATAAAACTTGCCTTGCCTTGCCAATCTTCACATTTAAAATTGGTACTTTTGATAACAATTATTATTTTTTTCTTCACAAAGAGCCAGTTGCTGGGATCCCAGACTTCCTTTAGTCTGCCAGGCCTGCAGTGTTGGGCAGACACTGGCTTACTGGCTCACAGCTGCTTTTCACTCTCTCACACTGGCAGAACTGGCTTCGATCCCTGGGAACAGCCCTTTATATATGGTATGAAACTTGACATCCCATTGATCAGGCTTGTTCTTGGGCAAATAGCCTTTAGAATGTTAACCCAGCTGTGCTGGACTTGCATACAGGTTGAACTGCATTACAAGCTTCTGACTGGCTGAAATTCACGTGCAAATCTTGTGCCAACCGCTGTCCCTCTCCCAGAAGTTTTTGCAGTTCTAGGAAGGCATGGGGGCTACCATATTTGTTTGCATATGTGTGTTGTGTTGCAGTAGCTTTCAGCAGCTTTATTTAGGCCACTCGGTGATGATTTATCACTTCTCTGGCCGTGCTGCCAGCCCTGAAGCCAGAGACATCTCTGGTTAACTGGGTACTTTGCCTGTTTTCAAACCGTAGCTCTGATTGGGTTGTGGAGCACTGAGAGCTGCTCCTTAATCCTGTGCACATGAGCACAATGTTCATCATTCAGTCCCAAGCCTGCTGCCTGCCCTGGCTCAGGAACTCTTTGCATCTGGCAGTACTCTTTATCTTTGGTCCTACCTACCCTGAAGCTGAGATCTTACTTTGATGTGGCCACATAGTGTGGCATTGAAAATGGAGCTGCGGCTTTGAGCAGGTGCTGTCATGCATGCACATCACTGCAAACAATGACTGACATGACTTTCTCATTCCCCAACCTGCTCTTTGCTTCGGGGTTGAGGATGCTATCCAGTGTGCCCAATGGTGCTTTTCCACCTGGTCTTGGCCCCCACACAGCAGTCCTGGAGCCATGATCATGGGCACTGAAGGTGGCCTCAGCCACAGAGATTACCAGTGGAACCATGCTTCAATCCCACCATGGTTCCTAGAGTCCACACTACTGCCCTGTCAGTCCCCACTTCATAAGTCCTGGGGGACTGGAGGGTGAAGAAAGAAGAGAGGGCATGACAGGGATAGTACAGGTAAGCCCCCAGATGTGGGGAGGCTTTCACCTAGATCCCTGTGCATTTTTTCCACCCCACCCCACCCCCCTCCTGAGTGTCCACACTATTCTAGATTTTGGTGTTATCTGCTAAAAAAGCATACCTTCCCCTACAGTTCTTCTACAGTGTCCCCTATGAAGACATTAAATAGGACTGGTCCCAGTACCGAACCCTGTGGCCCCCTGCTTGCCACTCTCCCGTCCTTAGAGTGTGTGCCGCTAACCACCACCCTCTGTGTCCTATCCGTTAACCAGTTTTGAACACAATTTACTAATCTGGACCTCATTCCTCAGGTAGTCAATTTCCCAATCAGCCATCTGTGCAGCACAGTGTTAAAGGCCTTGCTGAGGTCCAGATAGGCTATGTCCACTGCCCTCCCCGATCTCTTTCCCTAGTCATCCAGTCAATGAAATCTATCAAATTCCTGTGGAAAGACCTTCCCCATAGGACTCCATTCTGCCAGTGGTCCAGCAGTCCACTGGATTCTAGATGCTCAGCTAGCCTCTCTTTCAGTAAGGTTTCCATTAGTTTCCCTACCACCGATGTTAGGCTGGTCCTGTAATTGCTAGCTTCCTCCCTGCTGCCATTCTTATGCAGAGGGACCACGTCAGTCTTTCTCCAGTCTTCTAGAGCCACTCCTGTTTCCAGAGAGTTGTTAAACAAGGCCAACAGCTGGGCAGCTAGCACAGCCCTTTGCTCTTTCAGTACCCTAAGGTGTATCCCATTTGGTCCCATAGCCTTATCCACCTTCGGGGCTGCAAGTCCTTTCAGGGCATCTTCCTTTCACTTGTGTCCACCCCATCCCCCTATTCTTGCTTCTCTCTGATGGCCTGTCTCCTTGTTCCCTCCTCTGTGAAGACTGAGCAGAAGTAACTGGTTAAAATGTCAACCTTTTCTTGGCCTCCTTCTGCACAGTCTCCCCTTTCTTCCCTTCTAATCCTCACAATCCCTAGGTGGGAAAGAAGACAGCAATGACTGCTGAAAGGCAGTCACCTGGCCTTCAACTGGGGGAGGCCTAGAGAGGAAGGCAAGCCCTTTTGGGACAAGGCAAGAAGTTGAGCCATTGAAAGGCAAGCAGCATACTTGAGTGACTGAGTAGATCTTCACCCCGCCATAGGGAGAATAGCTTTCAAAGGCGCTGCTGACGCTGTTATTGCTTTAGCTATCCATGCTTTTTAGTAATCCTAGTGGGCATTTCTGATTTATATGCTGCTGGTAAGTATCATTTTAGAACTGTACTGTATGATGTTGTTTATGTCCCTGTTCTACTCTTGTATTGTTGGCACAATGCATCTGTATTCTACTATGGAACGCTATGGCTGAGAGGGACATAAATGACATGATACAATTCTACAGTGGTACTTATCACCAGAGAGTAAAGCAGAAACATCCACTTAGGTTACCAAAAGGCTCATACAGCTATAACAATAACAGAATTTTAAGGTACTTAAAAAAACAGCTTCTATTGGGAAAAACGGCTTACAAGATCAGAGCAGTTCTTTAACTCTAAACTGCAAGGATGCCCTACATAGGCAGAGATCCCTAACTTTTATAATATTCTAATACAAGTCTTGAAAGGGAACCAGCCTAGACCACTTATCTTGCAAGTATACAAAGCACTTACAGAACTGACACAGTCTTTAACGGCAGTGGTGCATGGAAAATGGGAAACAAACCTTGCCACGTGTATCACACCCCAACAATAGGATAGATATACAGCTAACGCTTACTGTGCGACTTCCTTCCATGTCTGAAAGGTGTTCTCGTGGAAAATTGTGATTCAGTCCCCATCTGCTTTCCTTTTAGGATCAACAAATGACAGCGCTTGAGGAGAATTCCCTAACTCTCACTTCCCACACTCTGCTATTTCTGGACACCCCTGTGGAATTCTGTGGCCAGCAGTACATCAGCTGCTAGATATATACCTGTTGGTGGCCAAAAAAAAAAGAGACATAACAAAAAACTGGTTGTCTCTGCCAGAACCAATGGTTCATCTTTGCCTGGATCTGATGTCTAATGTTTATAGGATGGAAAAAAAGCACAGCCAAGTTGAATCAGGCCTTACCTAATTTTTAACTGCAATGGCCTGCAGTTGATGGGTATTGTGCAGTATATGCTACACAAAATAAATGATTTTGTGCTTGATTCCTGTGAATCAAAGCCACTACCAGTTTAATTCCCCTGGATCTGTGTTTCTATCTGAAAAAAATCAGTTTGCTCTTGATGAACCTAACACTGCAGCATATTGAACTGTTTGCCATGTTGTACACTTGAAAATCTTTGAATAAACTGATATTATTTTTTTTTAATCATCTGTTTATCTCCTACGCTCCGGCTGCACCTTCTGTCCGACCTTCCCAGCCCCATCACTCCGGTATCACTGGGACTTACCTTCAGCCCGGTGCCAGGTGTGGAGCCTGCAGAGGATCAGACATCATCCTGCTGCTGGTGTTTTTCCTCCATTTTGTTATTCCCTTTTCCCCATTGCTGGGGTGCACACAGCCAGACGTGCATGCATGGAGGCGTGCACGACAGTGGAGGTCCCGCAGCACCCTCCCTTTCCAGGCACCCAACAGACCCATATCACCCACAAGCCTCCACCTGGGGCAGGCATTCGGCTGGAGCAGCAGTCCTCTCTCCCCGGGAGAGGAGAGTTGTCCCCCGGACACTCAATCCTCTCCTTCCCCAGCCGACCCCTGGCGGCCTGCACGCACAGCAAGCATGGGTCACTAGCATGGCAGGAGGTAAGGCATTGCTGCCTCAGCCATCCATGCCACTGGGCTGGCTGAATAAACACATATTTAAAAAAAAAAAATTTGTAAATCAGCCAGTCTGTGCCAACCCCTCCCCCCAAGCCAAATCCTTGACTTGGAGTGGCTAATGCCAAATATCCTGGCCAGGGCTGCCTTGATGGCCCAATGGCAATGCTCTGGGTTGCTGTACCAATGACCCAGGTTGGGAAGTGAGCCCAGGAAGTCGGGTCAGGAGACAGGCCAGGGATGAGATAGATAGTCTGAATCTGTACTCACTGGTGACTCCGCTCTGGAAGGAGTAGGTTGGACCTGCTGATAAACATGCTAAGAGACTCCCGAAAAGAACTCAGATCCAACACTACAGCAGTCTTGTACTGACTTTAACAAATTGGTAAAGCAGTGCGACATGGTCAATGATCAGCTTACCCAAGTCGACAGTTGCCAGGACATGAAATGGGACACAGGTCTACTGAGTGAGTTACCACTAGGAGGCTCAGCAGTGCATACACAGCAATAGGTTGCTGGGGCTGTTAGGTGGGTACAGAGTGGACTCAGGTCTTTTTATGCCTGTAAAATTTCTGTGTTTGTGAATTTCTCATGCAAGAGATATGGGAGCAAGAGGATTGAGTGCCCCAAGGATGGACTCCTCTAGCACCCCAAGGGGTGACTCGCAGTCCCATGCCCATGAATGCACCACCTCAGAGTCCAGTGGGCCAAGTAACAGCCATCTGCTGCCAGTGGTTAAACTGGAAATGTTAAGTTAAGGAACTCTTACACCTAGATTCTTCACTGGGATAACTGTCATTTCTAAGTGGTAGAAATTTCCTATATAATCCAATGGAGAAATGACAGAGGTGCAGGAAGTTGTGTTTTATTTTGGGGAGGATTCAAACAGTTACATATTATGTAAGATATACCAAGCAAACCAGCAGTGTTGTCTCCCATTGGGAGACAACAAATGCATACTATTAAGGCTCACAGCAAGAATTTTTATGTTTGTCGTGCACTCTAGCGCAAGTCGAACATTTTGCTATGTACAGGGTTTTGAGAGGTGTGTCATGATTGTCCAATGCAGGGCAGTCTACAAGGGGGCTTGACCAATAAACAGCAAGCCTCATGATGACACTGTTCAGGCATGAAAGTACTTTGACTTCAACAACAATGTGTTGACAGACACATTCATAAATCAGCTCTTTCAGCAAGCACAGCTGATCTTATCATGTACACTCAGCCTGCCTGCTCCCCCCTCCCCCCCAGCATTTTACACACACACACACACACACACACACACACACACACAGTCTGGTTATACAGGTCCAGCTGCAGTCTCTAGGTACCAACCTGAGGCCAGCCATAGAATTATATTTTTCCTTGGAATTAGGGGTTTGGTGAGATTTAACAGAACTATGCTTTATCTTTCATGTAACATTCCAGGGGTTGAAACTGAAACCTGAAACTGCTCACTTTGTTAGTGTGCGTGTGTGTGTGTAGCCAGGGGAGACACACACACACACACACACACAGACAGACAGACACACACACACACACGTCAGGTTACACTTGCTGTAGTAGACTGCTGATAGAGTGGAGAATGGAACATTTAAGTGCATTTATGGTCACTTAGCTACTAGGGTAGTAAATAGGTGACCAGGTCACATTAATATAGGGTAGATCAAACAATGAAATAAACTGTGGCTGACAATAATTTCTAAATAATGGTTGCCTATAAAACTAGAGTTTAGTTTACCCCTTAAAAGTGCAACGACTTGCAAATTTGAACACTAACCATTTAAACAATTTGGGGAGGACTCCCATATTTTCTGTTTAAAGGAAAAAAAACAGATCCCCTGGTAAAATCATGGTAATGGTCTTGCTCTCAGCCAGGCCCAGCTGCAGTCTCTAGGTATCTGAGGCCAGCCATAGAATTATATTTTTTCCTTGAAGTCAGGGGTGGGGAGATCTAACAGAACTTTGCTTTATCTTCCATGTCAGCCTTAAAATGCACCACAGACTGAGCATCTAAAACCCCTGAACTTCTGGGGGCTGCTCATAACACTGACCATGGGGGTGACCAATACCCCATTGTCTCCACCTGAAATAAAGAAATCCTTACTTGTAGTTTAATTTTTTAAAAATAAAGGCTGTAAAAAGAAAAATGTCCATTGATGTCTGTTGCTGTCATGCTGTAATTGCACCCCCCCCCAGCCCAGACCATATTAGTTTTTCAGCATGGGGATCTGCACCTTAGATCCAGTTCAACAGCAATACCAGTGGTGAACATCCGGCATTGACAAATGCTTGGTAGTTTACACTTCTCCCCTTCCGTGCACCATACTTCTCAACTGCTATGAATTTGCATAGTGCTACAGAAACATGGAAACATAGACTTTGATGGCAGATAAGGACCACTTGGCTCACCCAGTCTGCCTGTTTCCCTACCTACTGGATAAGCTGCAGATCCTAGTTAACCAACAGCCTATTTCTTCCTACCCCCACTAGAACTGCCTTATGTCTGTCCCATGCATTCTTGAAGTCCCCACTGTTTTTGACCCCATAACCTCCTCAGGAAGGGCGTTCCATGCGTCCACCACCACCCTGTCTGTGAAAAAATACTTCTTCACATTGCCCCTGAGCCATCCCCCCTCTAGCTTCAAATTGTGTCCCCTTGTTCTCAGATTCACCCTTGCTCTGCAAAGGTTTACTGATGTTCCTCAGAATGTTAGTGCTATTTCTGGGCACACAGACTATTAAAACATTGAACTAACATGACAGACACATTCCTGAACACTAATTATATGGGGACCACTACTTGTAGACATATTATTCTTTAAAATAAGAAAGTGCTATGCATTCTGGCCATTTCCTCTGAATTTTGAAGGCCAGTGCTATCAGTTTTTATACTGAGAGATTGAAAGGTATGTGGTGCATCTCATAAAATAACTTACAAGATCAGTGCACGAACCCTAGCAGGGCAATCCTTGTTTAGGGAGAACTCAAGGACCGAGCCAGTTAACTGTTAAAATGTTGACATATTCTGGCCGCTAATTTTAGTAGTAAACACAACAGGATGAGAGAAATGAACTACAACAGTACTTTACAAGGTACCATGGTTGAGACAACAGAATACTAAAAATGTATTATATTGTACAATCAGTCCATAAAGGCACTGCAACGACTGAGAAGTGTAACAAAACTGAAAAAAAAATCCTCCTTAGGATTCTGCTATAGTGGGTAAAAGCCCCACCTATACAGAGGCTTCCAATAAACTGGCCAGGGAATTGCTACTGCCACTAAGGAGACAACCCTCTCATCAACAGTTATAAAATGGGAAGGGAAACTCCTGCATCCTGACTGCTCGTTAGTTGTGCATTGGAAGTACATAATAACTGGGTATCATTTTTTCCCCATGGGGAACCCAGTTATAATTCGAACACACACCGGGTTTTCCTTCTGCGCATGTGCCATCCTCTGCGCCACCCTTCTTCACCGGCCCTCTCTCCTCAGCGTTCGTCGCATCGCCACTTGGAGTCGGTGGTAAGTTACGTAAAAAAAAGTAACTGGAAACAAAAACACTTTTAAACGGGGTTGCCTAAAAAATTGAAACAAAACAAAAACACCAAAGGGAAACTCCTTTTTTCAGCCGTGCTTCCGACCACGGACTGCATTGAAACTGGAGTGGACAGCAGCTGCAGTGAGATGTTTTTATTTTATTTTATAAAATTGCTGTGGCAAAAAAAATGATACCCAGCAATTATTTACAATAAAATATGGGGTGGTGTATTGAACTAGAGATTTTACACACACCCTCAGGGTTGGATGCTTAAATAAACTCCTTGAGCTTCACTCTCAGGGTTTATGTATCATCCAACCCCTCGGGTGTGTATAAAATCTCGTTAAACACACCATCCCATGCATTATTGTATATTTAATGCGTGGCAAAAAACAAGTAATATCAACTAGGATGCTGTTTAAGCAATAAGACAAGATGGGTCATGCATTAGGCAGTTCTAACGTATGGCCTGGGGTGTAGTAAGGCATGCAGCTACAGACCAAGGGTCTTCAGCTACTGGCCATGAGTTACAACTGTCTAATGCGCATCCCCAGAGTATCTTGCGTGCTTATATAATAGGACTCTGTTTTTAAAGTGCAATTAAAAATTAATAGGATTAAATAATAAAATGGTTAAATATATATCTTAATTTTAACAAAAAATAGTCCCTCCATGATTTTCAGAGATAAAGGGGAGGAGCACATGCGGTCGTAATGGTCAACCGCAGGTGCTGCTAGCAACCCCTCGTGATGTGTTAAATACACATCACCACAAATAATGGTTTATAAATTAGATGAATTTTGATATTGAGCACAGAATGTTTGCAGAGGAGCTCGCAAAAAAAGAACGCCAAAACTGTGTTCTCTTTTGGCATGATGACACTGAAGAAGGAATAAAAAAATTCAGCTGCATCAACAAAACCAAAGACCTACATATCAATGTCTACATGGAAATCTACTTCATTAATAAATAAGTAGAAACTCACTACTATTTTCTTTGATGACCTGACTGTGACCAGCATTCCGACTCACCTATTTCCAGTATTCCGACAATGTAAGAGGGCTTCGAGCTGCCACACTGAAGCGCTGACATCTGAGCTGGGTACACCTGGAGCTTCGGCTTCTTTGAAGTAGGCCGACCGAAATGCATCACTGAATTGGGATGAGACACTTACAACACCCATAGCTGCTCTGAACTTAAAGTCTACTCAGCTTTGAAGGACAATCTGACAAAATTCCTAGTTGAAAGAGACCAGGCCAGAGGAATGGGATTACTTTCCGACGATTCTAAAAACACTTTGGAAGAGCCACCACCCACCTCAAATGGAGTAGGCAAAAATCCTTCTCAATTTAACTCAGGTCTTTTAACTAATACCAGCAAGCAAGGTATAAAATTGTAAGAAGGGGCATAGGAAATATATAGTTTAAAATTGAACATAAACTTGCAGCCTCTTAAAGAAATGTCTTCTCCTATCAATAACGAGGGGTTGGCCTTGAGTACATCAGAGCCTTTCCAAACTCAAGGCACTGAGGCAGACAAACCCAGTCAAGCCTACCTCATTAACATGTAAGCACCTCCTCCTGGGGTGCTTACTCAAGTGACCCCCTCCCGCCTCCCACTTATCCATGCTTGGAATTGTGGGCTGGCTGCCTGCTGGATGGGTAGAGCCAGTCCTCCTCTTCCTGAAAATGTTATGGGTTGGATTGGACTGGTTGAGGAGGCCAGTGGGGGACAGAGAGAGACAAGATCAACTAGTGGGTCAGAGCTCTGGCCCTGACCAGGATTCTGGCCTTGGTGACTTGACGAATGTAGTCCACTTGGTGGTGGTGGGGTGGCTTAGGCATCTGTGGCATTATTGGGGCTAGGTCTGCATGGAAGTCACAGCCTGCAGAGGAAGCAGCTGCCCACCTAAGTGCACCGTGGCACCAGGGTGGGGTTGGGCCTGGTTTCTTTTATGTGGCCTGGTAATGGAGTAGAAACTGTGGGGACAGTGCAGTGGTGGCAGCCTGTATCATGGGTTCTGGCAGTGGTGGCAGCCTGCCTGTTCTGGCAATGGTGGCAGCCTGCCTGCCTCATACCCATACGGCATTCCGTTCCTTGGTTGACAGCCTGTGGGGAGAGATAAACGGAGCCTGGTGAGTCCCTGGGATCGCCCATGTTATCTCTAGGTCAGGGGATGCTGAGGGCCCATGCACCATAAGGCTCTTTATTACAGGATGATGAGAGAAGTCTGCAAGAGCTGCAGCCTGTTTGGAGCCACCGCGTAGCTTTTTAAGGTCAGAGCAGTTGACATGTGTTTTGAGCTGCTGTAGATAAGCTGAGGCTGAGGTGTGAAATGAGACAGGCCTGGTTTTGCTACTGCCTAAATGTTTTTGAATTCCTCAGCTCAGTGGGATCCAGCACTGAGGCCTTTTCAGCCCTAAATTATGTGTTGTGGCTCTGTGCCACTGTTAAACTGTTTTCTCCCTCTATGCCATGCCCCCAGCTCCTGGGAGCTGTTTGTTTTGGCCATAAAATAATTTGTTTGTTTACACTTTTACCATAGTGTGGTCTCCCACTGTTTTAATATCAATTTAGACGATGCCTGCTAATTCTAGCATGCCCTTACAGCCTAGGATGCCCGCTTGTATACACCCCGATTTTGGCTGCACCTTACAACCACCTGTGAACCCTGAAAGCTACAACAGGTATGTGCCACCTTTAGTTTTATGTTCGGGATGTGTTCTTCATCGAGTTGGTGCCCTCTTTTGTGCATTTTCCATCAGGCCCCTAGATATAGTGGGAGGGATTGACTTACAAACAAATACAGCCCTGAATTCAACTATAATACTTCTAAACCCCACAAATAACCAAGGAGAAATGGAAGACGCCCCAGGATGGGCAAAAAAATCTTTTTCAACAAATTAATGGTATTTCACAGAAAATTGAAATGCTTATAGATCAACAAGAGGGATTTGAAACTTACTTTTCTCTGACTCAAAATCTGATCAAAGAGAATTCTGAAATGAAATCATGGCCATGCTGAGGGGTGAGGCACTGGATGCCTTACCTTGCACCACAGGTGTGACCCAGGTTTGGGAATGACTTCGGGTTGTTAGAGAGCTGGCATGGGAGGGGCAGGGAGGAAGGGAGCGAGGGAGCAAGATTGAGCAGCCAAAAGGCAGCTCTCCTCTCCCCCCCTCGTAGTTCCACTCCCACCAGGTGGAGGTCCATAGGCGGGAGGGGGCAGCAGTGTAGCGGAAGGGTACCCCAGGGCATGGTGTGTGGTTGCCTCCACATGTGCATGCATGCCTGGGGCATGTGAATAAGGAGAACATGGGGAAAAACGTTATAAACAAAAAAAAAGAAATCAGAAATCTCCCAACTCCAACAGGCAGTGAATAATCTAATGGAAACAATCACACTTATTCAGAGGCACCTCAATACACTAGAAACAACAAATAAAGAACTTACATCCAATCTGACTGATTTCCAGACATGCTCTAGGAGGAAGAACATAAGGATTTTTGGTGTACTGGAAACCTGGGTCAACTCTAGAAGTCTGCATGACACCTTTTAGCAAGTTGCAGCTGCTTATCTTGAAACAGTCTAAATATTACCTTGACTGTGGACTGCATACATAGGGGCCTAAGGGCTAAACCCAACGATGCTGCCCTGCCAAGACCAATAATATTGAAATTTCTAAGATCAGGTAACAAACATTCACTTATGTCAGTAGTTTACAAAAAAAGGAGAATTCAGCTGATTGGAGAAACAATTTCAATTTAGAATGACTTACCTTATGAGTTGATACAAAAAGAAGAAAATATGATGCCAAAAACTATGAACACTGAAGGCCTTCCTTACATCTGTGACAATCCCTCAGACGCCATGCGAGACCTATGAGAGAGACTTACTCATATTTTTCTTTAAAATCATAAGATAGGCTGATGTCTCCTATTAAAAAGATTATGCTTAGTGTATGAGTATTGTGGAGGAAGGGAATGATGTAAGCAGTGTTTGAAGAGAGTATGCAAGCAGTTCTTGTGAGCAGCAATGGATTTAAAAAGCTTCTTTTCTAAATATTTTTGTAACACGTTGGGGGGAAGGGGGAAGTAAACAATCTTTAATATTCTGCGTTGGGGGCTATACTTGCTGGGCAACATTTAGATATATACCAAGTTGGCTTCTCTATCAAGGGGACCACAATTGCAGGGGTAGGGAATACCTACTACTTCACTCCTTTCTGATTTTATATGGTTAAACACTATGGTATAAAGGTGACAACCTTAAATGTTAATGGCATAAACTCTCCAATTAAAAGGGCAAGAAATTTAACATATATTAAAAAAAAACAGAAGCCAACACTATTTGTCTTCAAGAAACCCATTTAGAGAAAAAAGTAATTACATTTAAAAAAAGAGATGGATGAGTCACTTGTTATGCAATTCTGGGACAAAAAAATGATGGTGTGGCAATAATTATTAGGAAAGGCACCTATATCACGATGGTGGAGGAATTTAGATTAATAAATTTCTCTTTGATTATTGGCTGGGCCGTGTGATTCCTTCGGGAATCGCGCATAATATTTATGACTCTCTTGTCATATTAACCCTTCTTATTTGCCCTACTTTGTAGATCTCTTTTCCCATTCCCCCTTCCTCCCCACCCTCTCCCCATCCCCTTCTCTCCCTAGCTTTGGAAGATCTGCCTTCCAGTTTGTTGCTTTGCAACTCTTGTGACTTTTAACCTGCCAATACTCCTTACCCTTCAAGATATTACCCCCCCTTCTGTCTCATTCCGGTCCCCGAACTTTCCCTGCTCAAATTGTGCCCGAGCCTCAGGATCTACTAATGATCTTGTTTTAATCCACCTTTTATATACAAAGAGAAGGGTGAGAACTCCCCTCTCCCCCTTTATATCATATATTTAATTCGGACCATTCTCCTCCTTTACCCGCTACAGTGGGTATATCATTTAACCTCTGCAGCAATTTTATTTTTGCCTCTCCTAAAAAGTCACTCACACCCAGGCATCAGCCCAATGTCCACTGTCTTTTAGGTCACTAATTCTGTTGTCAAGATATTCTGCTCTGAAGCCTCTCCTGGCTCTTCATTTTGTTCACCTTCTTGTGCAGGCCCCGCAATGTTTGCTTCTCCTCGTGCTGTAAGTGAGTCCCACATAGTGGAAGTCCCCAAACAGTCGTGTAGCTCCTTTCTTTTAGTTCCACGTTGATGCCAGGCCCTTTCAAGCAAGTGCTCCCGCTGCTACGATGTGCCATCTGGAGTCTGTATCCCCACTGAGGTCAAAAACTTTTGAGCAGCCTGTAGATCTGTAAATCATTTAATATTGTTCTCATTAATCACTTTGAGTCGTGCAGGATATTCTATGACTGCTTTAACCCCCTTTTGTTGCAATTGGCGCACCACTGGCAATAATTTTCTGCATTGAACTAACAGCTGAAGGGAGTAGTCCTGCACAAATTATAGGTGAGTGTCCCCAAATATTATTTCTTTTTTGGACCATGCTGTCCTCAGGATCTCCTCTTTCATGCGATAGTCCAAGAATGCCATTACCAAGGACCTAGGTCAGGCTTTCGGGTCCTGCGGTTTGGGTATCAGCGAGCGATGGGCACGAATAATATTAAGTGGCTTATCCGCTGGCCAGCCCAGGATCTCTTGCAGAAAAGACTCCATAAATTGCGGCACTGGGCTCATATCTGTCCCTTCCGGTAGTCCGTGAATACAGACATTATTTTGTCTATTCCGGTTTTCAAGTTCATCTAGTCTCGCCTCCAGTGGCAACCCTCTCTTGTGCAAGTCTAGTAAAGCAGCATTGTGCACATCCGTAGTTGTTGTGTAGTCGTTCAGCGCTCTTTCCATCTGTTCTACTTTCTGTGCAGTAAATTCTATTTTCTCCCGATCCTCTTTAGCTTTGGACTCTAACCTCTCTAGTGTAGCATTCATCTTTTCAAGAGTATCACATAACTGTTTAGCGGTAATCGTATAGTCTTGTTCCTCCATCTTCTCTATATTGGTTCCCTGTTTCGGTGATGAGGGTGATTTATAGGCCACAGCCTGCTGGGCAAAGACCAACAATGTTTTGTGCTGTTTTATCTGCTGTACACTTGATTTGTCTTTATTTTTATGCCTGGAGGTCATCGTAGCTTTGATCGCTGCAAATTCTGTCGTCGGATGGTTCCGATATCTTTAAGATTGTGGCAGATTTGGTTCATGGCAGGCTAGAGAGTCTGGATTAGGCAGCCATTCAGCCGGTGCTCTCACTGGAAGTCCGTGTAGATTCTTTTTAAATGTATTTCACATTCAGTCTACAGTCTTTACATCCCATTTGTGCTGGACTTGAACATACTTAAGTGGCTTTATCCATTATTCTAGACCCCCCCCCCCACAGAGTTAAGCAGTCCAATCCTCACATCTTCCAAACTGTACTTGGCTGTCTTTTCCTGACCCCACAGTAACAGTCCCTTTAGTTTCACCTTGGTGCAGGTGAAAATACATGGCCCTTGCCCTTTAGCAGAGTGAACTCACCCCTTGGTTGCAGGTGCCCCACAGGCATTTCCTCCTCAAGGAACTCTCTTTCAGAGCTTCTGGTGCCTCAGCATGAACTTAAACAGGCAGCTTCTTTTCCTTAGCTGGACCAAGGGGGTTGCCCCTGGAAACAGGCTGATACCTCCCCCCATCACCACAGGAATGGGGTCCTGAACCATTGAAAGCAGTCTCCACCACTTCAATATGCTCTTGTGTTCCTCTTCAGGTGAGAACACACACCTAAAAATCAAAAGTAGCTCTTTGACAGAGCTTAGAGCTCTGAGGGCCTGCCTAGAGCAGAGCACCTCTTTCAGACTGCCACCTCTACTGAACTCTATAGACCGACTTCAAATTCTCCAACGTTCTACTCTAACCTCCAACTGCAACATTCCAGTGTGGCTTATGCAGCTGCGACAGTTCTAAATGATGTCATCCCTCAGTCTCAGCTGAGACTGAGAACAGAGTCAGACAGTGTGAAATCCATTTAACTGGAGTTTCACAAGCTGCCTTCCCTGCCTATCACTAGGTCTTACTGGGATTCTAGTAAGAAGTGCAAGGTACTGCACCTGGGAAACAAAAACCCAGGGGAAGAGTACACAATGGGGAGTGAGATAACAACAACAAAATGGAAAGGGACCTGGGGGTAGTCATATCAGATGACCTAAAGGTGGGCAAGCAATGTGAGAGGGCAGCAAGGAGGGCTGGGGGGATACTGGGATGCATAGAGAGAGGCATCACCAGTAGAAAACAGGAAGTTATTACCCCTCTGTACAGACAGCTGGTGAGACCCCATCTGGAGTACTGCGTGCAGTTCTGGAGACCCAATCTCCGCAAAGACACAGACAGGATGGAAGCTGTCCAGAGGAGGGCAACTAAAATGGTGCAGGGTCTGCACTGGAAGATATATGAAGAGAGACTTAATGGAGCTCAATATGTATAGTCTCGAGGAAAGGAGGGAGAGGGGGGACATGATAGAAACTTTCAAGTACCTCAAGGGAATCAACAAAGTCCAAGAGGGTAGCATCTTTCAAAAAAAGAGGTGTGCAAGAACAAGAGGGCACAATTTGAAGATGGGGGGGCAGCTCAGAGGTAATTTAAGGAAGTATTTTTTCACAGAGAAGTTGTGGATACATGGAACGGCCTTCCGGAGGAGGTTGTGGAGTCAAAAACAGTGGTGGAATTCAAGCATGCATGGGACAGTCGTAAGGCAGTTCTAGGGGTTGGGGGGTAGGAAGAAGTAGGCTGCTGGTTAACTAGGATCTGCAGCTTATCCATTAGGTAGGGAAATGGGCAGACTGGGTGGGCCAAGCAGTCCTTATCTGCCATCAAATTCTATGTTTCTGTGTTTCTATATGGAAGAATAATTCTTGTTAAAGCATTAATTAAAAATGTAGAAATAGTTATGGGTGCTACATCGTATATGGACCTTTTTTGAATTATGACTCTTTCTTATCAATCATTGTTGAAGGTCTTCAAAAATTACAAGCAAAAAACATTATCCTTGCAGGAGACTTGAATGGATTATTAAACCCACTCTTGGATAAACCAACTCGTCCGATGGAAGGAAATATAAATACAGCTAATAAATTAAAACATTTTCTCCAGGTTGAAAATTGAATAGACAGTTGGAGATACAATAAACCAACAAAGAAAGAATATACACATGCCGGCCTGATGGTGCAGGCAACTGAGGCACTGGATGCCACACCTTGAGCCACACAGGTGACCCAGGTTCATGAACGAGCTTGGGTCGTCGGGGAGGAAGAGGATAGTAAGTAGCTGCCATCAGGGCAGCTCTCCACCTCAGGAGGGATCTGGCGGGCCTCTCGGTGCTTGGCTGCCCCCAGTGGAGGTTGGGTGGCAGTGCCGCCTCCAAGAGCCCAGGTGCAAGGCCAGTGGAGGGCGAAAGGGGTTGTAGTCTGGAGCTGTGACACGCATGCACACCTCCACATGCATGAGTCGCTGCTTCTAGAGCCCTGGACAGCTAGGAGGGAGAAACAAATGATGGAAATCAGGACACCGCACGATGAAGCCTCCATGCCAGCTTGGGAGTTGTGCTTGGATGTGCACAGCACAGGTAAGTTCCCGAAAGACCTCAAGTCCAGTAGGGTGGTGGAGGATAGCAATGTCTGCCATGGAGGATAATAAAAGTTTACAAAAAAAAAAAAAAAGAATATATACATTTTGATAAGAAAAACAAACCATTTTCTTGTATAGACTGAGGGCCCCATTTTCAAAAGGTTAGCATGGCACAAACCAGGTTTGTGCTGTGCTTACCTGGAACAATGCCAGCTGTCAGGAGGCGTGCCCATATTCAAAAGGCACAGATGCATGACACACCCCCAACAGCACCATCCTACACAATATCGTGATGCACCTATGCAAATGAGGATTCCCTCATACATATGTGGTGCAGCACAATACTGAAAGATTTCAAAAGTGCTAAATGGATGCCAGCAGTGGCGCCCCTTAACACTTCTGAAACCCAGCCCTTAACAGTGCATAGGCCCATCTGTGTACTGTCAAGGACTGGGTACCCTCGTGGTTCAGCGGTCCCTTCCTAGCCCTGATCCTTTCCACGGTAATGTTGGCGAACTCCCTGTCTGGAAGGAAGAAGCTGCAATCAGCAGTGGGGGCAGATCTAGAATTTTTTCAAGGGTAGCAATTTTATCATGGGAGTAGTACTTTCCCCAAACAATGTTCATTTCTGAAGCTTACGTTAGAGTTAAACAGCTACTGTTTGCTGGCCTAAGGAGACAGCAGGTGCTACTTCGCTACATAGCTGGATCCCCTAGTGCATGTGTATATGGCAGAGTATGATTCCTATGCATTGTTGTGCCTGAGCAGGATCAGAAGAGATTACACTTTGACAGGAGACTACATCAGCATAACTGAGTTAGAAGGAATTGTTGGTAAGTTCCAATACCAATTTCCATGAATATGAAGTTATTTTTGTGATTATGAAACTTCTTTGAAGCAGCATGCCGCAGTCTCAGAGTCAAGAACAGGTCTCTAGATAAATGCATCATAACCTCAGCCTCCCTGCAAAGTAATTCCTGTTGCTATTTAGATTCTCCATAAGAAGTGGTAGCTGAGTGTTTGACGTATCGAGACACAATGCAACTAACTGTATATACTGTAGAGTGGTTAGACTGGTAACGGTTTGGTGGGGGAACACTTACCTCTAGAACTGGATGTGGAGAAAACTGTCATCTCCAGGAGGTGGAACTCTCCTATGGTATTTTCAGTCAAGAAAGATGACTGAGGTGCAGAAACTCTCATGCAGTTTTGCAAGAGGTGGGGAAAATGAGTTCCACTGGGTTCCAGAATTGCAGGTTCTAGACTTAAATATATCTGACATCTACACATTTCTTCCCAAGTTTCTTTCTGGAGAGGGGACTAATTCAGAATGATTTTTTTGAGGGTGTTCACGTGGTGAATTCAAGCTGACAGGGCACCCTCTGTCTTCAGCACTTGGCCCTACAGTTCCATCAGTGTACATACCCTCCAGACACTATGCTCCAGAAGGAGTTAAAAACATACTTAAGAAGTGCATGACGTAGACTTGTGCTGAGCTAAGGGGTATGTCAGCTTTGGCACAAGTGCTAATGGGCATGTTCATTGCCAGTGTGGTATTCTGTGTCGAGCTGTATTGCCTCCCGGAGCACTTATCCAGAAATACTGACATCCAAGTGCCTTCTTTGTCCTCTGGAAGATCATAAATCCTCATACAGTTCTGCCTCTCCCTGCTCTCTAAATCCTCCATTTTTCAGTCACTAGGTTTTGTCCCTTAATATGTTGGTAGGCCAGGTGTTCTATTCTTTCCACCCGGAAATCAGTTTCTGGTATCTGTTTCTCTGTGCCCACTAAACTGATCAAAACTCCCAGATCCTCTGGCAAAGCCTGCAGTGATTGTTTTGTTTCAGAACTGAAACCCTTCCGTTCAGTGGATAATAAAGTCCATCTTTTACCCTTCTTGGGCATTGTGCCCGAGAAGACCTTTTTCATACCCTGCCATGTGCTAGTGCTGGAAACTACTGGTCCCTTGCTGCCTGAGTCATCATCCTTGCATCCACACCCACCTGTGCTCTCTGGCAGCATTTTTGACTTACTCGGCTTCCTCATCAGTATCCTGTACTTCTTAGCATGAATCCAAAGTACTGGGCTAATGCTATTTGGTTGTGTAACAGGTGTTTTTATCAGTCTCTGATGCTGAGCTTAACCGTTGAGCTATTCCATTGTTCACACAAGAAGCAGAAACCCTTGATCCAAAAGGGTTTAATATATCCAGGGTAAGGGTAGTTATTGACGTTGAGTCCCCAGAAATCCAGCACTTTCAAGTGTTGCAATTCCAAATGGGATGGATGCTTGTCATACCAGTCTTTGACAATAATGTTTGTTTGAGAAACACAATCAAGGATGGCTCTGGCACCCAGTGCCTCAATGGTCACATTGACTTCAGATGAGGGTCCTACTAGTTCCTTGGCATTTGAAGTCGAGTTGTTATCAACATGACAGCTGACTTGGCGGAGCTTCCAACATCAGGGATTCTAGTGCACTCCATTACTGGCCCCTGTAAAGTTTTCCTTTTTTGTGGCTTTCTTTTTGAACTGGTCATTCACTTTCCTCACATCCTCAGGGGAGGTACAGTACACTTTCTGTAGGTTTCCATCTTCCCTGCAGCTGTAGCAGAAGATCCCTTCTCTACTTATATGATGATATGGTGGCACACCTTTGGGCTTCTTCCTCTCTGCAGTTTCCACTTGGCATCATGATGGGGCCCTTCACCGCAGCAGCTCCTGGTTCTGTGGATCTCTCTGAAGGTAGTTTCTACAGCTATGAGGGACAATGTCTGCCCCAGTGTCCTAACAATAGCTTCATCAGTTGGTCTATCTACACCTGTAGACAGGCATTAAATCTGGCAGAAGCCACAGGAACTCAGTTCCACCACCTCTTACAAAATTGAATGAGACTTCTTTCTGCACCTCTGTCATTTCTCCATTGGATACTATAGGAGATTTCTACCACCTAGAAATGACAGTTTTCCCAGCTAAGAATCTAGGTGTAAGAGTTCCCCACCTTAACATAACCACTGGCTGCAGATAGCTGTTACTTGGCTCATTGGACACTGAGGTGGTGCATTCATGAGCATGGCACTGCAAATCACCCCTTGGGGTGCTAGGGGAGTCCATCCTTACAGCACTCAGTCCTCTTGCTTCCATATCTCTTACATGAGAAATACATAAACACAGAAATTTTACAAGCAGAAAAAGACCAGAGTCAACTCTGTTCCCACCTAACAGCCCTAGCAACCTATTGTTGTGAATGCACTGCTGAGCTTCCTAGTGGTAAATCACTCAGTAGACTTGTTTCCGTTTCATATCCTGGCAGCTGTCGACTTGGGTAAGCTGATCATTGACTGTGTCGCACCACTTTACCAATTTTTCAATGTCAGTACAAGACTGCAGTAGTGTTGGATCTGAGTTATTTTTAGGAATGTCTTGGCATGTCTATCAGCAAGTCCAAACTACTCCTTCCATCAAGGTTGGGTGCTTGCTGCTGGAGCCACTTCTCGCTCATGTGGTGGTCAAGGAGGACTGAGACATATCACTGTTATAGCCTCCCTCAGCCAAGTCTGCCACATCCAGTGAATCAGAGCCATATTGCTGACATATGTTGCAACCCATCTTCTATTTAAAGCCTCCTTGCTCAGTTTTTGAAAAAAAAAATAGAGTGAACGTGATCTATTTAAAGGAGGTTTAGCTGGTGCAGAGAAGCAGAGCAGAGTCCCCAGTGAATATATATTCAGACTATCTCAGCCCTGGCCTGCCTCCTGACCTGACTCCCTGGCTCACTTCCCAATCTGGGTCATTAGTACGGCAACTCAGTGCATTGCCATTGGGCCATCAAGGCAGCCCTGGCCAGGATATTTGGCATTAGCCCCCAAAATCAACCAGCAACTCTAGATAGACAGTAAATAATTACAGGGAAAGAGGACAGCCCTGCCCTGTGCCTTTTTTATCAATGAAGGTAGTCAGGTTTAGGAGGACGGTGTTATACCAAAGACCCTGTTGGCTCCTGGCAAGGTGCCAGGAGCCAGCTATTACTTTCTTTGCTGTGTGGGACTCTGGGGAAGTGGTAGGTGGGTAGGAAAAGTTTGACATCGGAAGGGAGAGTGGTCAGGAGACTAACCCTGGCCACCTGTGGAGGGGGAACCCTTTTATTTCCCCCACCCCCATGTTGAACATGAACACCAAATAGTTGGGTCCCCAATAGAATACTTTGGTGAAATATTCAGTATAATGTATATGTAAACCCCTTTTTCTTAATTCTAGATTTCCAGTCTTTCAGTGCTGTCCTGTACTCCTTTGTGGACTGGAGGCAACCTATCTCTTTCCACCAGTCATACAACTTCCTTTTGTTCAGGATCACCTGCCTTACAGAACAATTCACGTTAAACCGTGGCAACAATGAGCTGCTTTAGCATTTCTCAATGAGCTGCATAAGTGGATCCAGCACAAAGCCTTGCAAAACCTGTTGCCTAAGAGTTGCAGCTCAGATGTGGGTTGCGTTGTGACAGACGTGGATGCATTTCAATTGTGCTGCATAAACATTTTATATCAAAGTTGCTGTTAAACTGTAGAACACAACACAATGTTTTTTTTTATTGAATTTTCCTATTAACAATACCTCTGAGCAAAACAGCTCTTTTACAGAGGTTCCATGTCAGTGGGGGAGAGCAACATACATACAAAGGTAAACATTACATTGTGTTTACAGGTAGTAGCACTCTAGAAAATTGACTGGACATTGTAACTAGAAATCTACAAATAGGCAGGTACACAGTTGAAACAGTAACAGGATGGCCGGCCCGCCGGCGCAGCGGTTGGATTTCTGCTTACGACGCCAGCGACTCGGGTTCGGGAACGAGCCCGGGAGCTGGAGGGCCGGGAGGGAGGACTTGAGCATCCCAGGGACTGCTTGTCCTCCCTGGGGGGAGGGGGGATACCTGAGCTCGGTGCTTGTCTGACCCTGGGTGGAGATTTGAGGTACAGCAAGCCCGATGCTCCAACAGATGGGGGAGCGACGTACCAGACGTCGGCGCTTCGGCGCCTTGACATCACTGGACCTGGCACGTCGAGGAACACCAGAAAAAACCCTTGCAGCCGCCTAGTAGATGGAGCACCAGGGCCCCGACCTTCAATGCCCCTACCTGTCCGGGGACAGCATATCGACGAAGATTAGTGGAATGTTGGGGTGGTTGGGGGTCCCACCCCGTACCCGCCTGGGGGGTATAGCCACGGCTCCATGGGGCATGGACTGCACCAGCTCCAGGTAGGTGAGTGAAGGCTGATAAGGCCATAGGTGTCTCCCAAAGAGGAGGGGGCTGCAAGGAGGGAGGAGGATAAAGAGAAAATTAAAAAAAAAAAAAAAAAAAAAAAAGAAACAGTAACAGGATAAAAACAGGAGAATCCAGGAAAGGAGGCAGCCTAGGAGGCCTCGTCGATACAATGTGAGTTGCCAGTTCACTGCCAACTTAAAAAAAACGCAAAACCAGCTCATTGGTGCAACAGTTTGATGCAGATTATACTACAGGTCTTTGCTGAGCCAAGGGGGACACATTTTGTCCTGGTTTTTCTTTATTGCTTACATGGATGCAGACCAGCAATGCTGCTTTGAGCAGCTTTTTTAAGGAACCCCATGTGTGTAATACATTACCAACATCAACAGCTTCTAAAGACCTTCAGGACCAGGTGCTTCATGTTGGAAAAGTCCACCTTTCAGAGATTTTGCATCCTAGTGGCCCAGCTAGTCGTCCCTGTTACCAAGGAAGTTTACTCATTTGTGGTCTCTGCCTCCCGTGAGTTCCTTGACATTCACACTGGAGATAATCTCATTCCCACTATTGAGAACAAGGTCAAGTGTGGCCCCAAACCTAGTTACCTTTAGGATATGCTGTTCTAGGAAGCAGCTTTGAAGGTAGATAGGAAGTCAGATTCAGTCCCCCAGGAGCTTTCTCAAGACGCCAGTGCCTAGGAGTCTGAGGCCCCCAGAAGCACTCTGCATCCTATCTTGCTGCTCTTAATTTCTCCAACCAGCTGGATACCATGCTCTACTGAGCTGTTTGGAGACCTGCAGCACACCCCCAGGATAATTCGTATGTCCCCCTCCCCCAGCTCAACTCAGATGGACTCAGTTGGTGTCCTCTTTGTCATCCACAGTGACTCTCTCCCTTACAAAGACAAGAAGCCACTTGATTTCCTGCAGGCCTGTAAGTTAAGAAGTATTTATCTGTCATTGTGCCAATGCCATTTTTATTCACCAACCATTCCAACTCTCTGGAAGTAAGAGTGAGAGTAAGTCCTAACCAAAGTGCATCAGGCCCTTGAACTTGGCATATCTCTCTGAGTGTACCCTTCATATTGGTCTGCCTGCAAGTTAGGATAGTTGTCCCTCTATGCGTCCTCCCTTCCTCCCTTTGAGAGTCTCCTCACTATGTTCTCCCTTTCTCCACTTTCCTTCCTGGTATCTGCAACCTGCACCAGACCCTACCCCCTTTCTTTTTGTTTACATCCTCCCTAAATGCCCTATCTATTCTCCTGGCCAGCACCCCACTTCCTTCTGGTGCAGGTACAGCAGGTAAAGCCCATCCAGAGCATACAGACATCCTTTGTCTCAGAAGGCCCTCAAGTTGGCCAGAAAAAGATCATCTCTCTTGCACCAGACCTGTAGCCAAGCAGTGGCCTATCTAATGGTTCACTGTTGCTGCTCCACACTAGCTCCCAAGCCTGGGAGGATCTCTGAAAAGATTGCTGCAAATACATTTGCTTTCAGAAACACCCCTAGTTCTATGACTGACCTCATATCCCTGGGACTTGTGTTTACAATGTCATTTGTGCCAACGTGGATTATGTCAGTCTGCCCATCTCCCCAGCTGCATTTTTGGCCTTAAATAACACTTGCTTGACCTGCCCTCTAGGCAGGCAAACCACCTCACCTGAGTTATCATACTGGTAAAGTTATTCCCCTCCAACTCTCCCACTGACCTGACAGTGAAGTCCCCAATAATTACTACCTTCTGCCCCTACCCCCAAGCCTTGTCCTTCCTCCTCCCCCCGGCATGTCAGCTACCCTGGTGCATGGACTACCCCCACTAGCCCCAGTTGCCTGTTGATGCCCCTTAACCTAGCAAACCAGATGCTGATATCTGTTGCTGGTGTCCACAGATGATGATGCTGTCTTATGGACATGCTGACTACTTCCATTCTCCGCTCTGATCCGTTCCTCATCCTACAATAAAATGAACTAAACAACTTCAGCCAGGTCATTCTCTTCTGGTCTATTCACACAGCATGTCCGCTCCCACTCTATCTTTCAAAAGTGCTGTAAGTTTGTGCTGTTATTATTGTCAGAGATAGCAGGAAAGTGGGAATGAGGATAAAAATAGGCCGAAGGTTGTAGCCTTATGGAAAAAAATTAAATGGTATTTTGTTCATCTTTACAGAGGATAGAGTGATTTTGCCAGATGGGAGAGGGGAATTTTGTTTTGTTTTTTAAGCTGAAGTACTGACCAGTGGTCATGTAAAAAGACAAACAGAGAGGTATGGATCTACCTGGGTTCACCAAACTCTGTAAGACCAGGGAAGGGGCTTCAGATTCCCAACAGACTGGTACACTCATTACATATTTAAAGCTAGAATTGGGGACGTGGCCAGCAGCCAAGCAAGCAATAGCTTCTAGTACAAGCTCAATACCTACTTGCCTTCAAACATGCATTTTATATTTAAAAACTGTCTCAATCTGAAAACTAACCTGATCTATAGATAGAGAATTTGGCCCTAATCACCCTGATCGTTTTTATTTGGATTTCCCACTGGCAGAACTGGAGATATGGGGTGAACCAACAAAGCAGTGCCGAGTGGAGAGGCAGCCTGACTGAGAGACGCTAGAACTGGGACCAGCAAAGATGCTGGCGTGGGGCCTGCTGAGGATACTGCTCAGCTGACTAATACCATGCTACTGAAAGCCATATAAAAATTGGATGGCAAAATGGAGGACTTTACGGTGCAGTTTAAAGTATTAGACTCCAAAATCAGGAAACTGGAAGAGGATACCCAGGCCACAGTAAAATCTGCCTCTACAGCAATGGCGACCTCCTCGGGCCTAGTGAAAGAAAATGGAGCGCTGCGTAGGCACCTGAAAATCTGGAGAACTTGTCTCGAGCAGCTAAAATACGAATTCTAGGTATTCTGGAGCAAGCTGAGGGAGAGGACATACCTGCATTTGCTAAGTCTCTCCTCCAGGACATTTTGCAAAATTCTGAAGACTTCTCGATTGTATGAGCTTATAGAATCACTCCACGTGGCGCAAGGCAGCGTTTGGCTATGGGACTGTTATCACCACGAACCCTCCTGGTCATGGTAGGATCAGCTGTGGAAAAGGATTGTATTATTGCCCAGGCTAAGAAATCTGGCACAATGGAGTGGAATGGAAATAAAATATATATTTTCCCAGATTTAAGCTATGCAAAGCATCAATGAAGGATGGCTTTCGATGGGGTCCTTTCCCGCCTATGACAGCTGGGGATTCAACATGTTCTGATCATGCCGGCAAGTCTCTGAATGTTTTATGGAGGGAAGACGTACCAATTTTCAGACCCTGGAGAAGCTGGAAAGTGTATCGATCGGGTCAAGAAGGAATTTCTGTCTAAGGACTTAGAGATCAGCAGCGAGAATGAGGACAGTGACTAAGTGCTAAGTACTGAGAACATTTTTTTTTTCTTTTCCCAACTACAAACCATGCCTAGGTGTGGTAATGAACGCCTACTCTTAGGGAAATACTCAATTTATGCTCTGGCAAAAACCTTTATTTTATAGC